>MU134393.1:45436-220444 GCA_015039355.1 Ramaria rubella | reverse complement strand
GAGACAGACAACTTGGACAACACGGTCATTAAGGAAGACAAGAGAGAGTCGTGCGTTTCGTTTGAAGATGTTGGTGTTGTGTGACTACGTCGAGTAACATTCGGCGAACTTTTAGTTTCCCTAAGCCCAGAAGACCATACCCACATCTGTACCATCTTCACCTACCTCATAATTCCTTACATGATCTTCCCAGGACTCGACGATACGTGGACTTCTATAGTTAAGTCTCTGCTTCCACTGTCACTGGCCAGGTCATTCAACCGTCCGAAAAGATGATATTCCCGTGTCCAGGTGCACACCTTGAACCATGATGTCACTAGCCTTATGACTGCATCCCTTTCCCCCCCTACTACTCAAAAATGCGCCACTCCTGCCACTCCTGCTGACTTTAATGGTGACAGAGAAAAAGGACGAGCCTTCTTGAACTCTTGTAAACTCTATCTTGCCCTGTGCCCAACCCACTTCGCCAATGATCACGCAAAGGTCCTCTGGGCCCTGTCATTCATGAAATCAGGTCGTGCTTCATCCTTTGCCACATGCATCTTCGAAATGGAAACTAGAACTGGTCGCCCTACCCATCCTACCTGGGTCCCTTTCGAGGAGGCATTCATGTCGACATTCTTCCTTCCCCATGAAGAAACTACTGCCTGGACCAAATTCGAGTCGAGTCAATACTATCAGAATTGTCATACCATTGATGACTATATCGATGAGTTTGAAGAGCTGGTCAAGAAGTCTGGATACAGAGAACAGGCCTCCCTCATCATGAAGCCAGCGCCAACAGTTGCTACTGTGAAACTTATTGCCAGTCTATTCCCTCAACTGCGCAGCTTAACTGTAATTGGTGATGAGGACGATGACGGTGGCAGTGCGTGGCCTGATATACTGGTAGGCGCACGCCGTCAACCTGATTTACTATTGTTATTTAAAACTCTGATTTCTAGGATGATTACCGCGAAGCCTTGAAAAAATTGCAGTTTTTAGAGGTTTTGACTTGGAACAATCCCAACGAAGATGAGTATGCAACGGAGGGACCAGTCGAAGGTCTGGAAGACCACATACGGGAGCTCGTGGAAAGGATGCTGCAAACCAAGTTTCTGGCGGAATCACTGCTCAGCCTTTCTCGGGTCAGACATTATCTGCACGATACGGAAGAAACCATGCAAATAATTAGAGGTGATGAGATCGAAGTTACGAGACTCGATATCTCAGAGGGATATGAGGTACATCCGAAATGGCGGATTTCACTGACCGCTCTTTTGCAGGCGAGTTCCATCCATGGCCATTACACATCGGCTTGGAGCGTCGAAAAGTATTCAAATGTGTAAATATTACAATGTGGATATGCGTGTAAGGGGTATGCCTCCAAACCTGTACATAATTATGGTCTTGCAATGTGTTGTCGTGTTGCAACAGATTTAAAAAACGTTTGACAATAACCGGGTGAAAACTGAACCTTTCAACATACCCGCCGAATACATAGACGAATGCTGCAGCTGTGAGTGGGTACTTATCTTGACCATTTGCACCGACACGTGCGCTATGTGAATCTGGGCAGGGGTGGGAAGCAGGTGTAGTCTTGGGGGTTAAATTCAGAGGGTATGACATGGTGAATAATTTAGATGAATCCCTAAATTAATATCAATTATACGGACCAGGACGTTCAAATCGTGTAGTACGTCTGTCTAGTGTTGCCGCGGCTCTGAAACGGCTAAACACGGCTTTGCCGTTTTGTGAGTCAACTTTCACTGGAAAGTGTGGGGCACAATGTTGATGAAGTACTTGAACCAGTCACACGTGATGGTGTACACCCCCCAGAAACTTAGCTTTTCTCATTGCCTTGTAAAACAGCAAAAACAGTGACGGTTTCGGCTTGGCTGAGATTTTCCAGCCGTTTACGAAGCCGACAATGTACGAGAAAGAATATACTATTTGGACTATTATAATGTTGGTATTGTCTTTCTAAACATCTTGGCTAGATCCTCCAAAAAAATGGGCCAAATATGAGCCACGCTGGTGCTGGAAATTGTCAATCAGTCGCGGTAGGTCACCCGAGCCGGGAACAGCCGACGGCAACACTACGTCTGTCGCAGATCTAATAGTGATTTCATTAACTAGAGAACCGGAGCACGCAAGTGCCCTCCTCGAAAGAAAATAAGCTCCCAACGAGAACTAAGAGTATATATCATTCATTCATATGTGGACAAGGGTTTCACCCGAAATGTTCATCGTTGTCACGTTGTGACACGTCACATTGCCTGCCAGGTCTTCAAATCCAAAACTATCTCTCAGGAAATAGGTTTTTCAAGGCCAATGTCGACAGAAAATGGATTTTTTACTCAGGTCTGTCTTTCTTTTCTTCCAAATTATAATCCTCTCCTTGTTGATTGCATCTGCACATCCCCGGGCTGCCAGAGCAAGAAAAGATTGTATCCTGATGACATTTTGGACCATTGCTTCGCTATCTTTAGCCTACGGTGGAGGTCTTGGAGCCCTTATTGTGAAAAATCATAGGAGATGGGAGAGATCTGATGCGATGCCGTCTTGTTTGTCGCCAATTCTTCGAAATTGCCACACCATGGTTTTGGAAAGTGCTTGTTCTAAATCTACCATCCTCGTTCGATCCACTCAAACCATCTGGTACCTCTGCCATTTATAAACATCTAGTGGAACATTCAGACATTGCTCAACGAGTGCAGACGCTCATTATCACATCACGGTCTCTATCCCCGCAGGCAGGCTGCCAACCCTACGAACTGGCATGTCAATTTTCTTTCTCTTCTCACAAATTTGCGCCTACTTAAAGTAGATGCTGTGTTCTTGGAGATCGAACTTGGTATCTTGCTCTCGCAGCCGCAATTGCATATTGTTCAGTTGTGCAAGGTTGACTGTTCCGAAGCGGCAACATGGGGGTTGAAGGTGAATCCAAGCATAAAGCAGCTATATTCTAGGGAGTGCCTCAGAACGGAAATGCTATTTCCCTTCGTGCCATTGATGAAAACATATCACTACATACACAGGGCTGATGATTTTGTCCCGCCGGCATCTTGGGACAACCTGCAACAGGCGATATTTACTAATCGGTACCATACGCTTTTCCACCATATTTTAGGGAGTTTTAAGGTGCTGTTGTGGACAATTATATGGAGCATATTCATTCCTGACTATCATATCTTAGGCGTGGAAAACGTGTGCTGGACCTGGCCCATATCCCCTTAAAGAGCTTACCATTGACAGCCGGAACACAGAATTTCCCTTCTGGGACATGGGAGATCTTTTGGACACTTTCATGGGCTCTTTCCTCACACTTTTGTTTTTGGCCCGGGTGAATCCACCTCCAACAGCAGATACTATGAGGATTATGGCAAACATATTCCCTCAGTTGCAAATTTTCACTATCGTGGGGGAAGAGGATTCTTCTCATAAATATGTACCCCCTTTATCTTGGCCCGATAAGTTGGTGAGCCTGTGCTGTGTTATAATTCTGGACAATTTGCTTGGTTTACAGATGTGTTTTTTTAGGAGGACTATGCAAAAGCTCTGAAACCTTTACGCGATTTGGAATATATGGCATGGAACATTTCGGACGGCGTGGATAGTAGATTTAATGAAGCTGTGGATCATGGAGATATTTGCAACAAATTGGTCTTGCAACCGCAGATGAAGATTCTGGGAGCCATACTGCCCAATCTATCCAAATTCGTGTCCCACCGTTTGTTTCCCGAATTAATTTCTATAACGCACAAAGATAAGGACAGTGAGTGGGTCTTGGGGGACACGTATCCGTGACATTCAATCACGCAACTGTGAGTTGGATCCTATGGACATACATGCTGTGTATTGATTCTGGAAACGAATCATCAGGAATATGCAATGACCTTCTAGAGATGTATATCAGTCATAAAGTAATAGATAACCCTCCTTCTTTATAGCGCTCCATACCCCCTCATAGTTCAATTGAGGACAAGATGACTAGAAATTCTACGGGTTTGAGAGTTGTGTATAATCCCCAATCGACAGGGTGAATGCACATATATCATATTTTACTCATGGTCACAAAGTAATGTTTCGTAACTGCAACGAGCAGTGCCGACTAGTTTGTCACCGTGGCGTGTCCAGAGGGAACCCCATGCCTATCCATAAACGGCCTGTCCATATGCAAGTCTATCACTTTGATGGCGCCGCTTACATGCAATCATGATACTTCTGCAAGAGCAGCGTGAAGCGCAAGAAACGATGGGATGGGAAGCGAGGATTATGTCTCAGGCAGCGGGCGCCCAGTGATCCATCAAGGGGTCGTGGTTTTTGAATGTAATAGGTGGTGCATCTATCAGGTCCAGCATGTTTTCCAAGGTTGTTTCAGGCCAATGGGCGCATTGTCGTATTATGTCCCAAGTGGTTGCGCTCCATGCCTATAAAAGTGATTGATCAGTAACTATCACAATTGGGTAAATAATACATACCCCTGACTTTTTTTTTTTTGTCACCAACAGCGACAGCCCTTTTCAAAATGTGTGCCATTTGTAGCCTCTTTCTCACCCGCACAATAGCCAGGACTCCCGTCAAAACACACCGGTAACCTTCTCTTTGAAGAATCTACATTTGCGATGATCAAGCAATGGTGATACATGTGATTAAACATACTCTATCCCGGAGCGACGATTCCCGCGATGCAGAGACAAAACCAAGTCGCGACGCGGTCTCATCGAAAGTCGAAGTCGTTTGATCACTGAGAACACGGTCGTTCTGAACATCGGAATTGCCTTTCAATTATAGAAATCTTAGAATTAATGGGTGATTTGCAAAAATGGACACAAACAAGAAGGAAATAACTCAGCGAGGTATTAGCCAGATTCACAAGTCTATGGTCCCGGCAAATGATGGCGGACGCCACACAACGCTCCTCAGTAATTTCATTCTCGAGCATTGCATTAATAATGGCATAAAGATCAAGACCTCTCTGTATCACGATACGTCGATAATAAGATGCCGGTTTGGGTCCAAGGCAAACACCCGAACTTAGGCGTGAACGAGCCCTCCGTACGAGTTCACGTGTGGACGCTGGGGTGGCAATATTTGCTTTGACATCTTCGCTACAACCTTCAGACACTGTCAACGTACAAGGTGTAAAGAACAAGCGAAGGTGAAGCGGTGCTGATCCTGCAAGGACAATGGCGCCCACGGCAGTCCACACATGGAGCGGAATCAAAGGAAGCGGGTTGCCATCAACCAGCACAAATTTGCAGTGCTGCGTACACAGCCTGTCCACGTTCCTTCTCCTTCTCCATGTAGGTACACCGTCTACAACTTTCGATGCATCCTGATCCGAGAATCTTGATAGACGGCCGACTCGACTGCAGTGTCTGACCACGACCACTCACGCCCTTCATGGTCAAGTTCGGGGACTTTTCCTCCCTCTGCAGGAACGTCCCCTCTTATCCGTGGTGCAACCTCTTCTACAGACAGGTGGGCAGCGCACAGATTCATCTACACGCATCCTGGATTCCTGATCAACACGGCACTCGCAGCTGCAAAGAACAGATCCCACGTTCTTGGAGCCTCCCAGCATCGCACCCGTCGGCATCAACAGTGCATGCGGCATACCACACTTTGATAGCAGTGTAAGGCATCTCGGGAATATCGCGAATGTGGTGTTGTGTGGTGTCAGCGTGTTTGTCGTGCTCCTGCTAATTGTGGTCGCGTGGCGGCGGAAGGCGGCTGTCGGTGCGTGGATCAGGCGGTGTGGTAGTACGATGTGCTGACGAGGGCGTGGTGGACGCAGCGCGGATCGAGCTGCTCTATTTCCTTGTCTTGTACCTGATATCGCTCCCGCTCCAGCTGCTCACCACTGCATCTTACCTGAATCAAGGCTCAACGGCGTTAACGGCGATTACTGCGGTCCATGCTGGCATCGTGGCTGCCCTTTTTTGGACATTGCTAGGTGAGTGACTTCCCCTCCTTCCACCCACACATCCACCTCTATCGAACAACCCACGGCCTGGGGGGCACGGGAACGGACACCCATGCAATTTACATGGAGGAGGCGATACGGATTGCGCTGGCAGTGCGGTATGAGTTTGGAACGGAAGGCCGCCACGCATGACATAATTCTACCATCTCGATGCCATTCCTTCCCTTCAGCTTTCTCACCCCCTCAACGCGATCGCTGATGCCCCCATATAGGAAATGCCCTCGTATCGATACAGATCGTCGAAGACGGCACGCTTAGTTCTCTGATAGTGCGTCCGTGGTCACTCCCCCTTCCCTTAACTCACCCGCTCCCTCTCCCTCCCCCCAGCCATTCACATTCCTCACCATTGCGCTCTTCGTGCTCACAACGTATATCTCATTCGACGTCGCGTTCACTATTTCACACGGCACGTTTGGGCCCTCGCAGCCTCCGCAGGCGCTGCACTCGGTTGCAGTGTTTGTACTGACGACTGTTTGGCCTGGCGCGTGAGTCGTGCCCTGCCACCCCTACTAAATTCTTCATCCCTCGCGCTAATGCTGTCCCGTGCAATAGTGCCACACTGTTTTACTTCGGGCTGATGACATACGTTGTGCTGGGTATCTTGCAGGAGATACGGCCGATGTGTGAGTGCACTTTTGCATTCTTCGTTCCTGTGCGGTATTCTGACCGCGTGGGTAGGGTACTACATTCTCGCGGCGGTGCTCTTCGTGCTCTCGCAGCTTGATTTCTTTTTATTGTCGAAGGTGCGCCGCCCTTCCTTGATCTAATCCCCTTTCTCTTCTCTCCCTTTCCCCTCCTGCTTACGCTCGCACCCACTGCCAGGTCATCTGCCTCGGCACCAACTCCAAAATTGATGGCTCCTTCATCGCAACGCTTCTCGAGACCGCGGCGGTCACGATCCTCGTGATGGCGTGGCGTAGTATTACTGAAGGTACGTGCGCCGTTGAGATCTTTCCTTTGATGTTTCGTTCTTTTTGGTTCCCGATGTCCGCTGTGATGTCACTCCAATTTTTTTCCACGCATCTCCTTATTACTCCACTCTTGTTCCCCTCGCTGATACTGATGTATTTGCTGTTGTAGAAACATTCGATGACGAGATCTATTACGGACGGTGATATCTTGCTCCCGGAAGTTCCCTGCCTCTGATTTTGAGCCACGATGCTTTTCCTTATTCCGATGCGAATCCGAATTCAATACCGACCCTGACCTCACACCAAATATCCCTCCGCACACGACCTTACTCGACATATGCACCCATACCATCCCACCATCCCTATATCTCTCCGCACCTGATGCCAACCTCGATGAACCCCCGATACCAACATTACCTCATCCCGGAATTGTGAAATTAAACACCTGCTATCTCTTCCTGTTGTTCTTGTCCCCAATGATGCTTTCCGCGGCCCTCTCTCCCATCATCTTTTGTTGATTGGTATTTTCTCCCCCGTTGGTTGTCTGTGCGACGTTGAATTGACTGGATGGCTCGCTGTGCTGTGCCGTATTGTTGTTGATTACTGTGTACCCTTTACTCTTACCCGCTGACCATTTATCTTACCCTCACCGTTTATTTCAGCGGTTACGTTTCTGTTTACCCTTACTTTACATTGTCCGACGCAGACCGTGTTGTTATTCCCCCCTCTTCCCGTCTTCCTCTTTCTTTTTGCTCTTCCTTCCTCTTGTCTTTCTCTGTTGTGTTCATGTGAGCGTTGTGCGGATAAATAGCAAGGTTGTTTTTGGGTAGATGCGGGATTGGAATATGAACGAGATTATGGACTCTTTTGGGCAATTGTGCAATGTGAGCAATGGCTGATGGACGGATGGACGTTACTAGAGCAGTATCTATTCACTCCGAGCCAAGCCATGAGAACTTCGAGGTCTGAAGGCACACGAACATTCGCAAGTATGTGTCCACGTCACAATTCGTTCGAACGTGGTTGACTAACCGTCGAAATGTAACAACCCAACTTTTTCAAAGCACAATTGAGATGTTCAAATTCGGAATACATCCAGATGCCGTCTCTGGTCTCGCGACATCGATGGCACCGTCTCGAAATGTTTGCATCGTTTGCGCAGGCATCCCTTGCATGTATGTAGTATCTGACCTGAGAAAGATTGAGCAGTAAAATTCCGCCAAAGAAACTAACGACAGTTAGGCAGTGCAGTTGTGGGATGCACTGGGTTGATGAATTCCATTGTAGCTGCCGCTGGCACGGGCTTCATTCGACTCAACATCAGCATACGCCGCGGGATACCCCGAATGTGCTCAACACCCACCTTGTATCAATGAAAGAGAGCAAGTGGGGCAGGAATCAATGTTGAACACACAGATGTGGTGTACAGTCCTGCCTTATAATGAATTTAAAAATTAAATGAAAAATTCATTGAAGGCGATCCTTCTCCAAACCCATTATGACGCGACATCGTTGAACCACAAACGAGATGGCAGCGCACAAGGTCCGTGCAGCCCCCTGTGGTTATTGAAAAACACCAGAAGATCGTGGGCATGAAAGACGAAAAGTCTAAGCAGCGGTATATAACTTGCTCGAGGTAGATGGCATTCCTGCTCGAAGGTTGTTAGCACCTTGCACCCTGCCAAACTGGGATACAGGTTCAGTTATCAACGGTGTTGCATAGGCCTTTACTAAAGACACCGGACTCTGAGTCGAACCTTCGGGACCGGAGAGGAAGTGATCGAATATTCTTCTCCGCGCGAATATCTGAATGGTAGTGCGCAGGGTAGACGTTTCTAGGAGGTTTGAGAAGCTTGATTGCGTGGCGTCCAAGGAGTGGAGGATAGAGGAGAGACTAAGTCAGCGGAAGCCTGAGGGGACACCGCCCCGTGATGTGAGTATCAAAGAATACAAACTCAGATGAACCTGTATTCATATTCAAATCAAGTAAGTAGTCACTCAAGCCGTCTCCTTTTTTGCACCGTCATGGTTGCAAATCTCTGAGAGGAGCTATACGTAGGGTGAGCGAGGAGAATTGCTCTTATTACTGTGATTGCTCCGAAGACATTCCGAGTCGAGGTCCTGAAGGGGACCTTAGTCGTGGTGATTCTGTGTCTTTCCCTCTACAGGCAGCCTGAGCGTAAGCGCCTCGGCATGCTCAATACATAAATCTGGCTTATGCATTGTGAAATATGGAGTCATTTCCCTTTTAATGTACATCTTTTGGTTGCTCAGCATCCACCACAGAACACCCCACTCTGCACCTCACGCTGACCGCTGACCGGCAACGGGCGAACAAGATCAGCGCTTTCAATGGAGAAGCAGCTCGTTTCCGATAGGGATGACTCTGTCGAGGAGGGTATTACATACGATGACGGTCCCGGGTTGAAGCGTGAATTGAGGAGTCGACATATCCAGATGATAGCAATCGGTACGTATTTTTGAAGTAAAAGCCTCCTCGCCTTAATTCTACCGTTTCTGCATTTAGGTGGTGTGATTGGCACTGGTAAGGAAGGACGTCATGCAATTGCTTCGCAAAGGTGACTTTTACTGCGGATGACCAGGTCTTTTCCTCCGGACGGCGAGCACCCTTTCACAAGGCGGTCCCGCGGGCTTATTCTTGGGTTATGGAATTTTTTCTACCGTGTGTATATCTGGTATGTAGTCGTACCGGGTGCTTGCAATATGTGGGCTGATTAAGATCCAGTGATGATTTCGCTCGGCGAACTTGTCACATTCTTGTCTGTTTGTTCATCACGTCGGTGAAGAACAGCTTTTAATTGTATTACCGATAGGCCCGTTGCCGGTGGACATATTACATTGGCCGGTCGGTTCGTAGATCCTGCTATGTCATTTGTGGGCAAACACATATTCTTGTGATGGGATAATTCGGCACTTATGCCATCGACTCTGAAGGCTATGGGATGGAATTATTTGTATTTCGCGGTTATCACTCTTCCTGGTCCGCCCTCAATATCCTTCACGTCATTTCCTATAATATTGAAGACGAGGCTTAGCTGAACTCTCGGCTGCGGCTGTCCTTATCACTTGTACGTCGCGCAACAGTTCTTGAATCCTAAATGTACTCAAATATTGCACAGACTGGAATTCCTCTGTCAATGTAAATATGTGTTCCATCGTGAAACCATATCATTGACGCTATTCTGCCTTCGTAGGACGCCGTGTGGATCACCATATGTCTTGTGAGCTGCATACCACGATGCCACCTGCATTTTTTTTTTCATTTTTATTTGTAATCTTAACCCTAGGTCGTGGTCATTTTCATCAACCTCTTAGGTGCAAGGGTATTTGGCGAGGTACATATTTCGCTTTCTTCCTTCGTTAGTTCATTTTTCATGTCAAAAACGTCAGTGCGAGTTCTGGTTTGGTGTGTTTATTCTATCGCCGTTCTACCGACACAGTTCATATCCTTTTACAGCTTCCATTAAAGTCGTCACCATAATCGGTAATGCACCTCGAATCTAGATCTGTCCCGCATTCAAGTTTCGGTATTGAGGGTGTTGCATAGGCCTACTCATTCTTGGTTTGGTCATTGACCTCGGTGGAGCACCCGGTGAGTGGATGTTTCGTATGCGGCGGCATATCCAACCTTTCCCTTTCTAAGATCACGATCGACGGGGCTTTCGATATTGGGTGAGTACTTAGTTAATTCTCTAATTAAACGTTAACCCATATCGCAGCATCATCCCGGCCCATTTACCCAATTTCTTGGCATCCATGGTGCCAAAGGCCGATTCGTAGGTTCCGTTCATTTCAATTGGAAAAAATCAGTATAACTAGTTTTCCATGTAACAGCTTGCATTTTGGTCAACTCTTATCCAAGCCGCTTACTCCTTCGTGAGTCCGTGCTTCGGGATACTCAAATACAACTCATCCACTGCTGTATAACAATAGTTGGGAACGGAGATTGTGGGATTAACGACGGCCGAGACACGGAATCCGACGAAAACTATACCATCGGCAATTAGGGGTGTATGGATCAGAATCATCATTTTCTATGTGTGAGTGACATTGTTATACATATTGCCATAGATATACAGGCAGTGTCTGAAACAAACTGCCGAGGGAAGTCTTGGTGCATTCGTGCGTTTCACCTTGTTTTATTCAGGATCAAGCCTTAAATGATAGTCCCATACGTAGATTTTAGGCCTCATCTGTCCCTCCGACAATCCTAATCTTGTAACCAACTCTGGCACCGCGGCATCCAGTGCATGGGTCATCGCAATCAAGATTGCGGGTATTAAGTCCCTTCCTTCCATAATCAACGCATGTATATTGAGCACGTTTTTCATAATTTCATATTATCCAAAAATATTCTGAGCAAAACGTATAGCTTCTGCCTGGTCTGCTGGGTCGTCTGACTTGTACATCGGCAGCCGGGTTCTCTTCTCGCTTGCCAAGGGTGGGCAGGCACCGAAGATCTTCGTCAAGGTGAGCTTGATTCCTCAACCAATTATGTCGCAGCGGGCAGCGCAAAAAACGTTTTATTTCAACTGTAGACCAACCGATATGGAACTCCGTGGACGTCAATTATAGCATGTTCCTCCGTATGTTCCGTCGTCAGCTCCCATCCTACTTTGACTAATCGATCATTCCATACTTTAGATAGGTTTGTTGGGGTACATGGTAGGTGAGTAGTCGTATGAACACCTCTACCACCCTTTTTCATCTCCGTGACACTAGTTTCATCTGGTGCATCTACGGTGTTTGGCTGGCTGGCAAATATGACGTCCGTGGCTGGTATGCTCAACTGGATATGTTTGTGCATCACATCGATTAGGTACTATCGCTGGCAACTTGGAATTTGTTTTCCGTCCACATTTACTATTTTATTCCCTCTCCACCAGATTCCGACAAGGTTTGAAAGTCTGTTTCCCTGGCTATTATACGCGACGGCCCTCCGTTGAGTTGTATTTTTCCAGGCTCAGCATCTCTCGCTGGACATACTACCCTACGTGAGCCGTCTACAACCCTACGCAGCCTACTATGCTCTTGTGTAAGCTTTTCTATCGACGTCACTATGAATCTATGATAACTTCTCACTCTCAGTTGGTCTGTACTCATCACTCTCTTCGCCAACTGGCAAGTGTTTTTGAGGGGCCAGTGGGATCGCGCAGGATTCATCACAAGCTACTTCGGAATACCTTTCTTCCTCGTGTATATGATATTTCCTCGGCTCTTGCATAGTTGTAATCACCTAACACTTGCTTGTAGGCTTTATTTCGGCTACAAATATGTGAAGAAGACTCGCATCGTTCCTTGTGAGTAAACAAACAAGACGCGAAATGTAAGGAGTTTGACTGACTACTGGAACGTGGTGGTAGTGATGGATATGGACTTTGTGACTTCTGCCAACTCTCGGGTTCTCTAGTGCTCTTATTTTTCAGCCTATTGCATGTGCCGGTGCGACAGATATACCGATATGGGTACCGAGATAAAATAAATGATTGGATGTACGGTGGAGATACCGTTGACCATGTATTCTTAAACCATATGGCCGTCACTAGCAATACAATACCGATTTCCAGGTGACTCGGAGGCCTCAAGAACTAGTATTTGATCGCACTGCGAACAATTGGCAAGCTGGAGTGTTTGACCATATCTCAGCTGTTTCTGTATTGATTTCCTTCAATTTTTTTGGTTTCCTCTCAAGCTGCCTGTCTATCTGAAAGCTGGTGTCAAACGACTAGCCAAGCCATGGCAACTCTATTCCAAACCTATATGTGCAGTGGCATTGAGTGTATTACATAACATAAACCACCCTTATGGTTTAGTCAATTGGCAGTTTCATCTCCTGACACAGACTCCTAGGTCAACTATGTAAGAAGTGACTTATAAGACCACATTCCTGGCCATAAAGAACATGGGCATAAATGACTCTCCTCACATGGCAACATTACAGTGTTTTTGGAAAACCTTGCCAAAATGGAATTATTTTCATTTTTAAAATCCAAAAATCCAAAAATCATAGACTCATTGTTTTGCCTACTCATGGAGTGAGCCAAGAAAGACAAAAAACCATTGAGAAAAGGTTCAGAACCAGCTTGCAGCAGTTTGCCAAAAGCCATATGCTATTGGATGGATGGTGAATGGACTTGGTTGGATCAGTACTCAATGATCTAGCATCAAACCTAGGGCCATGACTTACCTTTGTCCACACCCTAGTCTCACTTGCTCAAGGCCTACCTACATTGCAGGACTACATTTCGACCTGTGTATGGGTAGGTACGCTGTGGCAGTTGGTGTGACCAGGAGTGGCTGGCAATCTTGTGGTTCAGTTGACACTGGTCTTGAGGTGGGTGCAGATGACACACTATTAGACCTGTCTTGTTGAACAGGTCACCTGCCAGTTGCCTAGCAAAATCCATTCCTACAGCATATATGTGGATACCTTGCCAATACCGAGATTATTACCTGTTTATGGGGTTTCAACATCATTGTATTCTCTACAGGACCTCACAAGCTAAGTCTCATTGCTTCTCTCTAGTTGATCCAAGTTACATCACATTGTGTAGACTCACTCAGGATGTTGATTCAAGTACATGAGGTCATAGACTCTTGGAATCAAAACACTTGCTACCGAGATCTATTTTGGGGTAGTGAGGCATCAAAGGTTTACTCTATAGCCTTGGGCATTGAGGCTGAGGGACCCTTTTGATATGGAAGCAGCCAAGCCTTTTGATATAAGAGGGTCTACAGGGATATAAGAAGGTCACAGGATTGCTCACATAGGGAAAAGAGAGAGGGGAAAAATCTATAAAACCACATGTTGTTTGTAAGCCTGTTGTCACTTAGGCTCACTGGCATGGTCCCACAGCTTGACAGGACCACGGTGTATACGTTGAACAAACTACGGACAGATTGACTGGTGAGTGCAGGTTTCTGGTCTCTGTCTACTTATGTAATCTAACTGTAACTAAAGGTCCCTGTGCTGTATTACACCCCTCCCCACTTTAGAACTTTTCCATCACTCCAAATTCTCTGGAAAAACCTCTGACAATGGTGGGGCTCTAAAGCAGCAGATGTTGTTCAGATGCTCCCCAAAAAACACGAATGGTGACAGAAGGACAAGGCTTTTTTTGTGTGCCGGCTAGCGGCAAGAATGGTAATTTTTAGTAGAACTCATCATTGGTGTCAATGTCTCAGGGTCCCGTTGGTCGTCATTGGTGTCCTCGTCTCTGGGATCAGGGTCCCATTGGTCATCATCTTCGATGGTACGGCTATGAATAAGAGTGGCACTAACAATTTCCCGTTTGATAGGTGGTCCAACAAAGTCACGACCTGGTGTGATACCTTGCACGGAATCACCAGGACAGGTTCAACCGACATGTTGGATCCATCCGTCATCAGTGGGTACCTTTTGACATCTCCAGCATCCTCCAGCCTGTGTTAAACAAGTGCATTCAGCATCAGTGAGTGGGGGGGTGGATTGGGTATGGGGAACAGTGGTGGCAGAGTGCATGGCTAAGTACAATGCGGAAGGAGCAGGAACAGATGGGATGAGAGAGAGAAGTTATTTTCAATGAGAATATGTTCCCACTGCATAGACATGAGGGCAGTGAGTCAATTGAAATGTCATCAAGGTTGAAATCCAGCAGGGCCATGATGCAAAGGAGTAGAATGGTGCGTGAATGGAACAGTAGCTGGTACTTGTGGATGGTGGTGGTGACAGCGGTTGAGCCAGCCATATTGCATGCTCCGGTTAGTGTGGATGCAAATTCGAGGAAAGGGAGTTTCCCTTGCTCACATAAGAAAAATGTATGCAGTGCAATAAGCCTGCAACCTTTAGGCATGAACCTAGCCTGGATCTTCTTTTCAAACATCTCCCAGTTCATCAACTTCAAGAACTCCTTTCTCCCAGCACTCCACCAGGCAGTGATCAATGGCTCCTGAAGCTGAGTTCCGGTCAGACAGATCTGAACTTCAGGTGTCAGGTCAGGGGCCTTCTTGGTCTTGGTGGCCATGTAGATGTGGAATCCATCTTCACATTGTCCCAGCCATTCGTTGATGGAGGATGGCAAGAGTGGGCCGACAAATGGCGATATGATTTTGGATGCCATTGTTAGTGATGCAGGTGTTGTAGGGATGGGCTGTGGATTGCTTGGGGAGGGCTACCCAATGTGGGAGCTTGAAGGGGCATGCTGATGTGCCCAAAAAAGGCAGGCACTCAATGCCAGATCCACTTGATGAAACTTTGTTGTTTTCACTGGTGGCACACACAACGGTGGCTTGTCTTCGGATGCATTTAGGGGACTCATAAGCATCAAGGAGAGGGAGGCGGTATGTGTGTGAAGTGTGTCTAGTAAAACGGGGGGTGTTGTCATCCAGCATATTGAAAGGGAGCGGAAAAGGAACATGTTGCTGATGTCAAAATAAAAGTGTAAGCCTGTTGTCACTTAGGCTCACTGGTGTGGTCACGCAGCTTGACAGGACCACAGTAGAGATATGTCGAATGAACTATGGACAGATTTACTGGTGGGTGCAGGTTTCTGGTCTCTGTCTACTTACATAAACTAACTGTAACTAAAGGTCCATGTGCTGTAAGATGGGGCACCATCCTTACACCATTCAAGGCTTTGTATCATTGAGTCCCCACTTCACTGCCTAGTACTCAAAACACAAACATATACTCCGATTGTTAGATCCCAGATCTGACTTCTGCTGCTCTGACGTTTTCCACATTCCGATAAGCCCTTTCCACTTATTTCCGATATGCCCCATTTATCATTCTCAGTCACGACCCTATTTTTATTTATCCCCATACATCTTATCTCGATCTCCATAGTTGCCCCAATTTTGGAACTCCGTATCGCACCCTTATCTTTCCGTTTCTGATTTCGGAATTCTGCATGTTCCTTTAAATACATTTTCCTTGTTCAAGCCTTCCTTAGCATATATATATCTTCTTTTCGTTATACCATATCTTGTTACATCTTCGATACATCTCTATTACATCTTCATTGCACTTCACTATAACTCGTTAAAACTCATTATCCTACAACCCGCAATATCTTTCTCATCTGTAACAAGCCTTAAATCTTTCAGTCCTTATTCCGATTTTTTCCAATTATTCCGACTATTCCAATTCTGACACTCTTGACATTTCAAAATCCATTCTTTGATTACACTTGCTTTCCTGTAAAGCCAAAACCTTAGCTCGATATTCATTTATCGTTAACCCTATCCCCCCCTGCATTAGATTATTCCAATTCTGAAATACCCGAGATCTTTCGCTCGTCTCCGATAAGTCTTAATGTACTATTTGTCACTGATCCTTTCTGAATAGACCCAATCATCAGAACTCTGATATATCTGTCCGGTCTCAATCTGAAATACCAGGGCACTAGAAATCCAAGAGGGTGCAACCCATAAGTTGAAGCCAACGCCCGTATAAATCAGTCTTCAGATCTCCGATTTCCAACTCATCCGATATTCTGCACATTTCCAAATATCGCGACCCCGATTTCGGTCAAGGAGAGCTCCGACCCAACCTGACCAGGCATCCGATCCAGCTCCATAACACCGATTCGCCATCTATGTAAGGGGAACCCCATTTCATGTGGTTCTACACTTCTCTATTATCTCTTCTTCCTATCTATTCTTCCCCACTTCTCCCTTCCCCCCATTATCTCCCTTGCCCCCTATCTTTTCGTTCAAATTTGCTTATTTAGGCGCCTGTTTACATAACGGGATTGGATTCCAATCCCATTATGTAACTTGGCATCCATTCTCACTCACATAAGTGCTTGTGTTACGTAACAGGATTGGAATCCAATCCCGTTACGTAAACACAGTGCATTCGTTCTTCATTTTCCTTTGCATAAGCACCTGTTACGTAATCACAGTATGTCCCAGCACTTATTTGCGTACTCCTTTAGGTAGTTATCTTGGCAGTGGGAACCTTAGGCTTTTCTCTTCGGATTCCCATCTGCCAGGTGTGTATCCTTGTATGTAGTCTTCTGTGAGCTTATATATCTTTGGATTCCCATCTGCCAGTGTTCAGTGTGATATCTCACTTCCCCTGGAGGTTGCCCTTATAATCTATTTCTTTTGTTTTCGGTCCATAGACATTTGAGCTAGCAGGGAGTACCTTCATTTGTGCTCAGTTCAGGTCCCTTGCCTTGTTCTTCTTGGGATAGCTCCCAAAACTCATTTAAAAGGATTTCATCACCTCTTCAGGACCTGCAGAACACCTTCGCTTCCTTTTAAAAATACTTTGTCAGCTTTTTATGACCTTTGGAACCTATAGAACACCTTCGCTACCTCTTAAAATCACTTTGCCACCTTTAGAAACCTTTTAAAGATCCCTAGAAACATCTTTGGCACCCTGACAAGACCTCACAAGCCTCATGAACACCACTGAGTCTTTCTTTCTTCTTTTACCTCCCATATTTCCTTACATGTTTTCGAACCTATTGAACCTCTTTTCGTCTATTACATCCCTTCCCTGCACAAATAAAGCTCCCTTCCTGCCTATTCATTGTGGTAGTAGTTTGAGGGTGCATGGCTCTGCAGCACAGAGCCGCTTACAGCCTTGGAGGACTGCTGTGAGTCAAATGAATCTGAACACATTTTTTATGACTTTTTAAGTTTCTTCACTCAACCCATGAGCAGATATGTATGGAAAGCCTAACTATCACACTCTGTTCCGAGTGATTTGATCGTTATGTAAGCAGTCCGGCTGTGTTGGGCATGTCGGCGGCGAAGGTAGGACCCCGCCGACCGCTGACCTCCGTTATAGTAGTTGTATTATGTAATGCATGCACCATCTGGTGCCTCCACTCCGGAGTGCAATAATTCATTCATTTCTGCATGTAATAGTGTAGTTTCTTTTGGAGATGATTATGATAGATATATACTAGTGCATATATAATATAATATCCGTGATAATATGCCTAAATAAAAAAGAGCCTTCCAGGAGTGCTGTTAAGAACTAGATTTCTTCTTGTCAGATGTTGGAATTTGTCGGAATGTCAGAGTTCGGGGTTTGAAGTTGGAAATCGGAATGTATGGATGTTGGCTTCAATTTATAGGTTGTGCTGACAAGCATGATATTCGACAGCGCCTACTACACTACAAAAGACGCTCACTGCACACGCGCCTATCATCATCAGCTTTCGCCAGACCATCATCTGCTGTGCTACCTCCAGTCCACCAGACACATCATCTCCACACTCATTCTATTTTTCATCAATTCTATTTTCAATATGCCATCCAGCATTGCTGCCACCATGTCCCATGATTCGTTTTAGACGACTGCCAAGCCAGACATACACGTTGGACCACGCGTTGAACTTCCTAGTCAGTGTTCTCCCCTTGATGTTCATTTGTCCAGTCCTCCTCCACAAGTCGCACATCATCGGTACTATCCCCTATATGTCGAATCTCCTGAAGGCCCATACCGAATATTCCCCTCATATCCTCCTTATCACATTCACGATTGCATATGGGTATTCGATCAAACCTTCCATGCTCCCTTCTACGTCATTGGTTTTGACCCAAACTTCGAACCAGTGAATGGTTGGCATCGTATTGTCCTCAGGAATAACTGGTACATCAAAG
Source organism: Ramaria rubella (assembly GCA_015039355.1). Lineage (NCBI taxonomy): Eukaryota > Fungi > Basidiomycota > Agaricomycetes > Gomphales > Gomphaceae > Ramaria > Ramaria rubella. Next base: position 201,940 of record MU134393.1, on the reverse strand, counting down.
AGCACGGACCAGGAACAGAGATTTGCTACGGTTATGTGCCTAAGGACTTCGTCAAGAAGGGCTCGTCTTCGTTCCCTCTCTGGAGGAAATTCATATCCAAGTGTCATGATTGGTTCGCATGTTTCTGAGTCGTCATCAAGTCACATGACTCACTTACTCATCTTCGGAGATATTTGACAAGCAACTGGAATCCTATTGGACGGCTATGACTCATTTTCATCACCTGACTCACTCGCTTCTTGGGTGTGACTCACTTCTATCCTATTTCTGGCTTCTATTTCAAATTCGCTGCCACATTTCTATTCATTTCTTCAACCACCTGACTCATTTTTCCATTTCCTTACAAACCATCTTCCTATTTTGGTTTTCTGCCTCTCGCCGTTAGTCATTTCTCCTGTCTGCTGTCGACGACATCGTTGTATGGCATACTCGCATCGTTTGTTGTTCTGCTCATGTATATAAGGCCTGTTTCGCCTTAGTGTACCCCAATTCACTTCTATCAGTTGGATTCACTCGTCTAAGTCTAAGTCTAAATCTAAGTCTACTGCTACGTCTACTACTACTACGTCTTCATCAAGGCCAGCTTTGTCAATCACGTGACATTTGCTGTTGTATCTCGTCTACGCTTACGTCAGCGTATTACGTCATCATCTTCATCACTGCTACCTCATCATCTTCGTCCTTGTTCTACTTTTGTTGCTGCTGATAGCAAAGCGCACTGAGCCGAACACCAGTGTAAGTAGCTGTGCAACGATGACACCACTACCCACTGTCTTTTGGATCTATTTCCAAAAGTAAACCGACAGCGCCCTCTTGGATCCTTCGTGTCCTGGTATTTTGGAAGGTCGGGATGTCAGAGGAGTCGGACAAGATTGGAGAGTCGGATAAGACTTAGAGACAGAAGTGAGAAGTTATCGAGTCAAGGTGGGTCAATATTCGAACTGATTAACAAGTACATGGAGGAGTCATATATAACGAATTGATATAATCCGAATCGGAAAGATATGAATATGGAAATCCGAAACAGAGCAAATATGGGATCGGGTAGAAGTAAATATGGACATAAGACCGAAGATGTAGATCTTTGATGAAAATGACTACATATAGATGGGATGGAGATATAAGGGCAACCTCCAGGGGAAGTGGAATGTCACACTGAACACTGGCAGATGGGAATCCAAAGATATATAAGCTCACAGAAGACTACATACAAGGATACACACCTGGCAGATGGGAATCCGAAGAGAAAAGCCTAAGGTTCCCACTGCCAAGATAACTACCTAAAGGAGTATGCAAATAAGTGCCAGGACGTACTGTGAGTACATAATGGAATTGGAATCCAATCCCATTACGTAACCGGGTGCTTAAATAAGCGAACTTGAACGAAAAGATAGGGGGAAGGGAGATAATGGGGGGAAGAATAGATAGGAAGAAGAGATAATAGAGAAGTGTAGAACCACATGAAATGGGGTTCCCCTTACAGGAGATAAGTAAAAAACGAGTGGAGGAAGTCGGAAATACGAATCGGAATATATCAGAGAAAAGCAGAAAAGCTGGGAATGAATCTGGGTTCTAACAGGTGCTATAAGGGCAACCTCCAAGGCTAGTGGAATATCACACTATAGCCTGGCAGGTGGGAATCCAAAGGTATATAAGTGTACACAAAGCTACATACATAGATACATACCTGGCAGGTGGGAATCCAAAGAGAAAAGCCTAGGGCTCCCACTGCCAAAGTAACTGCCTAATGAGGGAATAACTCCGAAATAACCAGCAGTATGATTACATATGCAAGAGCACACGCTCTTGCGTATGTGAGCATGCTGACTAATGGGTGCTTAAACGGCCCCAAGCACCGAGAAGAGAATAAGAATGATAGGGAGCAGAGGAGGGGAAATGAGGAAGAATAGATAAAACTGATGGAAAAATAAAGGAATGTGGAGTCATAGGGATCTCTCAGGGGTTCGTTCCCCTTACAGGTGCATACATGCTCATGACCAAGTTTCTGAGGGAATGAGTACATTCTATCTCTTGAAATTTGGGGATGCAATGGATACATAATATATATAGTGCATCATGATGTTCCTTAGTATTTTACATTCTCACCAGTCTTACCAGAGCTCTTGTTCAGCAAGAGCAAAACAGCTTGAATAATTGTGGAGGTGCTATCAAGAATATAAGGGCCATAAAAGACTCAAACAAATTTCCATGCTTTATATAGATCATACATCTATCTCATAATCAAATTACAGGGGATAAGATGTACTCATTCCCTCAGAAATTTGGTCATGAGCATGTATGCACTTCTGGAAGGCTATTTTTTATTTAGGCATATTATCACGGATATTATATTATATAGGCACTAGTATATATCTATCATAATCATCTCCAAAAGAAACTACATGATTACATGCAGAAATGAATGAATTATTGCACTCCGGAGTGGAGGCACCCAGATGGTGCATGCATTACATAATACAACTACTATAACGGAAGTCAGCATTACGGTCGGCGGGGTCCTATCTTCGCCGCCGACATGCCTAACGCAGCCGGACTGCTTACATAACGATCAAATTACTCGGAACAGAGCGTGATAGTTAGGCTTTCCATAGATATGAGACTCAAACAATTGCTGGTACAAGATTGTTTTTTTGAAGCAAAAGTACACAAAATGACATATACGAATTTTTGATTTTCGGATTAAAATAATTCCGTTTTGACAAGGTTTTCCGAAAGCGCTGTAGTGATCATGGAGGGCCGAACCAATGGTATGGCTGCGGCGAACAGCTCGTGGGCGTCTACTTTACTCAAGGGGGAGATTTCAGGAGAACTTGAATGTCAGAAAATGATCGGGAGATGGGAGTCCATCAACATGGAATGTTGGAAGAGGCGCTGTGCAACCTGTTCAAATTCTCGAATGCCGAGAACACTCAGAGAACATGTAGAGTTGCCCAAGTTCTCCAGCATTAATGAGTGTTCCGGTATTCGTGAATTCAGGCCGATTTGCGGTGACTGAGGGAGAACTGATCCGGAGGAGACCGGCGCCATGACGTCCAAGTTGATCTGAGGCAATTTGGGAGATGGATATACAGGCTGCGCATATTCCAGTACATGTTACTATATTCTGGCATTATTCTGATCGCGCTTGTCGGCGGTATCTGAGTCGACGGGCGCAGCGGCTGACACACCGGTCCATCATGGACAAACCGGCCGCTCTCCGAAGACTGATGGTGAACGTTGCCCCTCCCTTGCCCTGCTGCACGACATATCAAGACGTCTCTCTGGTTCGATGTATTTTTGTGCATAGCGCTGGTGAGCAGTGCTCCCGACTCCTTACATAAATAGGTTGTATGGGGTCTGGGCTCTGGAATTGACCGAATCCGCCACAACACACACCAGTAACATCCACCTGTACGTCTTTAATTCCACTACATTCGTGACGACCTTTCTCTGGAACTAATGGAGCCATTACAGACTCGAAGTCATGATGCGCATGCTTCCACCAGAACTGATATTACTCATCATCGACCATCTGCACGCTGACATACATGCTCTCCGCACCTGCACTCTCGTATCGCATGCATGGTTGAACAGAGCACGATTTCATATGTTTCGTACTGTTCATCTTACCCCTGTGAACTCCAAAGCTTTCGCTGACACGTTAAGCGCGAACCCACACGTTGCGTTCTTCATCCAGTCTCTAAATATCCGGCAGAAGGCGTCCCAAAGAAATAACAAGCTATGTTATTTGGACAATGTCATATCTGCCATTGCACCAGATTTGACAAGGGTGGAAACACTACGAGTGGAGACATTACGACTTAGCAATTTGAACCTAACACATTTAAGGCCCATGGCGCTGGAGGCTTTCCTAACTTCTTTTTTGGCTGTCAAATCGCTTTTATTGTCTGCTGTCACCTTCTCAAAATTCCACGACTTTACCCGGGTTCTTCTCACCCTCCACTATTTGGAGCATCTGGAGCTTGGGCACATCTGGTGGTCAGACACAATCACTCGGGCCCGTGCAGAAGACACCACAATGCACACCGCGCAATCTGACCATTTGCGCTTGCGCAGCATATCTCTCAGCCATACGTCGTGCATTGTGGTCGCCTGGCTCGTGACGCACTACCACACCATATCCATTAAGAGTGTTACGAACTCTACTATGTTCAGTTATGACATGCACCCGATGGCGCGCATGCTTGGTATGATAGGACCAGCACTCGAGCATCTCACGCTCTGCCTTCATTCGGTGTCTACTTTCCCCCTGACCCCTCATGGTTCGTCCCACTCCTTCAATTGTTAACAAGACCCCACTACCCAGAACGTTCATGTTTATACATGTTTTTTTTATTAGAAGTATTAAATTCTGCCCTTATCTCGTCCAACACATCACTCCGTACCATCACTCTCGATTGCATCATTTTAATCGATCCATTTTCCCCGCGCTACGCATGGGTACCCATCATCCTTTCACAAATATCCTCTCCGTATGTTGAAGAAGTGATTTTTTTCCTGGCCTGGAACCGTCTCAAGCCGCTGGAATCGTTCGATCTGGAAGAGATAGATCGTACCCTCGCGCGGCCGCTCTTTGGGGGCTTAAAGAGGGTCGTGTTTCGATGTAGTGGTTATATTGATCCCAGTATTGGTGTTCGGGCAATTACTGAGAGAATGCGAGTTATGGGAGACAGAGGGCTATTGGTTTTTGAGTGGGGAAGAGAGTCTGCACTCAAGATATGGTGACTCATTATCCCGGATCCGAAGGAAAATGAGTGTTATTTATTGGATCAGACTAATTTATGGATGCAAATAACTTAGAAGATCTATTCCCTTGTACATCATATTTACAGCAGCACTAATTACCGCAGCGAGCCGGAGTTCAAAGCTGCTCCAAGCATGACACATTCAAGCTGACGAAGTCGCCGATAGAAACGTGAGTACTACATTTCGCTTCTGTTACATATATGTCTTTTCATATGTACGCAAACTTCTTGAAATCAATTAATGTCCCTGCCCAGTGAAATCCAAACCTTGGTCGTCGGCGCTGGACCTACAGGCCTCGTCGCTGCAATCACCCTTGCCAAGCTTGGTCTACAAGTCGCCATCGTGGATGCATCACCCACGAACCCGAATGGATCTCGTGCTGGCGTGGTTCACGCACGCACCCTTGAGGTGAGCTTTTCGATGCACAAACTGAGTCATTCTCGTGGTTTCTCACCAGCTTTGTAGGTCCTGGATGATGTCGACTTAGCAACACCAGTGATAGAAGCCGGAACGCGCTCTAACGGCGTTGTTATTCACGGATCCACCAACAAAATATTCGAATCCGACTTCACCCAGCTACGTGACTACACCGAGTTCCCTTTCTCGGTCCTCATTCCGCAGGATGAAATTGAGAGGATATTCCGGGAGAAGATCGCCTCTGAGCACATTCCGTTTCTGAGGAACATGAGAGTTGTGGGCTTGCATCAAGCAGGGAAGGGGGCGGATGTCTTGTTTGATGACGGCAGTGTTGTCAGAGCACAGTATATAGTCGGTGCGGACGGCGCGCGTTCAACGGTTCGTGTCATATAGTTGCGTGCTCCTTGAAAAACCATTCAATCCTTCTCTATCTTCAGATACGTCAGGTGTCGGGTATAGCCTTCAAAGACCCCAAAACAGGCATTGCCTACGACGACACTTCAGTACCCGCCTCATTTTGCGTAGTCCTCGCCGACGTATTCCTGCAAGAACCTCTCCCAAAACATATCTCTCTGACACAGGTATCCATCTACTCGGACAAATTCTTTTTACTGGTTCCCTTCAACTCGCGGGCGGATCCAAAGCATGACCCCATCCGAGCCTGGCGGATTGGGTTCGGATTCTCCGCCAGTGAACCCTTACCACCCAAAAATCCATCAATGGAATATCTTCAAGAGCAGGTAGACGCGCGCGACCCGCACGCCTCCAAAATCATCATCGAGTCTGTTTCGAATTGCTCCAGGTACAGAGTCCGTGCAGCCGTCGCAGACACGTATTTCCATAAAATCGGAGAGGGCAACGTGTTGCTTGCGGGAGACGCTGCGCACGTTCACTCCCCAGCGGGTGCACAGGGGATGAACCTAGGGATATGCGACGCGTTCGCTGCGGCGCATGCTATTAAAGCACACGTGGACGCGCAAGGTTTGCAGGCAGAGGAACACGAGCGTGACAATGCGTTGCGGCGCTACGGAGATTCGCGACGGAAGATAGGTATCAGGGTGATTGGAGTTACGAGAGGGTTGACAGTGCTTATTAATTCAGGAACGGGTTGGCGGAGGGTGGTGAGGAATTTGCTTCTGAGGCTTGCGGCTTATTTGCCGTTTGTTGGTAGAAGGGCGGCATGGAGGATTTCAGGGCTAGCAAATCGGGATGGATGATTGAGGCGTCGTAAGGAGTATTTGAGTTGGTGTCGAGGATGGGAATATGTTTAAGTTTTATAAGATAACCATTAATGCGCATGTTGTGCTGAGAAGGATTTAGGTCGCATATATATACTAAATTTTTCTTTCTTAGGCGCGATTCCGTATCAGGCAAGAATATCGTGATCAGATGGTCTTTCCATAGCTCAAGTTGACTCGCTTGCTACCGAATACACTCTAATGCCCCGGGCTGCAAGTGATCAGAGCAGCGATGTAGAAGACAAGCACGCCCCACTCTCTGTCTCTAGGGCTAATTCAGAATAGTGATCATGAAGATGTGATGAGACCAACGCGCCGGCGCGCACTGCCACGGCTAGTAGCCCTGCCGATAGGTATTCGAAGGTGTAGCTTTCTACCTTCCACCATGACTACAACCGTTCGGCAGTTGATTAACCCCACAAGTAAGTGACAGGTTTACTTCTTCTCCAAATATGCCCACAAATTGGGAGAAATTTGCAGAACCGGAAATTGAATCTACCGTCAAAGTGCTGTCTGAGGCATTCCAATACGGTAAATATGGCTCAGTGGCATCCGATGAACTGCAGGTGCAGATAATATCTCAGCTGTCTTCTTAACTGAATTGGGCGGAGACAAGTCCCTCGTGCCGGTTTTGCTGAAGACTCACGTCACAGCAGCACTCATAGAGGGGGAGGTTTACGTTGCTGAAATGGAGGAGAAGGGAATCGTGGGAGTGGCTGTATGGTTTGGACCAGGACAGAAATTTCTTGACACGTAAGCGGTTGTCATTGTTGGTGGTTAGACATGGACTTATCATGTTTGCGTTGATATTTCAAAGTGGGGCGCAGCGCAGCGCAGGCTGGGACCAACTTATGCGGAGACTGGACAAAAAATATTCTTCATGGTGGGATTATGTGTGCACAGAATGGTACCTTTATAATATTCTGGCATTGACACATTATCCTAGTACGTGGAAGCGTACAATGCTTTTTGTGAGCGAAGCTTGGGCGCAGGTTTTAAACGAAATGCATATCATCTGCAACTATACGGTGTTCTTCCAGAGTGCCAAAGGGGAGGCATTGGCAGAGCACTTATGGACGAAGTTGGAAAGAAGGTAAGGTTTATGTTTGAGTCTTTTGCAATCGATCCCTGAGATATGTCCGGCGCCCGTTTTTATTTATTTTCAGGCAATGCTTGAACGTATTCCTTTGTGTGTCGAAACTGATGCATCCAACGTGAGTTTTATTCATCTGTCTCTCCCTTCGAACGTTGGTTAAGATATAAAGATTAGGTAGCGAAGTACGAATCCATGGGATTCGTTGTTTGTGGCGAGGAAATGTTGCAGGGAATATCAGGCAGGAACATGCCGATATATTGTCTCTCTAAACAAGTATAATTCTTTGAAATCTCCTCGACTGAAATTGGGAGGAGCCTTGAGATATGGTTGAAACGAGTATGCAAAGTGAGAGGAATTGCTATCTCACCACGGTCCGCAATCGAAGTCTGGCCAGAAAAATGCCGCTCACTTGCAGTGGTCTTTGAGGCGTGGCCTACGTAATTTTTTACGGCTAAGGGGAGGGGAACTCAATGAACTCCAATTGCCATCAAATGCACCTGTAGGCACATCAGTTTCTCCGAATCTAAGCGGAGCGCGAACGTCATATGCCTCTTTGACGTTAGTAACCTTATATAACGGGAGATATAATTTTCCACTTCCCTCGTGACTCTTCGCTCTGACTATGCCGTCTTCCGTCCTCATTACTGGTGGCAACGGTCGCACTGCCCGCCACCTGGTGGAGATGTTCCTAAACCATCCTAGCTGTCCCAACCTTCGTGTTCTTGTCCGACATGGCGGTGTCGACTCACTTCAGAAGGCGTTTCCACTCCTCACGCAAACCCCACATGCCATTGTCGTGGCCGATTATATGGATGAAGCAACACTGACCCCAGTGTTTCGTGACGTCTCTGTAGTGATACATAATGGGCCCAGCGTTCACCAGAATGAAGCTGTGAGATAGTTCTTCCATTAACGTTGTTCCGATGTCACGGTCAGGTGCTCAACTGATGCCAGGTCATGGCAATGTCAGTTATCGATGCAGCTAAAAATGCCGGCGTTGGACACTTCCTATTGTGTAGCGTCCTGCACCCAATGAGATCTAAGTTGATCACCCACAAACTCAAGCTGCAGTACGTTGCCTCAGAGCCGAGGTGGACGGACGGTTGATTGTCACCTCAGAGTTGAAGAATATCTAGTAGAAAGTCGCATGAATTATACCATCGTCCAGGTAAGTAACTGCTATCCGATCGCTGAATCAGATTCGTGAATTGGTAAATAATTTCAGCCCACCCATTACATGCAGAACGTTTCACTAGGGCATGTGATGCGCACCGGTAAACTACCGCTGGGATATTCTCACTCGGTGGCCCAAGGTTTTGTTGACTTACGTGATTTTTGCCATGTTATCCGAAGCATCGTCTCGGACACATCGCGTCACAATATGGCGACCTACGAACTCGTGAGCGAAAACATGACCTACACTGAGGTGGCAAACATTCTGCAGGATGTTATGCACCGGAAGGTTGAATGCGAACTTATACCACCCAAAGACTATATAACGATGTTGAAGGAAGGGCGCGCGGTTCAGAACGAATATACTGAAGACGCAATGGAAAGGATCATAATCTATCATAATCGGTGGTAAGCCACTTTGACATGTCGTATTGTGTAGCTCACGGATCATTGACGCGTGAAAACAGGGGATTAACAGGCAATTCAAACGTGTTGCAATGGTTGCTCGGACGTGAACCAACAACTTGGCAACAGTATGCTGAAGATATGATCAATAAATCTTGAGGTCTCTTTTACGAGGTTGTATGTATTTTGCGAGAGAATGATCATGTAATATTTCGGACTCACATGGGACCGCACAACGTCTTGGAGTAAACGCTATATTTACTTGCCACGTGGAAGTTCTCGCTTCGGTTTCGTAGAAACCGTCTTCTCTCGTCTCTTTGGGGGCGCCCTCTTGGTTATCTTTATTTCGTCAGCGCTGTCTGCGCCGTCACTATCTTCTGCCACCTTGCTCTCCGCTCTATCCTTATCTCGACGTACAGCTCGAGAAGTTTGCGTGGTTTTGTCTTTGACAGGATCCCAGTCAAGATTTCGGAATTTTCGCCGGCAAGCATTGCTGCCTCCTTCATTGTATTCTTCACGTGTGACAGCAAATTGGCGAAAATCGTCCGAGTTAGCTAGAGCATATGCGGATTTATAGGTTTCGATTATTGGGCTGTGTTGACAGTAAAAGATTCAATGCGAGGTGGTAAAAGGGTCTCAGATCGATCGCGATGATGCTTACTCTTTCGACTCATAAACACCAACCTCATATTCTACGGGCGCTAATGCCCGCAATTCTTGTCGTCTGTTTGGGAATCAAACCAGAATTCGGAAATAAAAAGGTCGAAATCACACTTACAGTCTATGACTAAAGCCAGGAAATTTGACATTTCCGCCAATCAAACCAATATTTGCCCAGAACATGCCTTGCAATTCCGATGGCAGAGAAGATATGGACTGAGCTAGCGTTTGAGGTAGTCCTGATTGCGTGAGACCTATAAATGCAAGGTCATTGGAAATTGTATTTGTGGACTAGAAAACTGCAAACCAATGTCGCTGGGATTGAAAATCAGCTCAGGCACAGTGAATCTCTCATTGGACATGTACAATATTTGGTCCGAGTCGGATGAGGGGGTGCCCTGATAAGATTCGATGGTCTTTTCTCCGACGTCATCCAGATGTCCACCAGACAGACTGCCTTCTCCTAAGTTGGCATTTTGATCTACCTCCACCTTCATAGGCTCTCCGCCTTCCTGATTGCGAGTATGAGAAACAGAGGGAATGGTCTGTCCCCGAACGAATCCATGTCGGTTCCTGGAAAAGTCCGGAAGTACGTATTCAAGAGTAATGCCGTTTGAGCCCCCGCCCGAACTAAATAATAATTAGCGACATCCTTCGGAAGCACAAGATAGGAGACATTTACCGACACCGCACTAGGTCGTTCGAAAAAGATGATGACACATAACAACATTTCTCCTTGACATCGTTGACAATATGTGTCTGATCCAGCATATTCCATTGACGGAACGACACAAGTGTAGAAAGATGATTTGTCAACAATTTTCCACCTACATCTATCCTAAAATAGATAAGATTCATGTTAAACGGCGCAAGCGAGGCAAATCGAGTAAGATCTGTAGAATTACCTGCGTACACCTTTCCAGAGAATTTTCCCTTGCATAAGAGGTAACACATGAGTGAAGCTAAATCCAGAATCTACTACAACCGAACACTCAGGATGTGGCAGGGATGGGGTATCTGAAGAGAAAATAGACCCATATGGCGCCAGGGAGGCAGCTTAGCGAGAACGATGAGTTTGTCACAAGAGAATACGTTGATTGATGATTACAACCCACCTGGACATCGCACATAGCTTGCGAACTCGTACTCTTCGAACGCAAGTTGATCATATTTCTCCTGGATGCTGTGAAGGTTAAAGGGAGGTTCCGTTATCAGGAGAGAAGTTGATTGCAAGTCGAGCTTCCGATGTTGATACTGGTTAGCAGTCGAAACGATGAGATTTCAATTGGACCTACAGATAATGCTTCAGATCCAAAAAGACCGTCCCACACCGCTTTTTGAACGTCCCAATCCGTCAAATACCCCTACAAACCCTTTATCTTATGGCCCGGTTGGCTTGGAAAGCACCGTCGGACCTACCCGTTCAAAAGACAAACGGTAGTTCAGAGAAGCATAATCACGACACTTTTCAAACTCGTGCCCAATATACAAGTGCCTATCGCCTTTTGAACGGATGGCGGCATTATGGATGATCCTAAGCAAAATTTGAAAGAGATCCACGATAAGGCCGTTCGTTGTTTTGACATCATACAAAAGCATTACGAACCGGGGTGTTGCGGTAGGAGAAGTGGACACTCCTGCTTTAATTGTGTATGCACCATTGTCCAGAACCACTACAGGCAACATAGAATGTGGTAGGTACAAAGAATTGTCCAGAGAGGAAAAAACGGTTTGGCGTCGATGCGGTAAAATTTAGCACGTGACGACGGTGACGTCAGCAGTATATATGGTCTGCTTGGTCAGCTTCGATCTGGCTCCGATTAGAAATTAAGATTCCGCATATTCCAATGAATGATGTAAGCCTGCCACTTCTCTGATGCCGTTGGTGCGCGACATCCGGTGCATGGAAGCTCCTTTACACCATGAGGACTACTACTCGCTTCGCAATCATTCTAGGTATCAGTGTGACATTTTTCTGCGTGGAGATAGCAGGTGAGTAATGCCATGATGCGTGGCAGCCTTCTGACGATGCGCCATAGTTGGCTTTCGTACCAAGAGTTTAGCTCTCATCGCTGACGCAGTGAGCAAAATGAAATTCATTATTTACGTTTCTTTTGAATTGAACAGTCCTCTAGTTCCACTATCTCAATGTAAGCTGATCTAAGATATAATGAGTCTTTGTATTTCACACAAGTGCTGCAGGATGTTGTTGCATAGTAGGTCACTCTGATATATTAAGCCTGGGCTATGGACCACTCTATTTGCAGCGTAATCGGATTTGTTGCTTCTCACGTGCGTTTCCTTTTGCAAAGCTATCATTTCCACTGTCAACTTCCGCATGCAGATGCAGAACAAAGGAGACAGTGTGAGATCTCCGGAACACAATGATGGGTCCCAACTAACAATACATATATTGACAACAGCCATCCGGATACACGTATGCCTATCATCGAGCGGAGCTTGTTGGTGAGAAAACCTCATGCTTTCACAACACCTTTTCCATCTACCTATATTAATGGCTTATGACCTTGAAAAATAGGAGCGTTTTTTAATAGCGTATTCCTTCTTGCTTTGGGCCTATCTATATTTCTTCAATCTCTCGAGCGTTTCATTAATATTGATCCAGTAACCGATCCTTTGTCCGTGCTCATTGTGGGATGCATCGGTCTGGCCCTCAATATCATCAGTGCATTCGTCATCCACGGTAAGTTCCAAATCCTTGAGTATATCACATCACAATATTATGGTAAAATATGACAACACCATACAGACCACAGCCACGCAGGCGGCGGCCATCACGACCATCCTAAAAAGGATATTATGATTACATGTCATGACGAGATTACCACGACAACATCGACAAGCCAACCTTCCGAAGTGGGGAATGCTGTGAGTCTCGCACACTTTTTTAATTACTGGAACGTCCACCACTTATCTTCTACGACACGGCAAAGCACGACCTGCACAATCACGTACGTCTTCCCCCGCCAGGCGGTCAGCACAGGAATCTTGGTGTCCTCGCTGCGTTAATCCACGTGCTGGGAGATGCCGTCAATAGTTCGCACGTAAACACAATGCACCTGTTCATCCCTCTGACCTAGCGCTTTAGATGTCGGAGTTATTATAGCGGCAGTCATCATGTGGCAAACACACTCCCCTGCTAGATTCTACGCCGATCCCGCCGTATCACTTGCCATCAGTCTCATGATTTTTACTAGTGCAATACCCTTGAGTTCGTATTCAATACAATCTTCACCTGTAACTTTGTTCACCCCACCAACAGCAAAGGCAGCAGGGCGGATTCTGCTAGAAGCGTCCCCACCACATCTTGATCTCGACCACATCAAACAGGATCTCCTCGCAGTCAGTGGCCGGATTTGCGTTTCTACCCACTTATCCAATCATATTTAGGTGAATTCGGTGCTCTCTATCCGCGATTTGCACGTATGGCAACTATCCCAGTCGTGAGTCACCTGATTATGTGACTTTTTGCTGTAAACGGCCTTTCCTGTGTAGGGTCACGCTTGGATCATTTCGAGTGCGAGTGCCTGTTTCAACCACTCTAGATCAGTGGATGCAGGTCGAAAGGACACTCCGGGAGTGCATGGCTGCGTATGGAGCGACTCATGTCACGGTTGCACCTGAGAGTTAGATTTGGTAGAGCGTGAAGTCATCAACAAACCGGTCTAAACGCTAATACGGATTTACAGCTGCAATCATTCTTACGTTTCATCCACTTAGACTCAGGCTACTCCAAGAAAACCCCAATACATTTCGAAGTAAACTCACGGTTTATATTGGGATTGGTATAATATATTAGAATTAATCTTCCATGTGGGAGGCGGTATTCCGTTACCACATGTTTCTTGTGCACTAGAGAGATTGATAATAACGAATCTTGCGATGGTCCCGTTTGAGTAAGATTATCACCCACCCTTTCGGGTGATTTGTCCAATTATTTGCTGGTGAAACTTCCCAGTCCTCGCCCCTAGGTCCATAAAAGCATGAAACTGGAGGCTGGATGACCTTGAATCCCTCTTATGTTTTGTCACTACCGGGCTCCTGCATCTCCACAAGACCGGCCCGCGAACTTGCCGATGTCTTCATCGGACTCGTTCTGGCTGTACGTCCAACCGGAAAACCCTAACGCCGTTTGTTCGACTTTGCCGGAGCCGAGCGCATATGGTAGTTGGCTAAGGCCCTTTGACCACCCATTTCAAAGCTCATGCGCGCTTCTGCCTCCTGCGCTCTAACACTGCCCTGACCTGTTGGCTGCCCCAATAGACCGTGCATAAAGACTGTATCTGTGACATAATCCTTATCTTTGTGGCTGGCCTGCTCGGCTCTGACGCAGGGAGGGACATTGGAATAGGCCGGCCGAGGTGGTTTCAATAGGGCGTGAGAGTAGCGAGGCCTCTTCTACCAACATACCCTGGAGTACTTCCATCCCCATCCTGGTTATTGTTCGTCATGGCCTCTGTTCGGGCCCAGGCCTTGAATGCCTTTTCACGTGCGTGCGAATGTTTTCAGGTTACGCCTGCTAATGCGCATGGTTTTCCCAACACCTTCCATTCTCCACTGTCGCATAGCCCTGTGTTATCAAGTATGGCATGGCATAATCGTCCACCACCGACATAGCTGAGCAAAGGGAAGAGATGGAGAGATCCAAGAGGGTAGCTTGGCAAGGACTTTACCCGGAGGGCTGGCAGAGGCAATTTGACGAGTTGTCTGGAGGGTGTCCGAAGCCGTATTTGGGTGACTTTCTGTGTGACTGGGGATATACTATAAACGGTTAAGGGAGTCAGAAAAAAATACGATGGGTTGAGTGAAGGCCTTAATCTGCACCCCAGATGGAGGTGGAGGGAGCGGTGCCTGAATGATAGACAAGCGGATGAGAGAATGATTTGATGGCCACATTGAAGTAAGCTCTATTGAACATAGGGTCAAAGTAAGACCCCTGATAAATGGATAATGTTGCCGCCTGGACACTGGAACACCCGTAGGATTAGCGCTTTACTGTAATCGGACGATTGGGAGCGGAAACCACTTACTAAGGCCGGAATCGCAAATTTAGGTTGAGTGAGGGTATTAGTTTCATAAAAACCTCTCGTGTCAGAGGTGGTGGGTTTTCTTGTTGCACTGAGGAACCTACAGTGGCAGCGGTGATTATGGCCTCTTCGGCGGCCTCTCGATCACCATTCAGTGACGACGGTCCTCCAGGGTGGCCATCTGATGGTCCCATTAGATCGTCAAAGGTACCGATGTTGGCATCAATCTCCACTTCATATTCAGTTCCTAAATGTTCTCTCGATGACCACCAGCCCGGAATATATTACTTTGCACTAGCGTCCGCGACCTTGTGTACTCACAGTGGGGAGTCATTGACTTGCGCCTCTTGCTTGAAGATTTAGCCTTTCACGATCTCTTTTCATTTGTGCATACAAGAAAAAGAAGAAGAAAAGGGAATGTCTGTTCTCATCATCGAGACCCAAGGTATGTAATAAAGCATAAGCCTTGAGTCAATATATGAGGCGCTCCAGTGATGGAATAATACTTGCGTTATCGTATCGCTGAACTACTTCTTTGGTCTTTTTTTCACCTCATCATCTCTGCAGGCGTGCAACATGACCTTGATCGGGTGTCCAGAGACATTGCCGGTATATCCCTAAGAAAACAAAATAAGTGTTACATTGGGACAAGCAAGAGCGATAGAGATCGCCATAAACAAAAGTAAGATATATATTTCCCGTTATACTAAATTTTCAATAAAAGCAGAAAAATACACAAACCTTGCTCCAGTCGTAACCGATGGCATACGAAAATATGGTGCCTGTACGATTGAACGCCGTGCATGAAATAGCACCAAGGCCAGGGTTAAAGGCTGTTGTCAAGTATTAGTTATAACGCCGTGCTTTTGTAATGGGTATTGGGGGAGGGAAGAGAAGAAGCGTTATATCTGTGGTTGCTACGTCAATCAACCTACCTTAAAAAGGAATGCGTGTAACATCTTCGGCGAGGTGGAAAAAGTGGAAACAGAGAAAGCCAGAACGATCAAGACCCGACGTATGAGAAAAGCTTACTCTTCAAGCGAATTCTGCTATCTCCATCCCAGAAATTAACGGTCCCGTCGGCGCCACCAGTGCTGAAAGTTCCATACTGTTGATGGAAGCTAGCAGGCCACAGACGGAAGAATAGGAAGAGGTTGGTCGATTGTCAAAAGTGTCGTGAAAGGGGAATTCAGAGAAAATATATCAAAGATAGATTCAGTAAAGTAAAACTCAGTTATAGACGCTTTATTGTTCACCTGATATCATTAACCGCAAATACGAGGGTGTGGTCCTTGCTGGGCGGTGATCGCTCCCGCCGATGACATCTGAAGCTGTAGTTCTCAGACCTGATAACAGACAGTCATGAGTCATGAGAGGGTAGGAAAACTAGAGACAGCGAGTACACACGTAGGAACCTTATCATCGATGTATGTGATAGCGATGCGCCCTTCGACACTCCCCAAGGCGAATCCACCTGCATTTGGGAAACATGCAACGACGCGAGTTTGAAGCCTGAGGGGAGACTCCATAACCTATCCATTAGCATGAAATACGTAATTTCGACAGCATGTGATGATAAATGGGAAAATTCAGCATCGACATTTTGGCATAATTTTCGTCGGATTCACTCACACGAAATGCTTTCGTGGGCTGTTGCAAATTGTAGACATTGACCTTTCTATCTGCACAGCCAACAACCATGAGAGGATATGATATATCCATAGAATAGCAGCGGTCAGGTAAAGTCGCTGACGCCGCTGGGGTCGACTGGCGAAGATCCCAGTACTGGAGCAGGAGACAAACGAGAAACAGGTGAGATTATGAAAATCCATGTAAGAGGGCATTACCTTCACGGTTTTATCCCAACTACCGGTGACAAGGAGGCCACCTTGTGCGTCTATCCATCTAACACATTTGATTGCCGCTTCATGTGCCGCAACTTGGTTAGATTGGCCAGACTGCACATCGAACATGCGTGCAGCGTTATCCACACCACCAGAAAACACTTTCTTACCATCCTTTAGTGACATTATCAGTGGCCCGTGTCGATAATTCAAGAGAAAACGCGTACCTGGTTCCAACAAACACTAAGCACCGGCCCTTGGTGTCCGTACATTGCTTTCCTCTGCGTCCAAAGTCAAAAATTGGCAAATTTAACTGGAAATACACACACCTGAGATTCACTGTTGCCACCTATTTCATATATTCTAACGTTATTGTCCCAACTTCCTGCTGCTAGAAAATCTGCCTGAGGGCTCCAGGCAAGGCTCGAGACTGAGTCTGGTAGAGGGTCGGCGAGCTCTATATCTTTAGCAGCAGGCGGTTGAGTTTGCATTATGGCGATCGTAAGGCCGCCACTCTTGAAGAACGAAGAGATGGCCAGAAGGAGCTGCCTGGAAGCGCCCAGGTGAGTCATGTATGGAAAGCGAGTTTATTCGGTGCCGCCAGACTCATAACCAATCATTATGAGCACATGTCTAAGCATATTGGCGTAGAGAGACACATTTGGGATTTCAGCGGCCGGTTCTTGCTCGCAAATCAGTAGTCCATCCCACACCTTCATCGTTGGCTTTAATTCTAAATATCTGCCCCGTTATATGAACAGCACTTCAGTAAATATCATCAAATAAATGAAGCGAGAATCCACCCACCTATAGTGTTAATATCACGATTAAAAGACTTCGTCAATCGTTGGAAGAATGGACACTTGATGTGCTTCACTGAACTTGGTGTAGCTCCACTTCGATTCAGTCATGGGCTTGGATTGATAAGAAAGAAGAAAAAGAGCCTTGTTCCATCTTGGCACATGGGATGAAGCATGATAAGTTGTGTAGGCAATGGAGGAAAAATATCGGTTAACGAATTTGTCGGCCTGACTTCTTATGTAAGCTTCGGGACCGAAAGCACGGCGTGTGGGTCACTATGGACGCGCAGCAAGCTCTCACTGACCTCCCTTAGGCCCAAAGATCTCTAGCGTGCGAGGCCTACAAGCCGCCGTCATGGTGAGAGAGCCTCGAGAACGCCTGGGAGACGTTTGTGCGAATTGCCGGTCACTGCCACTCGCCTCCTGCCCAAGCCAGTCTTCAACGCAACCCCACACGCCCTTGCGCGATCCTGACCGCTGTGGGAAGTGCATGCCCGCCCCGCGTGTAGTGAAAGGTCGACCGCGGGGCATTGGCTCGCGGCTTCGTAGTGAAGACGGTCAGTTTGATTTTCCGATTCTCTGTACTATGCCTGTATATGGAACTACTGGCCAACGCTGGAGATGCTGGCCTTGCTGACTTTCTAGAGGGTGAATGGAGGGCGTATAACGAGGTGTTGCGGTCAAGATGTTATTAATGATTCTGTATGTACGAACTCGATTGTTAACAGATTTTAACGGCGGTTGAATATGGAGGTATTGACTCGGCCAAGGACATAACAAAGTTTATTGCTACGATGATTCCTTCTCATCGCCTAAATTCCAATATACAAGTTCAACACATCCAAGGTTCTAACACCGCAGACTTTCCGGCGAAGCAACACTTACACGCCGTCATATAGATAGCAAGCTACTTCTTCGGCTTTTTCTTCACTTCGTCGTCTTTGCAAGCGTGTAGCATAATCTTGTTCGGGTGTCCAGGGACGTTGCCAGTGTAACCCTGCATCAAGCGAGTACATGTAACCCCCGTGTGAATTTAATGAAAAGGTAAGAAACATCGCGTGAGTGACGATTCAAACTTGGGAATAACGAATCTACCGACCTTACTCCAGTCATAACTGATAGCATACGAAAATATGGTACCAGTGTGGTTAAACGCTGTACACGAAATCGAACCAGGGGCGGAGTCAAACGCTGTAGTCTAGGTTAATTCTCAAGCCGGAGTCTTTGAAGGATTTGAAAATGTGAAAGGAAAGATCGGCTGAAAAGCGGCACCCGTTCGCACCAAACTACAGAGTTGCACTCTGGGTTTGAGAATACAGGAGGGGGCCAAGCACACTCGTCTGTTCTACAGAAATGGACGAAGGAGAGAAATGAAGGGAACAACGTACTCTTTAACCTAGTTCGAGTGTCTTTGTCCCAGAAATTGATCGTCCCGTCCGCACCGGCAGTGCTAAATGTACCGTGCTGTTGGTGGAAGCTGGGGATACACGAGCAGCAATATCGATTGGTTATCAAGTGTGTAGCGACAGGATGAAAAGTATCCGGTGAAATACCAGGAATAGCGTCAAGGGGGTGGGGTTGGTGAGACTTGAGTTAGCCCGGACCTCGGTCATCCTTTCTTCAGCAGAGGTGTGAGTGCTTACCTGATGTCATTCACTGCAAATACCAGAGCGTGATCCTTGTTCGGCGGTGATTGGTCTCGTCGATGGCACTTGAAGGAGAAATTCTGCGAGCTTTTAGATCGTGTTCTCAGGAGAAATATTGACAGGCATAAGGGGATGAGATACCTACGTGGGAACCTTGTCATCAACGTATGTAATCGCCACTCGCCCCTCGACACTCCCTACAGCAAATCCATCCGCCGCAGGAAAACATGCAACGACGCGAGTTTGGAGCTTTAGGGAAGACTCCAATGACTAGCGACCCGTGTATCGCATGATATTAACAATGCAAAGTATCGCACATAAAAAAGACATCCAAATCCAACATGGTCAAATTCAGAGCCGGACTGGAAATCGATCAAAACGACTCACACGAAATACTTTTGTCGGCTCCTGCAGATTATAGATATTAATCTTTCTGTCTGCGCAACCAACGACCATGAGAGGGTACACGACGTCCATGGTGTAACATCGGTCGGGTAGACTAGCAGTTGCAATCGGAGCCGACTGTCGAAGATCCCAGTACTGGGCCACATCCATCCGAGAGTTCAATAGGGATTACAACCGGTGATGTAACCAGCCCCACCTTCACTGTTTTGTCCCAACTTCCTGTAGCAAGAATCCCGCCCTGCGTGTCTATCCACTTGACACACTTTATCGGCGCATCATGCGCGGCGACTTGGCTGGATTGACCTGATTGCACATCAAACATGCGTGCCGCCTTGTCCGCCCCACCAGAAAAAAGTTTGGTGCCATCCTGCAGCAGTAGCATGACATCAATGCATGCGACACATGTCTAACCAGGCAAAGAACCCCTACCCGGCTCCAACAAACACCAAGTACGGGCCCCTCGTGCCCGTACATGGCTTTCCCCTGCGATACGAATCAGAAAATAATATCGATCCCATAATAATAGAGGCCATGTACCTGTGATTGTCCGTTGGCTCCTACTTCATATATTCGAACATTGTTATCCCAGCTCCCAGCCGCGAGAAAGTCTGCTTGAGGACTCCAAGCAAGGCTCGATACAGAGTCCGGTGGAGGATCGGCGACTTCGACATCTTTGGAAGTAGCTGAATTAGTGGATGTAGTAGCAACACTTCCTGTATTGAAGAAAGAGGACATCGGGGGGAGTCGTCCCTCGGGCCTCCAAGTGGTAACAGTGTGGTAACACGACGGACTTATAAGCGCCCACTGGGCTTTGGTCATGTGCCCGAAACCAAGACCGGACGCCAAATGGTAGCACAGTAAATCATGTTCTGCATGACTTGTGCATTTTCATAGAAACAATGCAGCTGTTTATGCAACAAGTATAATTGGAAGAAGGCTCAGCTGAGTTAAAGAAGTTAACATTCATTAAGATTTATTGATAATGATTTTGAAACCCAAGAACAAGAAATACAAGGGTCCGAATGACAGCGTATTTTAAAATATCCAGCTCTGTAACCCAATTATTACAATTCAGGATTATTTTCTGCAAAATATTCATGTGAATCTGCATTCTGAATCGCTTTGTCTGGTAAGCTTTGAGCAAGCGACTCGCAGTCTTGTTGGCCGTACGCGAAGTCTTTGGTTCCAGCCGTCGCAGTGAAGTGGGTGGACTCGTGCACAAGGGTGCCTGCCTTGGAATTCGTTCCGATCAAAGGGGCTGCAAAGAACTGAGGGCAGAGGAAAACTTCGCCGTAATTATCAGGGAAAACATATGCGAAGGTGTCATCGTCGGCATTTTCACATGCACAGTCGTATGACCAGCTTGTGAAGGAACCAGTGCCGGACAACGACGTGAAGTGGTCTAGGATTATGTTGTAGTTCTCGTCCGTGAAGCTATTCATGGATGGTGTTTTTAGTCAACCTTATCTTTGAAGGTTAGCCTAAGATAAATATCTACCTCCCAAACCAGGTTGTGAAGCGGGGTGTGGATGAAGGGTTGTCGTTGAGGAACCTATAGGAAGACAACCGGTTTTAGAAGTGAGATTGAAAATACACCGCGTGACAGAACGAACGAGAGCGAGTCATCCACATAGGTCACAGCATTAGGTATTGCATTATTAATATCTGCTTCCTGATCCGAGCCACACGCGGAGAAGCTGGCACCACCTTGTCTCTTGACGATGTGGCTGTTGGCTACAGCACGCGGGACAGCAAGGCGCGCCGTCTTGCTGATTATCACGTTATGTGGGTTCGCAAGGTAGGCATACACAGGTTTTGGTAAACCAGAAATAACCACATGAAAGAGCGTAGAGGGGGAAATCTCGTATGCGCCTGGTCCAGATGTACTGAAGTTGTAGGCACTAGCAACTAGGACAAAGACTGAGTATGCGCTGGATTGAGAAATAATAAAAGGCCTCTACGTGAATGGGTAACAGTGACGGATTGTCCAGGATGGAGCGTGGTTTTAGCGTTGGAGTTCTTGGCGGCATGGTCAAGACCATACTTGAGCTATTGTTACAAAATATTATGTTAGGATGAGGTCCGTCGATACAAAGAGGTGAAGGCAAGACGCACGCGCATGCCAGTAAAGACGGGAGTGCTGCCACTGGCGTGAATGGCGGAGAATTTTTCGGCCTGAAGTGAAGACAGTGCAGAGCGCGGGTCGTTGATTAGTTCTACGGCGTCACTACCGGTATTCGTGAGTGTGGTTGTGAGAACCATGTCAGACACGTCGTCAACACTCTCAGGCCCTAAGTGAAAATAAAATACAAATCCCGTAAGGAACTTGGGCCTACGTACCATTGACTGTGAGAGACAGGTAATTAGCTGACACCAAACGGGATGAAGCAACGAGTGCGAAAAAAGCTACTGCAATGCAGGGGGCCATCACGAAAACGTCGAATCCACGTCGAAGCAGTAAGTCCTAAGCTAAAGAGGGGATTCAAGTCTTAGCTTTATACTCCAGCCTTAAAATAGTTTCCCATAACAGTACTTAGCTTCTGCAGACCTGAGTGGCTTGAATGAATTGTCAGACAAGTGCATGCAGGGGCGTCTAGTGGAAAGATCTCAAGCTGACATTGGCGTAGGGTTAGATGCCGTCTAAAGCACTCACTGGGTGAATCCGCAATTCAGCGGCAATCTCTAGATGAAGAGATATAAAAGACAGCCAGCGGCCTTGCTAGGCCTACAATGCATTCTGGTACGTATATTGACAAATAGAGCCCCATAAAGACTGGGCGATTATCGACTTTAAATAATATCCCGCCTTACCGTATGTTTGATCTTGCGAACATTAAGTGAAAGGGCAGGCAGTGTAGATGAAGTGGATATAGAAATGGATTGCTATTCTATTTTCAAAAGCCCATCATGATCGTATACAACAAAGGTTAATTCTCCGAAAACGCTGTCACTACTCACTGACTCACTGAATCACCGAGTTGTGAGAAACATGTATAATTTATTCGCGGGCTGGTGCCATTTTCGTTTCGTTCTTTCCAGTAGACGCATTCGGCTGTCGTTGGTGGTACGGCGTTCTCTGCCGAATACATTATGTAATATGAGTCTAACTTCAAAGATGGAACTAAATCATCCGAGTCGTTCTGCATTCGATTTCTCTCCGAGTCAAACCCGGCGAATCGAATTGAATGTATCATATGTGTATTCATTTCGGCGATGGCTCCTGGATGGCTCCCGTACGCCTAGATTTTAAGTAGAATACAAGTTGATCATGAATTGAATTATAAGTCACATGTCACAGGGAGACTTCGGAACTAGAAGCTGCATTCAACGGAGAACTTCGGCATGTATGTATACGACAATGACAGCTGCCAAACCCCGGGTTGGACCATACGGGGTATAGTTTTACTTTAGAATACGCGGACAAAGTTGTTGTATTGCATCCCGTTTGTTTTCGTATTTAAATATCTTGAAAGAAGCACAATGAAGCTACTTTGGATAAGACTGGGGCCTACAATAGGCGGACAAAAGCCACTCTGGTTTGCGAATAAGACGAGCCACATTAGCAGGCTTTCTTGATTCCTTGAAGCGGTAGAAGACATAAATGTGTGCTATTTCACGGCAGCCTCAGTGCAATCAAGCTCAATCTATGCTTATTTTTCAACAATTTCACTTAAAACAACGGCTTTAGACTACATGCAATAGTATCCCCTCCTTCAGTAGCCTAGTGATCTAGACTTGGTTTGTAGGGTTTCAGCCTGTGATTCATAAAATGGGGTCATCACCGATTCTCTGATAAAAAAAAAAAACACTCGTCCGTTAATCAATATCAGTTAGACAGCAACGCCTTGACGGTTCCTATCAAACCTGTATCCTCCTTTCCTTTCTCATATCCTTGCTTTGCCTCCTCCAGCAATCCAAACAGCTCCATCAACACTGGCGGGAGTGTCGTCATTCCTTGCACTTCGTTCTCCAGCATCTCATTTCCCTTCTCATAGCCGTACACCGATGTCGTTCTCATTTTTTCCTCGTCCTTCATTTTGACAAGTAGAGACCGAATATTCTGATCAGACCGATCGTGCTTCACGCGCCACGTGTTCCGAAACGAAACTGTGTCCGGGAGATCGACAGTCTGTAATGCCAACCCAGCAATGGCATCAAAGTGCTCCTTAGGGACTAGAAGAATACGGCCCATGCTGTCTACGGCAACATTGGGGGTGAAGAAAGCACAGATAAACATCCAATGAGTGGCCGGGGAATTGAGAATATGTCCAAAGATAAGACCCTCGCGGGTCGGCGTAAAGAGGTCAGTGCTCAACTGGGAGTTTTTATACCACCCGGAATGAGGTGAAGACCAGGTCGAAGCAATGGTGGAAGGGATAGTCATAAGTTGTTTTAAAAAAAAATCAAGTTGAAAGGCTCTAGACACAAAAACAACTTGAATAAAACATCGTCCGTCGGCGCGTAGGTTTTTAGACAAACAACACCCACGGGTTGTGTATGGTGTTTTTGCGATTAAATGTTTCGTTCTGTTGGGACACAGTTAGCCACCATTAAAGTGCGTTTTCACGAAGCGGACAAAGACCTTTGTCTGTGGTATTTGCAGCGAGAACGCATTCAAATTCCGCTACCTTTTGTCTTGCCGCCGCCGTCCGAGTGGCCGGCCCTCGAGTGGCTCGCGCTCATCGCCATCGACCTCTTTATTTTATTTTCTGTTCACCACCTCCTTATTTAAAGTGAGGAGGCCCACTTGTCCTTCCAACAGGGGGTTTGGAAAATGGGTGGCATCACGGCATTTTAGGGGTTTCTAGCTGAAGTTTGATTTCCACCAAGTAGGTACTGTAGCAACTAACGGAAGAGAACTCAGTAAACGGACAGGTTCACTCGGTATTTATAGCTACCTAACGGAAGAGAACTAAAGTACATGTGAGTTCATGTGTTTGTAAATGCGAATGACGATACGTACCTCAGTGAATGGACAGGTTCACTGAAGGTACGTCTAATCTAACTACTGTCTTATAAAGGGTTTACGGTCAGTAATGACCACGATTGATATCGGGAGTCATGCGTTCCAGGCTTACTCCTCTTAGATACGCTCCCTCACGTCAACAGCTACAAATCTAGCTACTGGTTGTACTTAGTCAGATGATTAGAATATATTGGAAGTTCATATATTCATAATTCAAGTGGATCCGGTTGAGGCACTAATCTGAACATAATTGAACTTCACGTGATGTTTGTGTAGTTGGAGATTAGATTAGATATGAATCACTGCAACTGGCTACTATGATTGCAGGCTCAAGGTAAGTGACCTGCTCGAATCGTTAAACTCTGATGCTACCTGTACAGTACATCTCAGGGGTATCAATGTTCAACCCCTGGGACTGCCTCTTCATCTTGACCACATCATATGACATGTAAGCCCTCTGCCCAGCATGTACCCCTGTCTGCTTTGGCAACCCACAACACTGACGGCTTGAGATTGCAGCCAATTATTAATGAGACCCAATAAGACCTAGCATGTGAGTAAACCAGAATTATTATAGTTAAAGCTGTCTAATTTTATGATCAGTAGAAAGTGTCTAACAGCCAGCTGGTGCTCTGCACATGCTCAGCATGTGCCACCAACCCAAATGTTGCTTTGTAGGGGAAGATGGTCCTGGCATGGAGGTGACTTAAATATGAGAACTTGGACAAACTCCATCCACTGGTGTTTCCTCTGTTTTGGAAACTGTGAACTCAGAACTAAACATTGGTGTAAGGTACACAATCAAGTTTAGTCTAGCCACTGATACTGTTCAAGGGGATATCAACCAAAGACTATTTTAATAGAGAACCCAATTAAGAAATTCTACTCTGGTGTCCAAATAACACTATTACTTTGCAGTAACAATGCAATTCAAAGCACTTGTAGCAAGGCTACTAGTCTGGTCAGGATAATACTTGAAACTATGTGGAAGAGCATACAGGGTTCCAATGCTTTGTTTTTATATGCAATATATGGGGAAAGCAGACTTAGACGACTAGGCTCAAGGTCACAACAATTGAATAGCTGTTCAACTGAAGGACTAAAAGGATAGCCAAGAAACAAGGGGAAAAAGGACAAGACCAGCAACAGCAAGTTAAAACTAACTTGAGAGTTGATAAAGTCAACACTAACACCAACCAGTTAGCCAGGCAAAGGCCCTACAAGCAACAGTGCCTAGATAAGATAGAGTGTGGTAGCTTTGTGCTGACACAAGCTAGTAATCAAGCTAAGGCCCTACAAGCAACAGAACTTGATTAGATAGAAAGTGTACTACACCCCAACACTAGTTATTGATTAGACTTTGGCCCTACAAGCAATAATAGTGGTGGTTGTTACCAACACAAGCTATTAATTTAACTTTGGCCCTACAAGCAACAAAGCTTCAATTAATTAAAAGTGATGATACCCGACACAAGCCAGCAATTGATATTTGGCCCTACAAGCAACAAAGTGTCAATTAAAATGGAAAGTGGTGGTTTGCTTACACAAACTAGTAGTCTTTAACTCTGGTCCTACAAACTACAGAGCTCCAACTAAAGCAGCAAAAAGCTGAAGAGATTGTGCTTCACTCCTACAAAGTGAGAGGTGAACTGAAAGAGGCTCCTACACAGTTTTTCAGCTAGGTCAAGTTCTTCAGGCTTGAACTCATCTGATAGAAGACTCAGGCTTCAGGCAGAAGTGGGGTGTGAAATGTGTGTGTGTGATTGCTTTTTGCAAGGCTATCTAGAGCTATACTTATAGCTTTACATCTGAGACACTCTAGATGCTTTTGGATGGTCTAATTATAGAATGAAAGCTGCTAGAAGGTTCTGGCAGCTGCTATATATAGTTAGAGTCTTCCAGAAGCTTCTTGTCATTTCTACACTATTAATATGAAGCTAACTATTGGCTAGAAACGACTATGAGATCATAGAATTACTGACTCATGAATATCTATGATGCTGAAATGATATCATAGCATTCAAGCTCAGAAATAGGGTTGTAATGACATCATAATGTCTCTAGCTAATTAATATTGGATTATAAATAAGGAGTCACCTGCTGTGGAGCTAATTAATGATTTTGCTGACCAATGAGTTGGCTTACCTCAGCTGCTGAGTTACAATAATGGTAATTATTGGTCAGTAGCTGAGTTGAAGCTGAGTTACTGATTTGGCAGGTTTTAGGTCAGCAATCCAAGTTGTGGACTCTTGTGGATCATTAATAGTGAACTCAGCAGTAGTGACAAGAAATCAAGAAATACAGACTACTACTGATTAGAAACACTTGGAACTTTGAACACAAGGCCTATCAGACTATAATTACATTATTAGGATCCCTAACAACTGCAAAGTAATAGTGTTATTTGAACACTGGAGTAGAATTTATTAATTGGGTTCTCCATTAAAATAGTCTTTGGTTGATATCCCCTTGAACACTATTCAGTGGCTAGACTAAACATGATTGTGTACCTTACACCAACATTTAGTTCTGAGTTCACAGTTTCCAAAACAATGGCTTTCTAACAGCTTGGGCTTCAGCTTGAGCTTTGGGCTTGATTTCAAGCTGGTCCAAGAGCTGTGGTCACTGGTGGTGCCACAACCACACCAGAAGTCTATACTTCTGGTGCAGCTGTGTCACTGCCATTGTGACAGCACCCACCACACTTTCAAGACTGAAAGGGAGCGCGAGTGCTGACCAAAGATAGAAGCTGACCAGGAGATGAAGAGCTGACCATCGATATGCGTTGGCAGTAGGTAAGAACACACAAAACTAACTATATACAATGTTACATAAGCAGCTGTAAACGGCTGCTGCACCCAGAGCCACACCAGTTCTTGACACCCCCACTTGGAGAAGGGGTGCAGCGCAGAGGAATACAGAATAGAATGAGAAACAGAAAAAGATCCCCCACTGTCAAAAATAACCCCCCACTGATGAAAATATTTGAAGCAAACGAATAATGTGAAATGAAGCTCCTAAAAATGTCTCCGTACTGTGACAACATTTGCATACTAGACATATCAGTATTGGATGTCAAATCATTGTCATAACGTTGGATGGCCATGTGACTCTCGAATGAACATTGGGGTTTTCATCATTTCTTCACTGTCTTAATGATCTTGTCCTTGACATGCTGAGGCAATGCATCTTGAAGAATGATGTCCTGGTCAACTGCACCAATGACAGACATCCCTGTTCTTGGGATTGAGCCAGTCATATGAATGTGTACCGTTCGAAGAATCTGAATCTGAATCTGAGTTTGAATCCCTCTTTGATGTTTTTCCTTGCATCTTCTTGCCATGGCTTTGCGTGCATTGCATCCTCAGACATCTTGCTATCTAAAACTCCAGTGAGCACCGACTTCGTGTCCTCTTGGTCGGTTAATGTCTTTTTGACAGTTGCAAGGGATGGCTCAGAGGTTTGTGTAGTGAGGAGGGTGCGAACAATGGTGAAGGACAGATCAAGATTCATTAGGATCAAGTCAACGACATCAGTGGTTGGAGGTTGATGGCCAAGAGCAGTGAGCAATTCAGCTGCATGAACAATGTCCTGTATGTAGATGGATATGGGTTTTGAGATGTTGTGCATAGGGTTGTAAAGCCTTTTTTGAGTTCCAAGCGCATTGCGTGCAAGTCCTTTTGGTACTCGGTTTTGAGACTCAGCCAGACTGTGTTCACTGTTTGCGGTGGCAACGTATGCTTGAAGTGTGTGGAATGAATCACATCGGATAAATTGGTTTTGCATAGTGCTGACCTTGCATGATGGTCTGCAGCAAGCCATGCTGAGTTGTTAGTTGTCAATACCAACATGGTTGATGTGCCATTGATGTGCGACATGAAATCAGTGTCTTCTCCAAAAGGTCATGTTGAATTCAGTGACCCATGATGCATAGTTATTGCCATTGAACTTGTTCTGTTTGTCAAATGTTCGAAGGAGCTCAAAAACTGTTGGCGGCATGTTGGGTGTGTGGTGCGAATGAAATGCAAAAACAATGTAGTAAAAAGTGTTGTGGAAATTGATGTTCTAGTTTGCGCGGGCAGGGCCCATAACCTGTCAAGACCAAAAGGGAGTGCGAGTGCTGACCAAAGATAGAAGCTGACCGGGAGATGAAGAGCTGACCGTTGATACACGTTGGCAGTAGGTAAGAATGCACAAAACTAACTATATACAATGTTACATAAGCAGCTGTAAACAGCTGCTGCACCCAGAGCTGCACCAGTTCTTGACACACACTGTGGTGTGTGCTGTCACTGTCGAGTGTAGCAATGACAATGGCCCTGTTGTTGGGGCAGTGGTACTGCCCCAACAACAGTAGTGCTGCCATAACCACACCAGAAGTCTCAACTTCTGGTGCTGCTGTTGTGACAGCACCCATGGGTGCTATCACCATCAACAGCATACCACTGCCCCAATGACAGTAGTGGTGCAACCACACCAGAAGTCGATACTTCCAGTGCAGCTGTGTTGCCACCACTGTGACGGCACCCACCACAGGTGCTGTCACTGTTGACTGCAGCATGGCCCCATCGTTGGGGCAGCACTAGTGCTGCCCCAACGACAGTGGTGGTGGTGGTGGTTCACAGTGATGTACAGCCACCACCATTGGTGCATGCTGTACCAACAGCAGTGGCTGCAGCTGAGGCTGGCACTGCCACAGCAACGCCATGCTGCAGCTGCAGCTCAGGATTTTCAGCCTGGATTTTCAAGCCATAGCCACAGCTCAGCTAGCCATTAAGCCAGCTAGCTGATCCACGGCAACACTAGTTAGATCAACTCCATAGTGATCCAGGCCTCACAATTGGTTGCCTTTCTGGGCTTCTGGATTTGTCTCACAAAAAACTCTCCACAATGCCTGGATGGCTTAACACCTCTTGGACTTTCTTGCTTCCTTCAAGTTGAATGGCAATGGAGGGTCATTAGATCAAATCTACAACTTGGTGCAACTAGTGTAGTATGAAGCATCAGGGCTATCCACCAAGGGCTGTCAAGGGTCTGAAAGGGGTGGGAACTGGATTTGACCATTCCAAATGCTGTTCTGAACTCAAAAGGAGCTAGTCATTCCAGGACTCCATACATCCAGGCCTTCCGCAGCTTCAAATAAGATATGAAAATTTTCAAAAAAGTCACAAAGATATATTTAAATATTAATAAGCAGAACACATAAGCAGCAGCTAATTCTAAACAACTTCTATGGGTAACAGAAATTTGACAAAGCCCAAAAAAAATAGGAAAATATATATTTCAACTTCAATTCAAGTGCTAAAAATGTTCTAAACCAGTATGTAAGTATCTAATTCAAATAAGGGTTTGAACCAATCCCTCACTGGCCAAACCTGCACCTGAATCTGCAGGTTTGGTGTGGGTTGGTTTGTTAGATCCCAGATCCGACCTGTGTTACTCCAACGTTTCATGTATTCCAATAAGCTCTTTTCCACTTATTTCCAACATGTCCCCATTTATTATTCTTAGTCACGATTCTATTTCGACATTATCCCCATGCATCTTATCTTGATTTCCGTATTTGCTCTGACTCCACAACTCCGTATCACGCACCCTTATCTTCTGTTCCCGATTTCGGAATCCTGCATGTCTTAAATACATTTTCTCTTGATCAGGCTTCTTTAGCTTGTAAATCGTATGGTATGGTATCATATCATATCGTATCAAACTCCTTCACATCTCATTACCTCAACTCATTATTCCAATACAACTTGTAACACCCTGATATATCCCGCCCATTCTCTATCATTCCACCTTTATTACACTTCGTCACTCCAAACTTCTACCTGCAATAAGGCCTTCAAAACCTTGTTCGGTATTCCAATCATTCCGATCATTCCGACCCTACCTCATCTGACATTCCAAGCCCCCCTTGATCATGCTCGCTTTCCAGTAAAGCTAACCCTTACTCGATATTGATTTATCGTTACCCCGATTCCATCCGCATTGACTATTCCATCCCCGAATATTTGAAGCTCCCTCTCATCTCCGATAAGTTTCAATGCATCATTGGCACTGACCTCCGAACAGACCTGACCAATCAGAACCCCAATAACACTTCCGGTCTTCAGTCTGAAATACCAGGGCACTAGAGATCCAAGAGGGCGCTGTTGGTTTACTTTTAGAAATGGATTCAAAAGATAGTGGGTAGCGGTGTCGTCATTGCATGGCTACTAACACTGGTGTTTGGCTCAGTGCACTTTGCTATCAGCAGCAACAAAGGTAGAACAAAGATGAAGATGAAGACGTAGCAGTGACGAAGATGAAGACGTAATACGCTGACGTAAGCGTAGACGAGATACAACAGCAATTGTCACGTGATTGACAAAGCTGGCCTTGACGTAGATGTAGAAGTAGTAGTAGACTTAGAAGACTTAGACTTGAGACTTAGATGAATGAATCCAACTGAAAGAGGTGAATTGGGGTACACTAAGGTGAAACAGGCCTTATATACATGAGCAGAACAACAAACGCTGTGAGTATGCCATACAATGATGTCGTCGACAGCAGACAGGAGAAATGACTAATGGTGAGAGGCAGAAAACCAAAATAGGAAGGTGGTTTGTAATGAAATGGAAAAATGAGTCAGGTGGTGGAAGAAATGAATGGAAATGTGGCAGTGAATTGGAAATAGAAGCCAGAAATAGAATAGAAGTGAGTCACAGACAATAGACCATGTGGAACAATTGGAAATAGAAGTACAGCCAAGAAGCGAGTGAGTCATGTGGGGAAAATGAGTCATAGCTGTCCAATAGGATTCCAGTTGATTGTCAAATATCTCCGAAGATGAGTAAGTGAGTCATGTGACTTGATGATGACTCAGAAACATTTGAACCAATCACGACACTTGGATATGAATTTCCTCCAGAGAGGGAACGAAGACGAGTCCTGCTTGATGAAGTCCTTAGGCACATAACCGTAGCAAATCTCTGTTCCTGGACCAAACTCTTTGATATCCCAGTAGTTCCTTAGTATGATATGATGCCAACCATTCACTGGTTCGTAGTTTGGGTCAAAGCCAATGACGTGGAAGGGAGCATGGAAGACAGGGTCGAATACCCAAATGCAATTGTGAATGCAATAAGGAGGATAGGAGGGGAATGTTTGGTATGGGCCTTCAGGAGATTCGACATATAGAGGATAGTACCGACAATGTGCGACTTGTGGAGGAGGAATGGACAAATGAACATCAAGGGGAGAACATCGACTAGGAAGTTCGATGCGTGGTCCAACGTGTATGTCTGGCTTGGCGGTCATCTGAAATGAATCATGGGATGTGGTGGCGGCAATGCTGAATGGCATATCGAAAATAGAATTGATGAAGATGGAACAAGTGTGGAGATGATGTGTCTGGCAGACTGGAGGTAGCACAGCAGATGATGATCTGGTGAAAGCTGATGAAGATAGGTGCGTGTGCAGTGAGCGTCTTTTGTAGTGTAGCAGGCGCTGTCGAGTATCATGCTTGTCAGCGCAACCCATAAGTTCAAGCCAACGCCCATATAGATCAGTCTTCGGATCTCTGACTTCTGAGTCATCCAGTATTCCATGCATTTCTGAATATTGCGACCATTGATCTTGGTCAAGGAGAGTTCCGACCAAATCCGACCCTGACATCAAATCCAGTGAACCCTAACAGTCCGACATCAAATCCGGCACGCGTCTCTAACAGTATTTACAAGCTAACACTCTTCATTTCTATAATGTCTTCCAACACCCGAATTCAAACACTCGATTTCGACGACACTGACACATCTACTGAGAATGTTGTCAACCCATCAAACGTTCACGAGTACCCCAGTTTTTTCAACAAGTGTCACACAAACGAAGACTTCAAATCCGACACAATCCCAAGTGGCATCGACAATGCGACTTCCAACCATCCTTGTGATGACTCACAATACACGGCAGCAATTTCCGACCAAACCCCGACTTTGCCAACACCAAAACTTTCCAACATCCTCAGACAAGATGGCAAGTCAGTACTGCAGGAGAGACAACGACACATCAATCACAAGTTATGCCTCTACTGTGGAAAAAATGGTCATAAGGTGAAAGAATGCCTGAGGTCATCATCCTTCGCCAGGAAAGCAAAATCCCGAATCACAACTGTCATGCTAAGTAATTCCGACATCAAGGTCCCTTTAGAGGACCTTGTGAATCCCCAAAACTGACAGCTCAAAAACTCTCGAGCATGAATCCACACTCATATCTCATTTGTGCCTTACCAAGAACATCACAGACGCTTTCCAAAAACACCCTTTGTACTTCCAACAATTTCACCTAAACTCTGAAAATAACCCTTCCAAACAGTTTTCAACCAATCATTATGTTTAAATGTCATCCCTTCAGATTCCTGCTTTCTGCCGGTCTCCATCGTTCCATCACCAACAACATTATGTTGTAACACCCAGTAGGCGATTCATGCCAAATCACGTCCTCCCGTCGAGCAAAAAATCCAGTCGCTATTACATTGCGTATAATGACACTTGTTTCTAACTGTTCCGATGTGCTGGGAATGCAAACTATAAGGGCAACCTCTGGGGCTAGTGGAATATCACACTAGAGCCTGGCAGATGGGAATCCAAAGTATATAAGTTCAAGGAAGGCTACAGGCAAGGATACATACCTGGCAGATGGGAATCCAAAGAGAAAAGCCTAAGGACTCCCACTGCTGAGGCGACTACTAATTAAGAAAAGTCTCTGAACTGACTGAACATTCTGGGCACTTAAAACAGAAGTCACATGACCTATGACGTAGCCCAGGTAGGTTCCAACTTGCACATGTCACCGGGCACTTAAATCGCAAATAGAAGCGCCAGTTGTAGAAGTGAGTAGGAAGGAGGAGGGGGGGGAAGGAAATGGGAATATTAGATAGAAACAACAGGGAGAAAAGAGAGATAAAAGGGAGATGGGGATAGAAGGGGTGAACATGAATAAGAGAGGAGAATAGGAGGAGGAGAATAAAAAGGAGCAGTATGAGGGGTTCCCCTTACATCACCCCCCTTTTAGAGTGTGATGTCCCGACACACTGAGACCTACTGGGGGTACAAGTGCCTTTTGATGGAAGGTGTCAAAATCTGTGGCACGAATGCAACGAGGGGCACCAGGATGGAGGAGGTGGAAGTCAGCAATGAGGTCTGGGGCTGCTAAATCTGCCTCAGGGATCCACTCATCATGCTCATATCCATACCCCTTCCATCTGACCTTGTATTCTAGCTTTCCACAGTGGAATTGACTGTCCAAGATCTGTTCAATCTTGTAGTGCTCATCTTCCCCTACAAGGACTGGGGGAGGTGGGGGTTGAGCTTTCCAACTGGGGATAGGGTCAGGGGGGCAGGGGAGGAGCTTCACCACCACCGGGAAGACAGGGTGGAGGCGACTCATAGACTTGGGGAGTCGGAGGTGGTAAGCATTGGATCCAACCTTGTGTTCCACTAGGAAGGGGCCTAGGTTCCAATGTGACAATTTCTTAGAAGGGCGAGTAGTGCTAATGTCACTTGCATCTAGGAAGACTTTGTCACCAGGAACAAAGGTAGGGGCTGGCTCACGACGGCGATTGTAGTATCGAGCCATATCCTCTTTTGCCTTTACAAGGGCGGCTCGGGCTTCGGATAGGTAATCAGCCATTCATTGTTTGAACTCATTCACAGCTTCTCTCCTAGATGGCTGTTGGTGAGGTTTGAAGCCCATCTGTGGGTGGCGACCAGAGTTGAGCATGAAAGGAGTCTCTTTTGTGGATGAATGGATGTGGTTGTTGTACTGGAACTCTGCAAGGGGCAGGAGGTCATCCCAGTTGTCCTGTTGCTTGTTCACGAATAGACAGAGATACTGCTCTAGCTCTTGGTTGACACATTCTGTCTGTCCATCAGTCTGCGGGTGGTATGCAGTGGAGGCAGCCACCTCGATACCCAGACGTCTGTATAGCTCCCGAGTGAACTCACTGACAAACTGTGTACCTTGGTCTGAAACCACGCGGAGGGGTAGGCCATGGTGTCTCCAAACATGATCCCTAAAGAGACGAGAGGCTCCCAATGCTGTAATTGTGGTCAAGGTGGGGATGAGGTGAGAACGTTTGGATAAGGAATCCATGATGACCATAACCACATCATACCCATGCGAGTCGGGGAGTTCTACAATGAAGTCGACACTGACCATCTCCCAGCGCTGCTCAGGAATTTCCAGAGGGTGCAGTTCTCCAACAGGCAACCGACGTTGAGCCTTGGTGCATAGGCACAGGTCACATGCCTTTGTGTAGCTACCAATGTAGCGAGACATGTGAGGCCACCAATAGTTCTGAGAGACAAGTTCCAAGGTCTTCCAATGTCCAGCATGGCCAGCAAGATGAGTGTCATGATGTTGGGAGACACTTCGACGTCGTAGGTCATGCTGATCGGGGACATATACCTTTCCACAGAACAGAAGTGTACCATCCCTCTCACCCATTCTGATGACTTCACAGACTTCCCAGTAGTCTTGCAAAGTTCCTTGGCAGCACGTGCAACTGAGTCCTCCAGCTCTCCCTCCTTGGTGCCCTTACTAATGTCCCTTAGGATGTCATGTTCTTCTCCTGTAAACTCTAGTCCTTCCAGTGCATGGATGACAAAGAGTTCTGGTTGGAGGAGTACCAAATTATCACTGTCATTTGAGCCAGTGCCATTATTGGGTCGGCGTGAGAGTGCATCTGACTTGCCCATTGTCTTTCCAGGACGATGGTACAGGTTGAAGTTGAACCGAGACAGATAAAGAGACCAGTGGGCTGGGCGATGGTTGAGCTGTTTAGCCGTGTGGAAATATTCGAGATTTTTGTGGTCTGTCCAGATCTCAACATGATGTCTCACCCCCTCAAGGAAGTGTCGCCATTCTGTGAGGGCACGCATGATGGCGAGCATTTCCTTGTCATGGATCTCATAGTTGCGCTCAACCGGACTGAGACTCTTGGAGAAGAAGGCTATGGGGTGCCACTTGTTATCAACCTTGGACCGTTGGGAAAGAACAGCACCAGTTGCACAATCAGAGCTATCTGCTTCGACACGATATGGGAGGTTGTCATCTGGG
Source organism: Ramaria rubella (assembly GCA_015039355.1). Lineage (NCBI taxonomy): Eukaryota > Fungi > Basidiomycota > Agaricomycetes > Gomphales > Gomphaceae > Ramaria > Ramaria rubella. Next base: position 166,378 of record MU134393.1, on the reverse strand, counting down.
AATGCAAGGATAGGTGCAGATGTTACCAATTTCTTTATAGTGTCGAAGGCAGCCTGCTGTGAGGGTCCCCATGTCCAAGGAGTGTCTTTGCGAAGCAGGTCGAACATTGGACGTGCGTGGGGTGATAACCTCTCAATAAATCGACGATAGAAGTTGGCAAAACCAAGGAATGGCTGCACCTCCTTCTTATTGTTAGGTGTTGGCCACTCAGCGACACCAGCAACCTTGACAGGATCCATTTTGGCCTTCCCATGAGAGATGATGAGACCTAGGTATTCAATCTTGGTCTTGTCAAAGTCACACTTGTCAGGACGCAAATAAAGCTTGTGTTCTCTGAGATGCTGTACCACCTTCCGTACAACTTCTTGGTGACTCTCTAGATCTTCTGAAAAGATCAGAATGTCATCCAGATAAATGCACACGACACCTTCAGCAATGAGGTCATGGAAGATGTCATTCATCATAGTCTGGAAAGTGGCAGGGCTGTTAGTGAGGCCAAAGAACATCACTAGGGGTTCAAACAGTCCCCGATTTGTTCTGGATGCTGCTTTCCACTTGTCACCCTCTTTGATTCTGACATTGTTAAAGCCCCAATGAATATCAAGCTTAGTAAAGTAGTGGGCCCCTCGTAGGCTGTTGACAAGGTCAGAAATCAAGGGAAGAGGGTAGTGATTCTTGATTGTCATTGCATTCAGCACCTGATAGTCCTGGACAAACTGTAGGGTGCCATCTTTCTTTTTAACAAAGAACACTGGTGAGGCCATTGGTGACTTTGATGGTCGGATGCGTCCTGTGCTCAAATTCTCCTCAAGGAATTTGTCCAATTCAGCCTGTTCTCCTGGAGAGAGGGGGTACACCTTGGGTGAGGCTCTGGGGTTAGCTCTGGGTTCTAGCTCGATGGCATGATCCCATGGTTTGCATCCTGGAAGCTTGTCAAACGACTCTTTTGCAAAGACATCTTCGTAGTCAGACAGGTAGTCTGGAAGAGTGTCTGAAGGTTGGGAATTGTGCCAGGCAGCTTCTGCAAGGCGTTGGGATGTTGTTGATGAAGCCACAAATGAACTCAGCTTGGGGAGGGAGCATAGCAACTAGGATGCGGTCACCCTCTTTCTATAGCTTCATCAGATGTGCCTTCAGCCGTTTCAGAATCACCCCCATACTGTTGACTCAGGAGGAGTTCTTCTTCGGCTGTTGATCCATCTAAATCATGCATGAGAATGGGGCAAGGACCAATACGGCAGGTGCACAGTCATAGGGCTCTCTGATGTCTTTCCTTGATGATGTTGCGACATGTATGGCACTGGGGAGGACAGTGCGTCATCCGTACTTCTTGAGACTTCCAGTTAACTTCTGGGTTGTGGTCCCAGAGCCAGGTGTAGCCAAGGATCATATGTTGACGCCCTAGGCGGGTAACAGCGAATGCAGCTCTCTCAGAATGGTCTTTGTACCACAGAATTACATCAACAACTTCAGTGATGGATCCAGATTCATTGGGTGAGCCATCAACATTGTGCACTGGAATAGGACGAGAGAGTGGTTGTGCAGTGAGGCAGTTTTCCTGAACAACTCCTGAGTCAATAAAACAAACCAGTGGCACTGGAGTCAAGTAGAGCGCAAACCAACTTGATCTCTGCTGTATCTGTGATTTGAACCTCGACCGGGAGAGAGAGGGAGTTTGGGCTTGGGGTGGAAGCAACAACATACTGTGCAGGAAGGTTTCATTCCTGTTTTTTTACAATGGATGCGAGTATGAGACTGCGGAGGAGTTAAGGGTTGTGTGTCTAGCATTTCGGTCTCCGTAGCTGAGGAATCAGGTTCTGAATCTGTGTATTCATTGTTTACCTGATTATACAGCAGTGGAGCGAAACAATTGGGAATTGGCAGCAGGGGGCACACTATTCACCCTGCTGCGTGACACAAAATCCTTTTCTCCTTCCTGAGGCTCTGGATTGTCTTCCTTGATAGGGCTTGCAACTCTTGGATCAGTGGATGACAGCAAGTGGGCAATCCATTCGTCCTTCTCTTCAGCAGTCATGGTCCGAACATCAAAGGCCTGAGGACATTCTCAAACGAAGTGGCCTGGGTTTTCCACACCTATGACAGACAAGGGGAACTGGGTTGACAACAGTGAGCAGTATCTACCTCCATTGCCACTGGTTGGGCACCCATGGTAGCAATAGGTGGGACCGCTTGAAGCTGTGGTGCTGATTCCAATTGGTGAGGTGGGTGTGGGGGGTTTCGGTGGTTGACACCAACAGAGACAGGAGAGGGACGGGTAGAAGTATTCGGTGCAGGGTGTGAGGCGCTTTGAAAGGCTCCATTAGCAGCACGTGCTTGTGAGATTGTCCTAGCCACTGAAAACCATTCGGAAAGGTCATTGTCCGATGGGTGTCCTTCAACCATATTAGCAATCCAGCTCTGGATTGAAGGGTTGAGACCATGGCAGAATTTCATGACAAGGGAGGCCTGTTCTCCATATCCAGACTTCTCGACCAGCTCTTCAAACTCATCGATATAGTCATCAATGGTACGACGATTCTGATAGTATTGACGCGACTCAAGTTTGGTCTGGGCAGTAGTTTCTTCACGGGGAGGGAAGAACATTGACCTGAATGCCTCCTTGAAAGGGACCCAGGTAGAATGGGTAGGGTGACCAGTTCTAGTTTCCATTTCGAAGATGCATGTGGCAAAGGATGAAGCATGACCTGATTTCATGAATGACAGGGCCCAGAGGACCTTTGCATGATCATTGGAGAAGTGAGTTGGGCACAGGGCAAGATAGAGTTTACAGGAGTTCAAGAAGGCTCGTCCTTTTTCTCTGTCGCCATTAAAGTCAGCAGGAGTGGCAGGAGTGGCGCGTTTTTGAGTAGTAGGGGGGGAAAGGGATGCAGTCATAAGGCTAGTGACATCATGGTTCAAGGTGTGCACCTGGACATCTGTCTGTTGAACCTGTTGTGCCAGTAATCCTTCTGTTCCCTCTCAGCACGCAAGGCAACCTCTAAAACCATGACATGCTGATGCAGCTCATTGTAAGCGGCTTGAAAATCAAAGGGATTCGGGTCTTCTGGTATGGGTGTAGACATGGTAGAAGTGTACGGAGTATTAAGGAATGTACCAGAGGGGTCCTAAGCAGCTATGCACCTGAAGATATCAATTCAGAGACGAAGGTGACAGTGACCGGTCTGGTAAGTTGGCAGGCTTTTCTACTATAAGGGCAACCTCTGGGGCTAGTGGAATATCACACTAGAGCCTGGCAGATGGGAATCCAAAGTATATAAGTTCAAGGAAGGCTACAGGCAAGGATACATACCTGGCAGATGGGAATCCAAAGAGAAAAGCCTAAGGACTCCCACTGCTGAGGCGACTACTAATTAAGAAAAGTCTCTGAACTGACTGAACATTCTGGGCACTTAAAACAGAAGTCACATGACCTATGACGTAGCCCAGGTAGGTTCCAACTTGCACATGTCACCGGGCACTTAAATCGCAAATAGAAGCGCCAGTTGTAGAAGTGAGTAGGAAGGAGGAGGGGGGGGAAGGAAATGGGAATATTAGATAGAAACAACAGGGAGAAAAGAGAGATAAAAGGGAGATGGGGATAGAAGGGGTGAACATGACTAAGAGAGGAGAATAGGAGAAGGCAAATAAAAAGGAGCAGTATGAGGGGTTCCCCTTACACCAACCCACCCACTACAATCCATTGATTGACAGGGTATTGGGTAGTACCCAGTTCTGCACTCCTCAACATGAAGATTCAATTCTATGACATGTCTTCAGGAAACCTGCAATCTGTGTTTTTCCAAATCTCCAAAAATCCGACTTTGCTGCAACATCCTCCGACCTGCCATAACATCCAACATCAATGCTTGATGAAACCTCGACTCGCAATGATGATGCGGAAACTTCGGCACGTTTCCATTACATTAATTCTTCCAATTTCTGACAAGTGATCATCAATATTCCGCTACATACTCTGACAAGATCACATCTATCAGAGGGAGAGAATCTCACTTTGGAAAATCATTTTCCTTACATCTAGTTATGCCAGAACCACCTTGAGAACATATTAATGAGGCTCTAGCTATAGGATTTCATCCGATACATTCCGCACAGTACGCCTGTACTTCCTCAAGAACACCCTAGGACGATCTCCAAGTCTGAACACCAAATCTTCCTCAAAGACATCCTTCTACTTCTAAGATTTAGTTTTCTGACCTCCAACTTCCAGACTTCCAAATCCAACTATTCAAGATACAACGCAGTTACTCCAACTCTAAGTCTAGTCATCAATACCAAATTCTGCATTATGGGACAATGACTGACAAACCGCCTTTGGAATCAATGACGATCCCCTTTGAAAAGCACTGTTAAACCCCTCGTATCCATGAATGCACCATCCATACATCCTCTGACTCATGTTTCCGATTCCGACCCTTCAACCATTAGGACAATATTCCAGGCCGAATATCAAGTACCTTACCAATGTTTCTGAAAACAAACCCACAACTCCACCAAAACATTTCAATTCCTATTTTTCCTACACCCTTTTCTTTCCTACATGTCTTCCTTACTCTGTTTCCCTTGCGAACAGTTCTCCGAAATCCCAAAATTTCCGATTCACTCCTCTTATCCCTTTTCAAGTCCAAACTTCCGATATTCTCCAAATTCTCAGGTAATCCGTGATTACAATGATTTCAACCAGACAACATCAAGACCACTATCGAGAAATTTCCAAGAAGACACTGTTCATCTCCTTAGAAAAGCCAATATGTTCCTGATGAATCCTTCGGTCCTCCAACACTCCAACTCCTTTACTGACCTTCCGATGCTTGAGGTAGACAATGGGACATCTACCTTAAAGGGGGAGTAGCCACTACGTTGACAACGTATCTATTCCAATCCCCCACTCTGACCCCAATCTTTTCTGACAATTCCAACCCAACATTGCAATTTTTTTCACTCCTACTAAGCTTGCTATTTACATCCCGCAAATCCAAAAAGCCCTTCTACATCTATGACCATTCACATCCCAATATTCCGATCCTCTCAAACACTTCATGATTCCTCTCATGTCCCATCCCGATCCCGAGTCAATCCTGACATTCGTCCGTTTCTGATGTATCCCGATTCTCTGACACCCTTGAACTTCAAACATCCTTGATTCACTGTTTCTTGTCTTTCCGAGTTTTCTGTTTTTCCGATCATTTTTGTTTTTCCGATCCTTTTTGTTTTTCCGATCCTTTTTGTTTTTCCGATCATTTTCATTCATCTGATCATTTCCGTTGTTCCGAGCTTTCCGTTTTTCCGATCTTAAACCACCAAAAAAAAAAAAAAAACAACTTCTGGTCTAAAACCTTCTACATTACTTCACTGGAATTCTTCCAATTTATTTATATTACTTTTCCCCTTTCTGACTCCTGTTCACTGCATCATTTCCTCTTCCGCCCCATTGACCTCCAGGTCAAGCCCTGCCGTTTTCCCCAATTCCTCTTCCACTTGTTTATCCGAATCCACATCTCCTGGATTCTCCGCCTCCCGGCCAATTTCCACCTCCAGTTCCTGGCCAATTTCTGCCTCCAGTTCCTGGCCGCCGACTTCCGCCTCTGGTTTCTGGCCAATTTCTGCCTCCTCTGGAACCTCCTCCTCCAGAACCTCCTTTTCCGGTATCTCTGGGACGACATCAACATCCATCCCGACATCGTCCACTTCCCTTGCCTTCCCTTTCCCCTTATCCGCCGCTTTCCCCGTTTCCGGTTGCGGCCTGACGTTTACCCCCTCATCCTCCGACCCGGCTTCCAACCCCAACTCCGGTTGTGGGGCCCATCCGTGGTCCATCTCCCACCGCTTCTTCCGGAATTTGAACTTGATTTCCGCGATCCTGTGCGACTTCTTCAATGATTCATTGAAGGTTGCCATCCCCTCCACGTTGTAGTGGAGTCACTTCGTGAGGGAATGGATGGTCTTTCGGAGCCCCTGGACTTCCGCCACAAGTCCCACATCGTCCACCTCATCCTCCGCTTCGTCCTCCATCACCTGCTCCTTTCCTTTACCCTTCCCTGATGATGCCACCCCTTCCCAATCTGTGACCGCTTCTGCCTGACATTTTTTCATCGCTGGTCCTGGTCTGGCCTCTGCATTCTCCACCTGAACCTGCCTGGATGCCGGTAACAACAACTTCCCTGCCATCTCTATCGCAAAATCCGCGTTGCCTGGCCTCATGCATTTCTTCCGATCGTTCTGACACTGAATGCAGGCCCGCTTCCGCAATTTTCTGGTTCTCTGCTCCTTGTCAATGCACTCCAACCCCCACATCTGACAGAGCATGCACCTATCGTCATATTCATCGGCCTCTGACCAGACATCTTCAAGACGCTGTTTGCAGCCTCCGACAAATTCAGAGCCACCTTTCAGATTCCGGTCAACCTTCTCCGGCTAGTCTGATCCTTCTGTCAACCCATCAATCAGCAACCAACAATTCCGACTTACCGAAAAAATTTTGAGTCGGGCCTCCTCCCGCACTGCCCGCATTGACTCGGCTTTCCACTGATCTGCCTCCTCTTTCCGCTTCCTCCGATCTGCCTCCTCCTTCTCCTTTGTTCTCTGATCCCGTTCTTCCTGCTCCCTCCACTCCCGTTCCTCCTTCTCCTTCCACTCCCGCTCCCGCTGTTCCGCTGCCTCCCTCTTCTGCTGCTCCCGCTTCACCTTTGCCCTTTTCCACATTTTGGCCTCCAATTCCGCCCTCCTCCACTCGTACTCCCTCACTTCAGTGGCGAGCTCTTCGCCGGAGCTGATTTCAATGACAGAGCGAGTGGGCGACAACGACTTGGAATGCGATCGCATTTTGTTTTCTTGGGTGATGGTGGTAGGGGATCAAAAAGCGATTTGCGTTTTCACAAAGTGTTTCTCCTATATATATGTCTGATCCAAGATCTCAGCCTTTACGGATAACCGACACCCAAAACTTCCCATAGTATTCAATAGTGTAATCAGCCTTGAGGGCTCAGCCGTAAAAGGGAGATACTGTTAGATCCCAGATCCGACCCGTGTTACTCCGACGTTTCATGTATTCCGATAAGCTCTTTTCTGCTTAGTTCCGACATGTCCCCATTTATTATTCTTAGTCACGATTCTATTTCGACATTATCCCCATGCGTCTTATCTTGATTTCCGTATTCGCTCTGACTCCGGAACACCGTATCACGCACATCTTGATTTCCATATTCACTCCGGCTCCACAACTCCATATCACGCACATCTTGATTTCTGTATTCGCTCCGACTCCACAACTCCATATCACACACCCTTATCTTCCATTCCCGATTTCGGAATCCTGCATGTCTTAAATATGTTTTCTCTTTATCAGGCTTCTTTAGCTTGTAAATCATATCATATGGTATCATATCATATCGTATCAAACTCCTTCACATCTCGTTACCTCAACTCATTATTCCAATATAACTTGTAACACCCTGATATATCCCGCCCATCCTCTATCATTCAACCTTTATTACACTTTGTCACTCCAAACTTCTACCTGCAAGAAGGCCTTCAAAACCTTGTTTGGTATTCCGATCATTCCGATCATGCCGCTTATTCCAACCCTACCTCATCTGACATTCTAAGCCCCCCTTGATCACGCTCGCTTTCCAGTAAAGCTAACCCTTACTCGATATTGATTTATTGTTACCCCTATTCCATCCGCATTGACTATTCCATCCCCGAATATTTGAAGCTCCCGCTGTCGGTTTACTTTCGGAAATGGATCCAAAAGACAGTGGGTAGCGGTGTCGTCGTTGCACGGCTACTTACACTGGTGTTCGGCTCAGTGCGCTTTGCTATCAGCAGCAACAAAGGTAGAACGAAGACGAAGACGAGGATGTAGCAGTGACGATGATGATGACGTAATCTGATGACATAAGCGTAGACGAGATACAACAGCAATTGTCACGTGATTGACAATGCTGGCCTTGACATAGATGTAGAAGTAGTAGACGTAGCAGTAGACTTAGACTTAGACTTAGATGAGTGAATCCAATTGAAAGAGGTGAATTAGGGTACACTAAGGCGAAACAAGCCTTATATACATGAACAGAACAACAAACGATGCGAGTATGCCATACAACGATGTCATCGACAGCAGACAGGAGAAATGACTAACGGCGAGAGGCAGAAAACCAAAATAGGAAGTTGGTTTGTGTAAGGAAATAGAAAAATCAGTCAGGTGGTCGAAGAGGTGAATAGAAATGTGGCAGCAAATTGGAAATAGAAGCCAGAAATAGAATAGAAGTGAGTCACAGACAATAGACCATGTGGAACAATTGGAAATAGAAGTACAGCCAAGAAGCGAGTGAGTCAGGTGATGAACATGAGTCATAGCCGTCCAATAGGATTCCAGTTGCTTGTCAAATATCTTCGAAGATGAGTAAGTGAGTCATGTGACTTGATGACGACTCAGAAACATGTGAACCAATCACGACACTTGGATATGAATTTCCTCCAGAGAGGGAACGAAGATGAGTCCTTCTTGATGAAGTCCTTAGGCACATAACCGTAGCAAATCTCTGTTCCTGGTCCGTGCTCTTTGATGTACCAGTTATTCCTGAGGACGATACGATGCCAACCATTCACTGGTTCAAAGTTTGGGTCAAAACTGATGACGTAGAAGGGAGCATGGAAGGTTTAATCAAATACCCATATGCAATCGTGAATGTGATAAGGAGGATATGAGGGGAATATTTGGTATGGGCCTTCAGGAGATTTGACGTAAAGAGGATAGTACCGATGATATGCAACTTGTGGAGGAGGACTGGACAAATGAACATTAAGGGGAGAATTTCAACTAGGAAGTTCGATGTGTGGTCCAACATGTATGTCTGGCTTGGCAGTCATCTGAAACGAGTCATGGGATGTGGTGGCGGCAATGCTGGATGGCATATTGGAAATAGAATCGATGAAAAATAGAATGAGTGTGGAGATGATGTGTCTGGCAGACTGGAGGTAGCACAGCAGATGATGGTCTGGCGAAAGCTGATGATGATAGGCATGTGTGCAGTGAGCATCTTTTGTAGTGTAGTAGGCGCTGTCGAGTATCATGCTTGTCACTGCTCATCTCCGATAAGTCTCAACACATCATTGGCACTGACTTCCGAACCGACCCGACCAATCGGAACCCCGGTAACACTTCCGGTCTTCAGTCCAAAATACCAGGGCACTAGAAATCCAAGAGGGCGCAACCCATAAGTTGAAGCCAACGCCCATATAGATCAGTCTTCGGATCTCTGACTTCTGAGTCCTCCAGTATTCCGCGCATTTCCAAATATTGCGACCATTGATCTTGGTCAAGGAGAATTCCGACCAAATCCGACCCCAACATCAAATCCGGTGAACCCTAACAGTCCGATGTCAAATCCGGCATGTGTCTCTAACATGGTTCAGCTTACATATGCTGAACCTTGGTGTGGTTCAGGTCGGTTCAGGTTCAAACTGGTTTCCCAAACCAAACTTTGGCCACACTAGTTGGGGTCTCTGTGTTGATGTAGTGCCAAAGGGTGTGTACCTAAAGTGAGTCAAAGAGACACCAGAGGCCATCAACAAGCTGCTGAAACATTTGGCAAAGCTCAAGGTGGATGCTAAGGCAGCAGGGGAGCAACAGACATCCATGACAGACCACTACAAGCCTGTGAAACTGTAAGAATGTGGATTTATAGGCATTCATGGCCCTGGGGGGCATTTGCTGATATATGGCCTGTTGTGGTTAGTTACATAAGCTTTATCCTCTTTGACCTACCACTACAGTGCACATCTTGTCTTGCTATTTGCTAGTCTGCAATAGAGAGAGATTCTGTTCACTTGTGGGCCTTTTAAGAGGTGAATCTTTACAGGAACCTGGGGAATGGGTCATACCATACTCAGATGATTTGTTCAGGCAGGTTGCATGTGAGTGGTTGGTAGCCACTGACCAGGTAGGTCTTCATGGTATGGGTTCAGGCCCTATGCTCACTCACAAGATCCATCATCAATCAAGCCCATTCAGCCTTTCTTTTCTAGCACTTCAAGCAAGAGTGGCCAAAGATGTTTTCCCCATTTTCCAATATCATCCGCATGCAAAAGGTCATAAGAGTTTGCAAGATGGGGATCAGAGTTAGCTATGAACCAAAAGGCATTCTGAAATAACTGCTGATCAGATCCAGACATCATGGAGCAGTCTACAACACACCTCTACAAGATGCAAACCATGTTGCTGCATATTCTCTCCACTTCAGCTTTGTACAAGTCTTTTTTGCCTGTTTATACACATCATGCATTACTTTGACTGTACAAAGGACACCCTGTAGAGTGCATTTGTGAAAATCATCATGGTGAACAAGACAACAAGGGCATGGATGGTCAGCTGAAGCCCCACGTGTTGCACAACTTGCAACAGCCTCTTCCCCATCAAGAGATTGAATAGGAATTCCAGGAAAAAATACACATGCAATTTCATCTGCACATTTCACTGTTTCTCCTCTCTTGGAGGGACTCTTGAGGGATTTGAAAACAATTCATAAGACTTTGTGATAAACTTCTCACTTGAATAAGCCAAAAGCAACTTTTTCAGATGCTTTGCAATCAGCTGGGTCACTTGGATCTATAACCTAAAGAGTTATCTGGTCAATGCCTGTATAAACGAACAAAATGCTTTGAAGACTCAACCCAGGCCATGTAGACAAATAAAACCCCTCCCCCATTCCCAGAACCATTTCTGATTTGGTGGGGAAGAAAACTGGCCCAGAGTAGCATTGAATGCATTGTCCCTGTACTTGAAACCTTACCTTTGTCCATCCACAGATGTAGTGGTAAGAAACAATGAGGAAGATCAGCCTCTTGTGGCAGTTGATCCTTTCTAAAGTAAGCATATAAGTATAAGAATTATCAACAGACACATACTTGGACATTCCACCATGTCTGGCCTGTGTTGACATCATCATATAGATGGATGCAGAGGTGCATGTACCATTTTCATGCAAAAAATTCTTCACAGGACAGAACATAAGGTCAGATGCCAATGTAGGATCTGTGAGAAGACTGAGGATCCACTGCCATGGATCTCCATAAAGAAAGTTATATGTGTATTCCATTCCAGCATATGTTGCTTGAACACTGCCTTCTTGAAACTGCAATAAATTGAAATATATGTGTTAAAGCTCTTACTCAAACAACATAATTTCATGAATAATGCAAACTCTGGTAGTAGTCATCAAGATTCCAATAAGTGAGCTTGGAATGACCTGTATCAGTCCAGTCATGTTTTATTCTCAAATAAGTGTCTCGATTGTTTTTGCACCCATTGCTGACTGGACTGCAATTTCTGCAAACTCAAAGTCAGCACATGTTTGGAAAGGAGCCCAGGGTTTCTCCCCATGTGCAAGCTGAGGTGGAGTGGAAAGAGAGGCTTTGGTAGGTGATCCAAGGTCACGAAAAATATATTGCAGCTTAAGGCCACTGTGGGGATGGTGCACAAGCTCAATGAAAGTTGATGAAATAGATGGGCAGCAAGCCGGCTCTTCTGAACCAAAAACTGATTCCAGGTCAGAAAATGAAGGGTTGGAATCCTCCAACTCTACAGATATCCCATGGACTTGTTCTGGACATCAACTCAGTCACAGTTGCTAGAGAATTAAATAAAAGAAAAATTTGTTAGCAAGACATGCCAGTCTAAGTGAATATTATATTCACTGTTGAGCTGCACTTCTTGAGTGTCAATACCTGTAGATAAATTTTAAATCAGCTTGAAGATCCTGGACCAGACTCAGATGAGTCATCAATGTCAACATCATTGACTTCAAGGGTGCCAACGTGTGCCCTCAGCCATTCCACTTTAGACAAAGGGTCATGTATGAGTTTGGTTTAAATTATAATTGACAAATTTATGGGATGTACTTCTTTTCTTAATTTTCCACCATTCTGCAGCTTCAATACTGTGCTTTTTCGCTCACATGTGTTCATGTGTTGTGAGAATCCCCTGATGTGTACAAAGGTCTGGCAAAATTTGCACCAGTACCATCTACTGTCCTCACTCAGTTCTTGGTGGACTGGCATGGCCATTAGTGAGAAACAGCAATAACAAATCATTTCCTGACAGCTCACCAGTCTCCATATGGTAAGTAAATAACACACAATTTTAAAACACATATCAATAGTTAAGATAGCAGCTCACATGACTTCTCCAGCTTGGTCTTTGGGCTTACCCACAGGGAGTGACAAGAGGCTATAAGCCCCACGCTGTTTCCTCATATTACTGCAGTTACTGTGTGCCACCAAGTGCAGCAAACTTTCCATGAGGGGGATATGTGCCGGTTTTCACAAGATTCATCCAGTAGTTGACAGGCTACAAAGGCATATTTGCACAGTGGTATGTTCCATGCCATTTGTCAATGCCATCGAAAGTAGAGCCCATAGTTGTATCTATGGCACCAGCTGTGGTGAGCTTGGTGATCTGATGGTGAGAGGCTGAAGGTATAAAGTCAACATTTCTCATCTAGGAATTAAAAAATGAATTGCTTACAGATCAGCTCTGAAAAGCTTCTGCACAATGTATAGCATGGGATTCAGATGTGATGGCTGCATTTGGTCAGGACATTTTCCAAGAGCAATAGCATTTGGACAATCAGCAGAAGGAAGAGGGCTGGGAGCAGGAGTGGTAGGAGAAGGAAGATCATTCATTGAGTAGGCAGAAGGACAGGGAGGCACTTCCTAACACATTGATGAGCTTATGACAGGTAAAGGGTCTTTAAGCTCATCATCAGAAACAGGATCAGCATTGCACATTGTATGATTTAGCTTCCTTTGAGCTTTGAGCTTGTTAAGTTTGTGAATTCTGTTATTACTCTTCTCAGTGCATTCAATATTTTCTCAATGTATTTTGTGAACTGAACCAATACTATATCAGTAGTTGTTTTACTTACAGATGAGCCTTGTAACCACACATGTAGAGCAAAAATTAGCCTTGAAAGCCCTGTCAGGAGATGAGGACTTACTTGTTGTTGTGAGATTGAGCATAAGAGGCAAGTTGAGCCAGAAGTTATGGAATGTATAGCTGTCCATATTGCCCAATTAAAGGAGTGCCTAATTGTGATTTGCAATGGTGTGAGCGCTATCTAGTATTAAGGTTGAATTTATTTGACTGACCAGTTTCATAGAAGTTTTAGAAAGCTTCAGCGTAGCTGCCATTGTTAAAAATATTAGTGATTGGGGCACCAGTCAGAATTAAGGTTGCGCATGCAAGTTCATTTCATATACTTGTGATGTATTAGTCTAAGCATGTGTGTCATTTTTAGTACATCAAGTTGTCTGCATGCACATGCATATGCATGTAGTAAAATTTAAACATTCCCTCTTAATAATACTCAAGTATTATTATTGGTGGAATGCTTAAATTAACTTTAATTCCAGGGCCTAGGGATTTAGACTGAATCAACAACACGTATGTTTATTGACAGGTGAGAATAATTTATACAGTCTGCAATTTGAAAAGCAAGATTGAATCTTTTTAGAAGCCATTTCCCATCAATCATCACTTAGTCCCAAATATGGGCATTTTGCCTTTGGATACACTGTGCAGCAACAAGGAATTTGTGGTGGTTTATGTCACCTGAGGACATATCTCCAGATACAGTGGGGGTATTCAGCCTTGTAGGTATCAGATCTTCTGAATCGTCATGCTTATTGGAAGCATCTGAATCATTGCATCAGCCATCGCTCCCAGGTTAGGGCTGTCCATGAGTCTACCCACAGATCACCTGGACTCAGATCTGTGGGTATTCTCATTTTCAAACCCTATACTCAGATCTGCATGGGTATTGCTGTAAGGGGAACTCTGCCTCAGCCTTCAGCGTTGCTAGGCTGAGCATGCTTACTGAAGCATAGTTCCTACTCTATGGTCTGGTAGACTCCTGGGGAGTGTGTACCCGGTACTACATCCTTCTTATCTCCTTATCATTGTCTGTCCCCGACCTGTCATGGACACATGACAGACCTGACACTCTATCTTTAGTTATCTTTTGGCAGGTTATCTCGAGCATCTCTGATTGGTAGATAGTGCTGCACATATTGATTGGTTGATAGCCTTCAGATATGTTTCCTATCTAGACACCCCTGCATTCCATACATCTATATAAGCAGTAGATAGCTCATGTATATTCGCTATCCTTGTTATACATTTGGGTTAGAGGCATTCGTCTTATTGTCCCTTGATGTCCCCTTACAATTGCCTCCAGGTGATCTGGACCCATGGATCTGAACCCACAGGTTTCTGACTACTCGTGGGTTGATCCATGGGTATATATTACATTCAGTTATAGCTGGCATAGGTAGCTACTGATCAGGCCCCAATAAATTATATAAAATTATCAAATAAATTGCAACAATTAGCATTGATCAGTAGCTACCTATGCTCACTATAAACGAATGGTACAGATCCCAAATACCCATGGGTTTGACACAAAATCCCACAATCCATACCCAGATCCATGTGGGTATTGCCCTCTGGGTACCCAATACCCATGGGTACCTGTGGGTTGATCCGGACTCATGGACAGCCTTATCCTGGGTTCTGAATTTGATACACTGACATAAATGGGAGACAGTATGTCAGCTGGCTCAAACTGACATGTTGATGCCTGGTATATGAACAGTTTATATGGCCCCATCTCTGGCAATTGTTATGAACTAGATTTCTTCTCGTCAGATGTCAGAATTATCGGAATGTTGGAGTTTGGGATTTGGAGTCGTGATCGGAACAGACATTGGCTTCAACTTATAGGTTGCACTGTAAGGGGAACTCCATGCTTACTACAGTGGAGCTCCTACTCTATGGTCCGGTAGACTCCTGGGGAGTGCGTACCCGGTACTACATCCTTCTTATCTCCTTATCATTGTCCGTCCCTGACCTGTCATGGACACATGACAGACCTGACACCCTATCTTTAGTTATCTTTTGGCAGGGTATCTCTGATTGGTAGATAGTGCTGCGCATATTGATTGGTTGATAGCCTTCAGATATGTTTCCTATCTAGATGCCCCTGCATTCCATACATCTATATAAGCAGTAGATAGCTCATGTATATTCGCTATCCTTGTTATACACTGGGGTTAGAGGCATTTGTCTTATTGTCCCTTGACATCCCCTTACATGTGCCCTCTTGGATCCTTCATGTCCTGGTATTTTGGAAGGTCGGGATATTGGAGAAATCGTAGAAGGCTGGAGGAGTTGGAGAACAGAAAGTCAAATAAGACTTTAGAGGCGGAAGTGAGAACATATCAAGTCAAGGTAGGTCAATATTCTAACTGAAGAATGAAGTACATGGAGGAGTCGTATATAACGAATTGATATGGTCCGAATCGGAAAGATATGAAATGCAGAAATCCGAAACGGAGCGAATATGGTATCAGGGTAAGAATCAATATGGACATAAGACCAAAGATGTAGATCTTGATAAGACATAACTAAACATAGATGGGATGGGGATAAGTAGAACGGGTGGAGTAAATCGGAAATACTAATCAGAATATATTGGAGAAAAGCAGAAAAGCTGGGAATGAATCTGGGTTCTAACAGTGACGGAGGGTGTTCGACTTTTCAGACTTCTGATTTTTTTATCCCTACTCCCCTGAAAGCTCAATGTCAATGCTGCCGATTATCTCGCTTGAGAACCATATTTCTGAAGATGATTTGGGGTCAGAAAAAGATCTGGAGGTGCACCAAGAAGTGGCAAAGAAATTGGAGTGGAGAAGGTTGGAGCAGAAAAAGGCAGAGAAGGCCAAGAGAAAGGCCAAAAATAAATCAGAGGGAAAATCTCAGCAAAGGAAAAGTGATGTGGTGGATAGAACCATTACTCATTGGAGGGTGCAAGAATCTGCCATAAATCAGATTGGGCACAAACAGTATTGTTGCACAGGATGTCAGGTTCGGGACATGTTTTGTTTGCAAATAGCAGAAGGAACGAACGGGACATGCAATCAGTGTGCAAGGGATGGAAGGACATGCTGTCATCCAGGAGTGTTGGGATTTGCAGAAGAAGTCACAAAAGGGGTGGATGTGGGTGAGGGAGGAACGGCAGAATTGCTTTTGAAGGAAATCCGAGAGTTGTGGAAGTCTGTCGATCATCACGCAAGTTCCATGTGGGTACATTCCGAGGAGACACAGATTCTGACTGGATGGGTGCAAAGAATGGTTCAGCACCAGGAGTGGGAATTGGAAGTGAGGATGGAGGAAATGGAAAGGGATAAAATATGGGGAATGGAATTGGAAAATTGAATTGGGATTGAGCGGAAAAGCGAAGTGGGATTTCTTGGGACAGATGGAGATGTAATTTAGAGAGATGAACATGGAAAATATAGAAAAAAATTGGAAAAAGGAAAAGTTAAGGCAGAATCAGACTGGGTTTATCAGGATATTTGTTATGAAAGTCTTCAACAATTTCCAAAGCATTGCCTAATTCTGTAGTGGGAATCCACAAGGTTTCTTCATTGGTACCTTGATAGCCCGTCCAGCATACCAAGTATTGTATCTTGCAACGTCGGCGATTGTCTATCTTGGATTCCAGAATTTCATCAATTTCGTATTCAGGTTTGCCTTTGAAAATAACTGGCGAAGGTGGAGGCTGTATTCGGTTCGGAATTTCATTCAGAGTCACGGGTTCTAGCATAGAGACATGGAAGGATGGGTGAACAGCATGCATACTGTCAGGAGAATGGAGGCTCCTTTACTGGTACCTGCAGGTGCGATGATTTCAAAAGGTCCAAGGTATTTTTCAGCGAGCTGCTTTGAAGGTCAGGTTGTGTGGAAACATTTGGCTTTGACAAAGACTTTGTTGCCTACTTTGAAGTCCGCAGCTGGAGAACACTTCTTGTTTGCGGGTTCCTCATATTGGGATTGGGCGTTGGCAATTCACTTTCGGAGTTCCTGGTGGAGTTCATCTAAGTTGACTGTGAAATCTTTCGTGCAGGATGAGACGAGATTGCATTCAGGATGTATTGAAATGTGGGGATTGTAACCTTTGTTGGCAAAGAAAAGGAAACTCCCATTGTTGCGTTCAGAGTGTTGTTATAGGTGAATTCTGCAATTGGAAGAAGTTCAGCCTAATTGTCTTGTTGATAGTTACAATAAATGTGGAGATATTGCTCAAGAGTCTGATTTGTTCATTTGGTTTGTCTGTCGCCTTCAGGGTGATAACTGGAAGTGAAGTGGAGATTCATGTCTAGCGCCTTTCTGAGTGTGCGGAAAAAGGAAGACACGATTCCGAATCTCGATTGGAGGTGACATGAGTTGGAACACCATGCTTGGAGAAGATGTGGAGGACGAAAAGCTGAGTGAGCATAAGAGAAGTGATCGTCGTGACTGTCAGAATGAATATAGCTTGTTTTGTAAGTCTGTCAATGATAACAAGAATGCTGTCAAAACCTGATGAGAGCGGAAGCGGTTCAATGAAGTCCAAGGAGATGGAATTCCATGGTCTTGGCAGGATTGGTAAGTGCTTCAGGAATCCATAAGGCCGGTGTCGTTGGGATTTTGATCACATGCATGTTGTACAGGATTTGACATAGGAAATCATGAAGTTGTGGAGTTTCAGCCATCCATATTCACGTTGAATATTGCTGAGTGTCTTGTTTTGTCCGAAATGTCCAGAGATTTGGTGATCATGCAGACATTGTAGAATGCAGAGTTGGAGGTCATTAACATCAGGAATGTAGATTTGGTTGTCAAGTCAGAGAAGTCCTTGAGGATTGACTGACCATCGGGGTGTCGGAGGATTTGCAGTATTGGAGGAGATGGATTGTCAGATTTCTTCGTGAAGTTTCTCGAAATCCATGATGGTAACAGTGTGGAGAATTGTGAGGTTAAGAGATGTGGCTTGGAGGGACGATGACAGCTGTTCGTTAGTGAAAACTGGATGGAAATTATGCGGATTAACGCTGGCATAGTCACTACTCCCCTCTGTAGGATAGACGTCCCATCGTCTAGTTAAAGAGTCGGGTTTTGTTCCGAGTTTCCTGGGTCAGAATCAGACAACAAGGTTGAATTGGCATAGGTATTCCGACCATCGGACTTGTCATCAGGTTAAAAGCTTAGTGGTGGCAAAATATTCGAGGTTTTTGTGGTCGGTTACAACATCGATGGTGGAACCAGAACCTTCGAGGTAATGCACCAAATCTTGAAAGTCTCAAAAATTGCGAGTAATTCCTTGTCGTGAATGTCGTAGTTTAATTCTGGGGCAGTGAAAGTCCTAGAATGAAAAGCTACAGGGTGTATTTCGCCATCTTCCAGAGAAATAATGGAGAGGATTGCTGCAAGGGTGTAGTCGGAAGTGTTGGTCTCCACAATGAGTTGACAATCAGGAATCCAGTGCATAAGAATCAGAGCTGTGGTGAAGGCTTTTTTAAGTGTCTCAAAGGGTTTCCGACACTCATCGGAGAAGTTCCATTTTACGGATTTCCAAGTGAGTTGGGTAAGTGGGATTGCGATGTCACAGGAATTATGAATGAAGCATCTGTAAAAGTTTGCGAAACCTAGGAAGGATTGGATGTCTTTTACTTTTCAGGGTTGGGGCCATTCTTGAATTACTTTGATCTTGTCGTCTGCCATTGAAAGGCCTTTGGGGGAGAGCATGTATCTGAAATATTCTACTGTGGTCTTGTGGAAATTGCATTTGTCAGATCTTGCGTAAAGTTGGTTCTTTCAGAGACATCAGAGAACTTCACGGACATGTTCCCTGTGTTCTTCTAGGTTGTTGGAATAGACTAAGATGTTGTCCAGATATATGAGGACAGAAACATCGAGCATGTCACTGAATATATTGGTAACGAATTGCTGAAAAGCGGCTGGTGCATTAGTGAGACTGAAGGGCATAACACACCATTCAAAGGAACCGTATCGGGTCCTGAAGGTGGTTTTCCACTTGTTGCCCTCTCTAATGCAGACTAGATGGTAAGCATGTCAGAGATTGATTTTGCTGTAAATCTGTGCTTTTCTGGGACTTTCCAGAGGGTTGGAAAGTTGGGGAAGCAGATATCGGTCTTTTTTTGTGATCTTGTTGAGACCGCGGAAATTGATACAAAGTTGGAGTCCGCCTAGTTTCTTCTTTGAGAATAGTACCGGAGCACCATGTGGAGAAAGTGAAGGGCAGATGAATCCTATGGCTAGTGCCTCGTCAAAGAATTTTCAGAGTGTTTCTAGATCAACTGGAGATAGGGAATACATAGTTCCCAAGGGGGGACTCTCTCCCACTATCAGGTCAATCTTGAGATCATATGGTTGATGATCAGTGAGGATTTCTGCTTTCTTCTTGCTGAAGATGTTGGAAAACTCATGATATTCCAATGGAACACCATTGAGATTGGCTGTCGGATCGGGGTTTGGGGAAGTGTTGATGATGGAAGCGGATCTTCCTTTCAGAATTACACATAACAGAAAGATCTCCTCGTTATCTAGTTTGCAAAGGTGAGCAAACACAGAAGCAGGGACTAGGTCGATAGCTGAGTCTTGTTTGGATGTCAGAGGGGCGTCTGCACAATTGGATTTTGGAATTACAGAGACCGCTGAGGCAGATTTTGCGGAGAGTGACATCAGAATTGAATTTTGCTGCTGAGGAATGCAGAACAATATACTACCCAATACCCAGTCAATCAACGGATTGTAGCGGGTGAGCCAGTTGTGTCCTAGCATGACGGAGCAGCTAGAATCAAGCGGTGTTACATACATAGGAACAACCTGATTTTTGCCAGATGGGAAGCGGATTGGCATATCAATAGTCTGCGTGATTGAGATGTTCGAAGTGCCATCGAAAAGCTTTAGTGGAATCTCCGGGATATTGCGGAATTCCAGCAGAAGCTTGGAAGCAAACGATGAGTCTACAAAACAATGGGTGGAACCGGAGTCCACGAGAGCTTGGATATTAGTATTCGGAATAATGTTGGAAGTTACTGGTATGGTAAGAAAATCAGATTTTGAAAGAGTGGAAGTGTTGAGTCGAACCTCAGAAAATGCACAGATGGAATCAACGCAGCTCTGGGTCTGTGTGTAGGTCTCAGAGCTGCTTATTATTATTTTGAATCCATAATGGCTGCAGGTCTGGCCTTGGATTCGGGTTTGCTTGGAATTGCGGAGGCCACTCGGACCTTTGATTGAGTGTTAAGGGAGGTTGACTGTGGACAATCCTTCACGATGTGTCTGGGTTTCCCGCAGAACATACAAAGGTTTTGGTCCATGTGTCGCTGTCTCTCCTGCTGGGTTAGTTTTCCGTCTTTTCTGAGTATGTTGGAAGTATCCGGAGTTTTGTGGAAATTCGACATGGAGGACTGAGGTTTGGTGGAAGAGGTGGAAGCTGAACTGTTGTTGTTGTTGTTGTTTGTCCTCTTCTGCGACTGGTTCGATTGGGATTCTTGCTTGTCTGATTTGCTGCTGTTACCAGAGTTATTGTTGGAAATGGTGGCGCGATTGACCTTGCCTTGTCATTCCCAATAACGGCTGTCGATGGTTTGCGCAAGTTGTTGGAGTTCCAGAAGTGTGTCAGCTTTTTCCCAGGTTACAAGAATATCTTTAATACGATCAGGAAGTTTAGTATAGAAACTCCTACGAAGGGCAGTGTCGCCAATTGACTCTAGCAGCAAGGCGGTTGAACTCTACAATGAACTTCGTAATGTGTTGGTTGTCGCACATGTGGAGATTGTTGAGTTCAATTTCCGCATTGCCAACAGGGTCGTAAGCTCCAAAATTTTCTCAGAGTACCATCGTGAAGTCCCGATAGCTTGTAAGCCAGGGCAGGTCTTGGAAGGTGTCATTGTCTAAGAGCTTGGGCTTGAAAAAATCTAAAGCTGTCCCTTTTAGGAAAGAGATGGTGTAAGTAACTTTTGCTTCGTCACTGGAAAAGGTCTGAGGATGGTCACAGAAGTGGAGTTTGCACTGAAGGAGGAAGGGATGGAGCTTTTGGGAATCCAATCCATCAAAGGTGTCAGGTTCTCGGAGTTTGGTTTTTCTGGATTGACTTTTGTTCGGAGTTCCCATGTGCTTGGCTATCTGTTTCAAAGCTTTTAGCATAAGCCTTCCCCTCATCTTCTTCATCATCATTGTCATCCTTGTTGTTGTCAATGTTGTTGTCGTCACCGGGATTGCCTTCCGGTTCGTCATTCAGAAAGTTGGATCCAGGGTTTGTGTTTCTGGTGACAGTACGGGATCTGGTTGAAGGCATAGTGAATGGATCAAGAGTTTCAGTTTGAATATACTGTTATGAACTTGATTTCTTCTCATCGGATGTCAGAATTATCAGAATGTTGGAGTTTGGGATTTGGAGTTGGGATCAGAATGTATGGACATCAGCTTCAACTTATAGGTTGCACCCTCTTGGATCCTTCTTGTCCTGGTATTTTGTAAGGTCGGGATATCAGAGAAGTCGGAGAAGGCTGGAGGAGTCTGAGAACAGAAAGTGAGATAAGACTTTAGAGATGGAAGTGAGAAGATATCAAGTCAAGGTAGGTCAATATTCGAACTGAAGAATGAAGTACATGGAGGAGTCGTATATAACGAATCGATATGGTCCAAGTCAGAAAGATACGAAATGCAGAAATCCAAAACAGAGTGAATACAGTATTGGGGTAAGAGTAAATATGGACATCAGGCCAAAGATGTAGATCTTGATAAGAAATAACTAAATATAGATGGGATGGGGATAAGTAGAACAGGTAGAGTAAATTGGAAATACTAATCAGAATATATCAGAGAAAAGTGGAAAAGCTGGGAATGAATCTGGGTTCTAACAGCAATATTATTAGATGACAAAGTTAAAGGATATAATTTAAAAAAAAAGATACTCACCTGGACCATTGACTGCTGTATTATCTCCTGGCACCCAAATGATGGTATGTGGAATCAGATTATAATTCAGATCAGAGGTTGATGATGTGTTATGGATCCCTATAATGTACTTATAGTCTCAAGAATCTGCCTATAGGGTTCCAAGTGTTTCTGATCAGTGGTTCTCTTTATATTTCTATTCCTTGTCACTGCTGCTGGGTTCACTATTAATGATCCACAAGAGTCCACAACTTGGGTCGCTGACCTAATACTTGCCAAATCAGTAACTCAGCTTCAACTCAGCTACTGACCAATAATTACCATTATTGTAACTCAGCAGCTGAGGTAAGTCAACTCATTGGTCAGCAGGATCATTAATTAGCTCCACAGCAGGTGACTTCTTATTTATCATCCAATATTAATTAGCTAGAGACATTATGACGTCACTACAACCCCAAATCTGAGCCTGAATGCTATGATATCATTTCAGCATAGTTATTCATGAGTCAGTAATTTAGTGACATCATAGTCGTCTCTAGCCAATAGTTAGCTTCATATGAATAGTGTAGAAGCTTCTGGAAGATTCTAACCATATATGGCAGCTGCCAGAACCTTCCAGCAGCTTCCATTCTATTGTTAGACCTTCCTAAAGCGTCTAGGGTGTCTCAGATGTAAAGCTATAAGTATAGCTCTAGGTAGCCTTGCAAAAAGAAATCACACACACATTTCACACCCCACTTCTGCCTGAAGCCTGAGTCTTCTATCAGATCAGTTCAAGCCTGAAGAACTTGACCTAGCTGAAAAACTGTGTAGGAGCCTCTTTCAGTTCACCTCTCACTTTGTAGGAGTGAAGCACAATCTCTTCAGCTTTTTGCTGCTTTAGTTGGAGCTCTGTAGTTTGTAGGACCAGAGTTAAAGACTACTAGTTTGTGTAAGCAAACCACCACTTTCCATTTTAATTGACACTTTGTTGCTTGTAGGGCCAAATATCAATTGCTGGCTTGTGTCGGGTATCATCACTTTTAATTAATTGAAGCTTTGTTGCTTGTAGGGCCAAAGTTAAATTAATAGCTTGTGTTGGTAACAACCACCACTACTATTCGATTAGCCTTTGTTGCTTGTAGGGCCTAAGTCTAATCAAATAACTAGTGTTGGGGTGTAGTACACTTTCTATCTAATCAAGCTCTGTTGCTTGTAGGGCCTTAGCTTGATTACTAGCTTGTGTCAGCACAAAGCTACCACACTCTATCTTATCTGGGCACTGTTGCTTGTAGGGCCTTTGCCTGGCTAACTAGTTTGTGTTAGTGTTGACTTTATCAACTCTCAAGTTAGTTTTAACTTGTTGTTGTTGGTCTTGTCCTTTGCTCCTTGTTTCTTGGCTATCCTTTTAGTCCTTCAGTTGAACAGCCATTCAATTGTTGTGACCTTGAGCCTAGTCGTCCAAGTCTGCTTTCCCCATATTGCATATAAAAACAAAGCATCGGAACCTTGTATGCTCATTCACTTAGTTTCAAGTATTATCTTGACCAGACTAGTAGCCTTGCTACAAGTGCTTTGAATTGCATTGTTACTGCAAAGTAATAGTGCTATTTGAACACTGGAGTAGAATCTCTTAATTGGGTTCTCCGTTAAAATAGTCTTTGGTTGATATCCCCTTGAACACTATCAGTGGCTAGACTAAACTTGATTGTGTACCTTACACCAACGTTTAGTTCTGAGTTCACAGTTTCCAAAACATGATGTTACAGTTGACCTCTTCAGGATGATTATGTGTGCCATGTCAAGAAACCTAAGGTGTCACGTGATTGACTTGACTAGCTTACAACCGTTAATCACATACTGGCATTTGAACAGCCTTGGTCAGGATGCTGCAAGGCTAATGTAATTCTGATTAGAATGCTGTCAGAATTACCTGTGCTGGATAAGATTTTGGTAAGGAAAGCTGACAATTGGCAATGGGGTCAGACCTGATCAGGCATTTAATATTTTTCCGACATGATACAGGCCACAGGGGATATACGAATATGGTCTGTGAGATTCCAAAACTCTCATTATATGTCCTGCTCAGCTACAACTATTTCCATACTGTTAGTGGAGAGGAGTGGCAGAAGGAGAAGGCAGAAATTTCTGTAAAGGTGATGGCCTTACAAATATAACTGGACCTGACTTGAATACCCACATGAACTTCTGTCACACAATAATCTCAGACTCTCTATTTTAGGACTGTAAAAACTCACAAGATATCTTCTATCAAAATCTTCTTAACAGGAATCAAATCTACTTGCCAACAAATACAGAGGCTACAACCTATCTATGAAATTCGAAGGCAAATAAAGAGTCTAAGTGGGTTAGAGACAGATCAGAATACACTTCTAAAAGACTATGTAAAGTCTTAAAAGTCCATTATGGGAAGAGAATACTGTATTGATTGAATGTAGGGTCTATGCAGAAGTGAAGAAGCTTTTAGATCACAGCCCAATGCAAAGATACTCTTTTGGCACAAGAGTTGACAAAAACACATTGTTTGGGTAATGTTACAAGATTTGTCTATGACTTGCATTCTTTTATACAAGCTGTATAAATTTTGTGAAGGTCTTCTGCACATCCACCAATATCATTGGGATCATTGTGCCAATCATGCATCATGACCATGGAAAGTGTTTCAAGAAGTTTGGTTGTCTATATAGTCATGATCTTGCTGTGAGCAATGAAAAAGAGAGGGAAAGGAGGGCTGATTCACTTGATCAGATGAAGTGGTTATGCACATGTCATACATATTTGAAATATATTCTGCCTAGCCAGAGAAAATGCCAACAATTCTCTTTGAGGGTCTTCAAACTCGTCAGATTTTGACTGACATAAGACTAGTAAATACATAATTAACTCCTGCATTACTGGGTCAATTGTTGAAGGACATACCTTGGTACTAAAGTAATTAAGCCATTGCAGAGGTTTTAGTAAATTATCAATAGCATTCTTTACTCCGTCTACACATTCAACTAAAAGCAGGTGAGTTCAGTGAATATGTCAAGGTGAAAATGGCTCATGCAAGTGACAATAGGTTGTTTGTTCAGCGAAGTGAGGACCAATGAAAGAAAGCAGGTGATGAGGGAAAATCTCATCACACATTCTCAAAGCCTGTCCCATAGTCACAGTGAGCACATCATTTCTTCATCCTCAATATGCATTGCCTTTGAGTTGAAAAAATAGCAACCATGAGCCACTAAATCATATACCACCAGAACACTTGATTGAGAGAGAGCCATGTATGGCCTTGGTATTTCTTCAAGTGGAAATCCTTCAAGATCTGGGTCCCATTGTGGGCAGGGCAGTAGCCTGCTTTTGAAATGGTATTGCGTCGCTTGCATGCAACAAGACTATGTGACAGTTATAAGCCTCCAATATGGAAAGACAGGGTGACATACTCTACAGATTCTACATCATTCTCTCCAAAAATTCTGTGGAAAAGTGGTTGGCTAAGAGAGTGAAAAACACGTGAAACACTTGGTATGATGACAAAGGCATTCCACATCGGATGTTCTGCACCAGTGAGAGCATGATGAAGATACTGAGTGAAAAGGTCTAGAATTATGTGCACCAGCTCTGCTGGGAGCGTTTCGCCAGGGTATGGAAGAGGATCCATGGGGAGAGTCTTATGTGTGCGGTGGCTGAAACCTACTGAGTAGGCTCTTACGTAAGCCACGGTAAACTTTGGCGTCCACGATACCGTAGATGGCTTGTTTGTTCAACCCAAATAGTCTAACGACGTGACTTATTTGGTCACCTGACCACAGAGTGGCACAGGACCTCGACACGTGAGGATGGCGCGGCCTAAAACTCACATTTCAATAATATTCCTCATCCATAAACAAGTACACGTCCTTTTCCCTCTTACAGACATTATTTTCTTTGTACCTCAACGTCCGATCACATGTTCAGACAAACACGGAGCCTCAGGGCTATCTTACACTCGGTTCAAACGTTTGCCTCCCCATGACCGATGTAATCTGTACGCCTGAGCTTCAGGGTCTCTCAATTTCAGCTTCAAGAATTCCCATGAGTATCGGAATAACTATTTAGCGAGTTTAGGGGGCTCGACTCCGGGTTTCAGGCTCTGTATAGGAGTGCTCGTACGTGCATTGAGGTGAATGAACTTCCCTTACACATTTCAGTACGGCATGTGGATATCTTCTTCTTGATCCACCGTGGCGTATAGGCTCAATATCACTTCACAGGTTGCCTTCAATGTGGCCATTTGGACCCGCAGCATTATAGAAGACGTTGCACGGATGAAGAACAACCTTGCCTTCGGGTTCCCACACGGCTCTCTGTGACCGTTGAATGCTCTGATTGCTCTCGGACCGCTGGTTTTATGGTATGGGTCGCGTGTTCACTCTAGGTTCATCCGTAACGACATCGCCCAAAATCTTCGTCAGTCCACGCTATAAAACATCCTAACGATAGGACACACCTCCCCTCGCCACCAAAATGAAAACCTTTCTCAAGCTCCTGGTTTTGATGGTGCCTGCCATAGCTGGCCAGTCCACAGGCGAGGGTCTGAACAGAGTAGCTCGAGCAGCTGGAAAGCTCTACTTCGGGACAGCAACCGATAATCCAGGTGCGTACTTATTATTTATTTTGTCCAAAATATTAATCGAATTAAATGCCCATCTTTTTAGAACTCACTGACACACCATACGTGAAGATTCTCAATGACACCAGGGAATTTGGACAGCTCACGCCTGCCAATAGCCTGAAATGGGTATTTAACTCCTAGCCTGTTTGACCGCCTTGGAATTAATGTTTACATCTTCTTGCCCCACTTATCCAGGATGCCACGGAGCCCGTTCAAGGCGTGTTCAACTTCACGGGCGGTGACCAAATCTTTGACATCGCGAAGGAGAACGGGAAGTTATTTCGGGGTCACAACTTAGGCACGTTCTGATCGCATGGACAACTAACAAATGTGACTAATTCCGGATGGTCTGTGATGAACATAGTATGGCACGAGCAGCTACCAACTTGGTAATCTATTTAGAATCATCTCTCATGTATTCATGTATTAATGTGTCGCCTAGGCTAACCAATGGCACATGGACAAAGAAAACTTTGACGGCGGTCATGGAAAATCACATAAAAAATGTTGCCGGGCATTACAGAGGTCAACTGTACGCTTGGGGTGCGTTCCTAATAATTAATGCAGAAATAGAAAGTTAACGTACTCTTTCAAGATGTCGTGAATGAGCCTCTTAATGACAATGGTAAACCACATCTACATCGATTCAGTGACTGAGTGATGATGTGGGTATGAAGGAACTTTGGGAAGCAGTCCATTCCTGTCGGCAATAGGAGAGGAGTATATCCCGATCGCTCTTCGCGCTGCTCGTGCTGCCGACCCCAAGGCGAAACTGTAAGTCGACGGCATGTATTTTTGTGTTCGTCTGACATTCTCTTAGATACATCAATGACTTTAACATTGAGGGTATGTGAAACATTGAGCTCTTCTTCTATCTGTTGCCCTAACGGTCATGTTGCCTAAGGTCCGGGAGCTAAATCCACAGCTATGATAAACTTAGTGAAATCTTTGAAGAAGCAGGGTGTACCTATCGACGGAATTGGCGTTCAGGTACGTGGTAATCTCTCGTGGCATCATTTTTGGCTAATTCTTTATATAGGGTCACTTGATAGTTGGCGAATTACCTAGTGACATCCAACAGAATCTAGAAGCAATCACAGCGACTGGAGTAGAAGTCGCCATTACAGAGTTGGACGTTCGTAAGTCGGGCTCCCTCTCACTATGATATGGCGTCTTGTAACCGACTTACATTCGACCATTAGGCATGACGTTACCTTCCACGCCAGCGCTTCTTGCGCAACAAAAGGCAGATTATCAGACCGTCATAGAAGCATGCAACGCTGTTAGAAAATGCATTGGCGTGACAGTTTGGGACTTTACCGACAAGGCAAGTCATCCCTAATACACGAGCGCGAATTATATTTAACACATTTACTTTCCTCAGTTTTCCTGGTAGGTTTATAATAGTGTTACTAATTTTACATCTAGTCTGACACTCCAATAGGGTTCCTGGAGCCTTCCCAGGCGAAGGTGCCGCTTGTCCTTGGGACGAGAACCTCATCTTGAAGGTTGGTTCACTGCGTTGTGACATTACAACCAGAACTAATTTCATGCGCAGCCTGCTTATGGTGGTATCATAGCTGGGTTTGGCCGTAACTGAGATGTTTGTGTTTGTTATATACCATTTTGACGCGTCAACACCGTGCTTCTAATTTGCGACCTGTAAACGATCCAAGGCAACGACAAGTCACAGTTTCGTCAGTCTGACTCGGGGAACGGTAGCACCCTTCGTACGGTTATGGAGTCAACTATAGTCCTCTGGGGCAAATAAAGCCTTTGTAAGTCGAGCGTCCAGAGGTGTATTCCAATCGCCCACAAATTAAGTGACTTGCATAATCGGACAAGCAGTTGTTGGGGATGATATGCTTTGACGAGTGCGCGTATCCAAGCAAGGTTCCACGTGCTTCATGGCGCATACAGCAATGATTGAAACAATTCTCTGCACGGTTGAACAAAGAGAGTTTACACGATTTTATAGGCTCCTCGGTCTCCAGTTATGTTATCCCATCATACTTGAATGACATTAGGCCCGACACTCACTGTTCTCAAAGAGGTCAGCCAAAACGAGCAGTATATCATCATGATACTCAGACGTACACAATGGCCCGACAGTGCCAGATTCTGCGCTGCTGCCTCCTTGGCTGCTTTCTTCGAAGATGCAATGCCTGTGTATTCATCCAGAACCTCTTCCCCCCCTGAAATCGAATACTCGTCAATCATAACGGATAATAGACAGAGAACAAAACCGACATATGGGCGTGGCTGTGAACTGAGGCATATGGTCGGGTCCGGTCTGTTGGATGTCGAATGTTAAAATATTGGGATACACCTCCAAGATTTGGGGTAAATATCCCCAGCGAGACGTAGGTGGGAAGAATGACATAGTGGCCGTTCGTTGATTGAAGGACATCGAGAGTGAAAAACTCCTGAGATGGTTTTATGGGGTGAAACTCAGTGAGTCTTGGTAAAGAATGGGGGAGCATACGAAAGCATTTTATAACTTTACTACAGCACTTGTGACATTCGAAACCGCAAACACGAGGGAAGCGGTGTCTTCTCCAAGGTGCCAGAAGCGATTTGGCATATAATGGAGGTATGAAAGCCAGGGTTCGCCGATGAGAGTTTGAGACTGGCAAGAGTAGCAGGAGGGAACGAGAAGGCCAAGAATAGTGTCTGGCAGATACAAATTCACATTTTTTGCAGCAGTTCATTGAACAGCCTTTTGTCATGGGATATGCTATGCCGGCGTGCAATCTCAGGGCTCCAGCCAATTTTCCACACTACTGTAATTTCTACCTTGTATTGTATTATGAAAGGCCGTTCTGTGAGCCCACTAAAGCGCTTATTCACCTGAGCAACTTGTGTAATGCTTGTTGAACGAACCTTGTCGTTGCGCACAGAGACTTGCCTGTCAAGTCTCCCCGTGGGTATCCAGGAGGTTAAATTCCTATAGGCTTGAACGCCTTCGAAGTGTCGAATATGGTCGATTGGCAGTTGTTACCTCACGGAAATTTGAAAAAAAAGGTTCCATGATGCCCGGCACTGTGTTTCACGTATGAGCCCAAAACTCAACACGAGGTAGTATGGAGTTTGGACAAATACAACCAATGTATTACCGGCGACTTCTAGTTGAGCCGTTGTTGAGATGATAGTGTGGAGGTGCCAGCGTGAGGCCCACGGGACTGTCAGAAACAGAATGAGCGATGCAACGCGAGTGCAAGACTGCAAATGCACGTGCTTCTATAATAAGTTACTGGCCAATATTTGAAGGTCCGCCCAGCCCGTTGTCCTTCGCTTCCAGTACCCATTTTCAGCGGCAAACGTGGTTCAATCTATAAAGACCAACTTGGAATTGATGTGCTGTAGTTGCTCATAGCATTGACAAAGTCCGAGGATGCCCGGGGATGCTGTGACTTGGTCTGTGGATACTCACCCTGACAGAGAGTATGTCATCACGCACTCATGGCACAAAGGCGCAGAGGGTCCAGGACACACTTCGAACGGGATTCAACGTTGAAGCTAACGCCAATGCCTAACTGGGAGCAATTTTTCAGGAAATATCTAACACCGATATAGTTTGATTTTTGATTTTTGGAATGGCCCACAGGCACTCGAGAAAACTGCCGTGCCAATGGTAGCAACGTGCAGGAAGCGTACCCTGTCACTCACACACTACCTCGCCCTAGCCTCGCCTTTGTCGCATGTCGCATGTCCGCAAGAGGTTTTGGTTCCATTCTGATCCCTTTCACATTCTCAGCAAGCCCCAAAGCTTGATGCGCAGAATTAGGTCCGTCTTATCTTTTACCATGACAAATGATCATCAGCCTCGATCAAAGGATGGAAAGCCGCCGAAAGCATTACCACAAACGGGAACGCCATCTACCATGACGATATCTTACACAGCTGTTTGCATGGTGTTCGCACAGATCCCATGCACTGCCGTCTCGAACCGCCGGCAGTTCAATGATACAATGAGTTTGGCAGAGGATCGTTAACAATTTTTGGCTGTCCTCGCTTTCTGTGTCTGGGGCCATTTGAAGGAATATCCACTGGCATATGTCGCAACATACATCTGGCTCATCTTCACAAAATCTCTTCTGGAATCAGATCGGGCAGATTAACCGCCTCTTATTATAGCCAAATCTCTTGTTCGGTTCCTTATTACTACCAAACTTGGGGGTGTGACTGATGAAGAACAAGAACGATTATTGAAAGCTGAGCTTGGTGTTCTACTCTCGCAACCTCCTCTGCATGCAGTTTCATTGCGAAGCGTCGGCTATCCCGATCCAGCGGTGACATTGGAAGGTAAATCTATGTGTTGCAGAATTCATGAAACCGCATCTACTGTTTCCTCTGATGGCGCACTTCTATGGATGAAGGTAATGAACATTTTTGGGACAGACATGTAGAGTACGCTGAAGATGTACTCCAGCCGCGTGCTTCGGAGAACTTCGAGGTAAAGGATGATAATTTGTGGACCGCATTAATGTCTGACGACCAATGTTTCTAGCCGTGGAAGAACAATATGTGGACCACACAAACAAACCGTTCCTGATTGCGGAACGTCTATCGAACACTTTCTCAGGCACAATGCTGATGTTTAGTGTAATGTAGCGGGCGTGGTCGGCAGCAGCAGCATCTTGTCAATCCCTTTTTACTACTGAAAAACTTGACTGTCGTTGGTAGGAACAGTAGCCTTTCTGTCAATGATAGGCTGGTAAGCGTGTCCTTGACTAATAATTACGATAGTTTACTGGCGTATCCTATGCTTGGATGAGTATCGCAATATTCTGTGTAGCCTGCAGTTTAAATCCTTGGAGATCTTGGCATAAAACTATAATTCCTTCGTCGAACATGCATCCCCAGAGCATGCCTGTACTTACAGGCCCTTTTCGAAGTGCTCTCAAACGGAATTTAAAATTTCAACGCATTTGACAACCATGAACCAATTCAACATATGGATAAATGTACAAACCAATGACTGCTCTCTGACGAAGGGTCGTACTGCTTGGAGTTGCCGTTCGGAACAACAAAATATGAATTTTTTTATAGGCACAAAACGAGTCGAGAACCCCTCCCTACCAAGTTACAAGTACATTTGTCTCACGCGACTACTAGTCCAATCAAAGTTCAGCCATGATGATGGTGGCGGTGGTGGTGACCGCCTTCGAATCCTCCCCCTTGATATCCATCCTGCGGATATCCTTGCTGCGGGTATCCCTGTTGCTGATATCCATAGCCTTGTTGGGGATAGCCTTGTTGATAGCCTGGCTGACCTCCATAGTACTCCTGCGGCGGGTAACCTTGAGGAGGGGGGTAGTACCCGCCCTGAGGCGGTGGGGGCTGGTACCCATACGCGCCTCCGGGAGGACCGTACGCATCGTGGCCGCGCGCGCCCCACGGTGCACCGCCTTCATAGTTGTATTCTGCAGCATACCCGCCTTGCGATCTCGCGTACTCGAATCCGGTGCCACCCTGATAGCGCTGATCAGCAAGCTCGTGCGCCTGCTTTGCGGCCAGCTTCTTGGCCTTGTGACGGTCGACCCAATCCATGCCCTTCGTCTCCACCAACTTGTCGACTTCGGCTGCTGCGATACCAGCGAGAATTTCCTAATAAAACCAATGTCAAAAATGTGTTGGGAGTGTGACTATGGGGTTTTAATGACCTTCATCAGCATGTGAGAGGGTTGTTGGCCCGTTGCGCGGAGGTGAGACTCGTATGCCTTCATCGCGGCAAATCCAGCTGCACCCGCGATAGCTACGAAGATATATCGTCAATGTGGCTGAAGTAGAAAGGTTAGGTGCTAGATCGCCGACCTTCGTGGGTGAAACTGGCTTTGTGGTGAGGTTGGATCTGCTCGGTGTGATAGATGGATTGGTATTGATTTTGTGCTTCTTCATGGCCGAAGGGAGAGAATGCGCTGAAGAGTCCTTCCATAGTGATTGTAGAGTGTGGGGTGAATCAGGAAGACGAGGGTTAAGAGGAAAGGACGGAGGCTGTGTGGTGCCACCGGTGCTTCGATGGTGGCACTGCGTCGGGTCTCCAATAATCCCTATTCAGGACAGGATTTCCTAATCATGCTGACGAAAATTGGAGAATAGGTGGATTATGTTTGGAAACCGAACGACCTCCCTGAGAGATGTATATTATATCTCCTTATAAAGAAGTGCAGTTGAGGAACCGACGGAGACGAGTGGCAACAGATGAAATACGAGTGTATGTCTCCAGACTCGGACCAGGACGTACTGTGTCATCCGTGGCTCCAAGTACGGTTCGGAACATAAAGTATATTCGATATCATAGAGAAGACTGCGGATGTAAGTTCGGAATCAGCCAGAATATTTAAAGAAAAGTTCAATAATCTTGGATAAATAAAAAAGAAAGCGGGGACTAACTTTCTAGATAATTTGAACATACTCGCCATGAAGAAACCTGTTGTACGTCATATAACTTCATCTATACAGTTGTGACACTGTGTCGTACGTGACTCCCCCGTGTACGGGCCGTCCGGTTTGTGTTCTAATCGATCTGGTGGTTAGGTACCTTTAGGTACCTATATCATAGCGAAGATCCATATGGCAGCTTGATCTCGTGGTCGGTGTTGCAGATGCGTCATCGTCTTGGTCTCGTTTTCGCGCATCAGCAGTATACAAAAACATTAGGACAGGCTCCTACAAGCTTCCCGTTATGTATCTTGGTTTTTCTAGTGTGAAATTACCTCTACAGAATCTTCTATCGATCGAACACGTCCCAGGCCGGCAGGCTGACAATGACTTTATGCACAACACGGATGATGTCCGGGTGTCCGTTCCGAGATCCCTCAGACTGTACACTAGGTACTACACACAGTGTAGAGATCTAATATCCGTCGATGCACACTCATTATTATTCCGATATTGAGTCTAATTTTATTTAAACCACGGACTCTTGAATATTAACACACCTTACCCGCATCAGGCCCCTTTTCCGCGCTATGAAACTCGTTCAGCTCACTCTTCTACTAGTAGGAGTAGTGCTAATCTCATTAGACCTCACAGCCGCAGCGGATCTCTCAGGCTTATCAGGCTCTGCCCAAACCTTGTTCCACTCTGCACTGTCTTACACCGACGCTCTCTACGACCCACGCGTCGGTCACATATATTCGACAGACCCTGCCACACCTGGACAGTATGATACGCGATCTAGCGCGATGTACGCGACTGGTTTGTTACTCCGAAATGGAGGGAGTGGCGCGGACTCGGATGTCGAGAGAGCGACACGGATAGTTGAACTCGTTGCCAACGAACAGTATGGGGTGGATATGGAGAGTGATCCGTGGTTTGGGACATATCCTCATGCTCCAGGTGTGTTAGTTTAGGGATCTTGGTTTGCTGAGTGCAACACCGACCGCCGACCTGCAGATGAGCCTATTCCGGGGGTTGGTGGGCTATATGGAACATTCATATACGGGAACTACGACCCAAACTGGTTATTCACCTATATCTAAACACCTCGAATTGTCTGACCGTGAAGCACAGGCGTGATTTTGTGGGTACGGCCTGGTGTCTGGCCCTCGCGACCTCAGAACATCTTCTCTCAAGCGGCACGGTTCAGATTATGGAACGGTCCCTCCTTCTAGCTGCCGAAGGACTCCTGACGAGGTACCAAGGCCGTGGAGAATACGCTAATTCAATTAATGCGAATATGACTGCTGATAATTTGGACCAGGTGAGTTTCATCCGATGGTACTCGCATGCGTTTGGTTGACTCCCGATAGGCGTATACAAACCCATGGCTGATGGGAACATTCATTTTAGGGTAAGACCTCGTTGGAGAACTCATTAGCCTGGCTAACAAGCGTTCTTCTTTCCTTCAAACAACACCAGCTTCATCGGTGACCGACTCAACGATACCGAACTCAAAAACCGTAGCGATTCCGACGCACAAGAAATATACGACCTGTTTACATTTGGTGGATTCAATACATTCAGCGAGTACAACTCCCCTACGTATACTGGCGTGGGTCAGTCCGAATAATCACTGAAATCTTGATGTCTACCTGACATTGATCTGTGGCGTAGATGTATATGCCCTCGCACTCTGGGTGAAATATTCCCCAGCGGGGAGTAAGATGCGTGAACTTGGCCCGTTCATGCTCAATCATACGATGGCGGACATTGGGACTCTCTATCATGCCGATTTGCATAACCTTGCTGGGCCATGGGACAGGTTAATAAATCCCTCGGCAGTTAATTTCATTGTTTTCACATTAATTCAGGACATATGGGTTCGACATGACGCGCTATCAATCTGTCCTCGGCCAGTTCATTACTTCCCTCTCACCAGAGGGTAAGCTAGCTATCCCTTTTGCCATTACCGGCAGTTTACACGTCAACGTATGTTTTGTTCTCCACAAAAGAATGGTGATACACTAAACGTGATACTCACCAGGACTATCCGTGCTTTGCGGCTCTGAATGCATTTCTTTCCCCCATAGTAGCAGACATTGCACCGCAGTGGGCGTTGGAAAATTTCGCTACTTTTACTCAAGAGCATTCTTTGAGCAGAAAACTCCGCACGAATACGGAAGATCCTCTTGCGGTGCGAAATGTCACAGCATGGCTTGGTGCGAACGTTGCTGCAGGTGGACAGTCTGTGAGCTTCCATCCTGCTCCTCACCGGTCCAACCACTTACCACCTGTATATTACCTACAGCTCGACGAGCCATTCGTGCGTCAGTCCTCAATGGTCGCCGGTACCCTCCAATGGATACTGCCCTCTGCCTCCACCAACGTCCCCTCCTCTACCCTCCCTCCACGCATTGGTTACATAGCTCTATCCCCACCAACAGCAAGCGTTGTAAATGTGACTGCGTCTCCCCACAAGCTTGAAATCTACCTCCCACCGTCCCAGCGCTGGAGCAATGCGACACTCCCCAGCTCCATCGTATTCGCTGTTGGCGGATTCGATGCGCGGACGTTTGGTGTCAACATGACGCGGGGGTTGGGGGCTGTGCCGGGGCTGGAATTGGGAGTCGCGACGACAGGTGTAGGGCCTTTTGAGGTTATGTATAATGCGTCACAGAGTTTCAAGTAGGTTTTCGCTCTCACTTCTCTCCAAGATGATGTTTCTTAAACAGGTTCGTTTATAGCGGTTTCTTTTCGTACTATGTGACGTATCCGGTCATTGCCTCTTGGCCTGACGTACCATCAATAGTTTTGTCATTCTAAGATTTGCTGGGAATCACGGGGTGATCATTTCGCGAAGAGATGACAGTTTAGGTTGGGGTTGTATGAGGCGGTGTTTGCACTGGTCTGTGCCATCTACGCAGCAAAGCTACGATGCATGTGGCGGTTTGGAAGCATCGTGTCCATCACTCTTAATACTCCAAATGCTATGCGGATTTTCAACTTGTGCCCACTCTTCATTCCAACGCTATTGAAAGATCAACGTGTCGACCGATTAAGTTGAGTAGTGCGCTGCTGTGGCGTCAAGTGGTGTCACTTTCCATGTGACAGCGTGACAGTCACGTGACCATCGGCAGTGGACGCACGCCGTGCATTCTCTCACTTGTTTATTTTTTGCTTACGAAGCCCTTCCAGCTTTAAAATGGAACATAAAGGACTCATTGAGGCGAGAATAGTTATGTAAGCCATTCGATCGGAGAGGTGTCATAGCTTTTTGCAACACCACACCTCTTGGCACTCAGAAGCTCCGCCGCATTAGTGCTTCTTAGGCTTTTATTCTAGCCATCCCCTCTCTGTTCAGTTTCCACTCAGAATCATGTACTTCATATCGACCTTCTCATGTCTTTACGGGGGATATTACTGTGACTGCAGAGCATTGAAGGATATTTTGGGGTAAGCACGACCATTAGTGAGTATCGCATCGCTGCGCCTCCTGGGTAAGGTGAAGCCAATCACATCTCTTTGACTGACACTGCCGCACAGGATCCGCCATACCACCTCTTGCCACTCAAGTGACGAGAAGTTTGGCAAAGTATCTTCTTTGCTTCGTACAAATTAATGCTTCCATACGAGTTTAGTCGTCACGATAATAGTTTTAGTCATTGGCACTCCTACACATCTCCTATAAATCAGCATGCATTATGACTTGGAGATTCACTTTGAACACGGCGCACTGCAATGTTCCACGACCGTCGTCCCACGATCCAGTTCAGAGCACCCACCCCTCAGTGGGGATTTTTACCACAAATTTTGGAGAAGTACCCTGGTGTTTTACAGTGGCAGTTTCTACGCGGTGGTCCAGACCACCTTCCCATCTTTACTGCAACGCCAATATGTGTGTGCGGATTCTGATTAAGTATTTGAAACTTACATCTCATTAGGGGCTGGCGAGTCTTTACCGGAGTATGCAGGGCAGGGGAACAAGATTAAAGCTGCCAAAGAGGCAGCAGCAGCAAACTTAGCCAACTCAGGCCATTGCGTGAGTACAACTGATTGACCCACTGAACGCGACTGATAATGACTGCTCCATGAAGTAAATGATATTTTCAAGTCTCAAGATGTTGCCGATCTCTTTTGTTCGTCTTTGCATGGGTCTTGGGGACGGGATACGGGCACGTTGTGAATACTCCTCGCTATCATTGACGGTGAGATGAGGAGGGTGTTTTGACGAGTCTTTTCAACGGTATCCGTGGCCCGTCCTGGGACCTGTGCAAGGATGACCAATAATCTGCCGCATCTTCAATTTTTTAAGTCGTTCCGAGTCTGGTGGGGTATCTCGTTATGTATAAGCAGCCTGATTTTTTTGTTTGGAAATTTTCGTCACCTTCCGTTTTGTCCCGTCGCTTGTGCGCGTTCCGTCCCGGATAGTCAATGCCTCTTCATTTTGTCCACCTACGCTACCTGAATAACATGTTCAGCACTTTCATGTGTCATGTACATCACTGTCGTCCTCGCGTGGCCATTCAATCTTTGTATGACGACGAAGCATCCTCAAGTCAGCACATATTCTTCGTCGCGATGAATGATCTGACAAACGATAGATATACAATTTTACAGGACACAGGCAGCGACACGCCGCTACTACTAGTAACAGTTATTTCGGGAACAGTATGTCCGACGTACAGGCCTGGTGGAATAAGCTACAAGTCCCATTGAAATTTCTCACGCCACGGGTGTGACAGTGAGGGGTAACTGTGCTCGACCAGGAAAACCTTTCACCCTGAAAGGAAAAAAAGAATGTGGAGACTGTCAGGAGAGATTTTTGGGGGCGTGAGAGCAGCATTGACTAACATCGGAGTGACAATCCCCGCCGCGCCCCGCAGGATCTCCGGATTTCCTGGTGCAGGCGAAAACTCGAAGTTCTCAATGAGTTCTATGAGAACGGCTTGCATCTCGATTAAGCTGTAAAGACGTTAATTAGCAATAAAAGCAAGAAACGAACGGCAGGGCGTACGCAAAACGCCATCTAAAGAAGTTCCATCAATATTTGTAATAATGTGCATTCCTGAATGGAGACATACCCAATGCAATTACGGAGCCCGCTGCTGAAAGTTGAACTAAAACACAGTGTATTTAGTGAGATAAGCGACGGTGCATCAACAGCAGCCTTACATGTTTGATATCACACCTAGACCTGTCTTCTGCTTGGCCTCTATCCCTTCCATGAATCGCTCCGGTCTCCAAACATCTGCATCTTCCCCCCACACAGAGGTCAATCTAAATAAAGGGATATCATGATGAGAGTTAATATAGTGTACTATCCTTATTCACCTATTGTATGCGGCAAATGACAGCATGACCTGCTGCCCTTTACCGACCGTAATACTAGAAATAATTTCACCCATCTTCGTGGTGAGTGGTGTTTGCAGCGGGATGACCTCCTCACGCCCCGCTTCACGGACTAGCATTGTGGCAATCGGATGGTAGCGAAGTGTTTCCTGCATAAAGTGGTTCTCCGTTAAATGGTAGGCGAAGAGCGATTAAGTATGGACGAGCCTTCATAAGAGAAAGCAAGTACTTCATGGAATCTAGATCTGCAACAGTGAGCTCTGTATCACCACGCTGCGCCGCCTTAGCACGAGTAGTCACAATCTCCTCTCGGACCTGGCTCTGAAAGCCGGGATGCCTGGAGAGTTCGTATAAGGCCCAGGTCATGGTTGACGCAGTGGTTTCGTGGCCTGCAAGAATAAATGTCCTGGTGCATTTCCTTGTCAGCCGCTTGACATCATTTATATTGAGTATACTAACGTGAGTTGTGCCATAATCTCATCATCGCTAAGTTTGGTTTTAGGATCCTCTGATAGATTGGCTTTAACTAAAAAAACAGCCACGATCGAGTCAATCCATGATTAGAGGGAGAAGCCTAATTCTAAGCTCACTGAGTATACTCATAACGTCTTTTCCACCTTCCTTTCCTGCGGCATGCGACTGCGTCTGAGTATCGAGAATGTTTCTGGCGACGGAACGTGCCACTTTCATGTATCTCCGTAGCCTCTTGAGTTGCTTCGTGGGCATCAAGTTCTGCATGACACCGACCAAGCCCAACGGTAAGTAATCCCAGAGTGCTTCAAAGATGATCGTGAAATCAGACCGCTTATAGAAGGAATCTGCGCTATTGTTGAAAATTAAGATAGTCACGGTGCTTAATGCAAAGAGCGAGCATACAAAAGATTTCTGAAAGAGGTGGAGAGTTCATTATCGGCCTCATCTAGTGCTCCAAATTCGTAGTCAAAGGCCGCTAAGAGGCATCAAATATGGTTTTGGCGACGATGGATGTAAATGTAGAGCTGACCTGCACCCATTGCATCTAGAGTGGTACGGGCAAGCCACGAGGGAACGTCCAACACAGTCGAGCCGGTGTCACCTTGTGAAATGACTTGCTTCCACTTTGAAACGGCCTATATAACTTTGTTCGGTGACCCATGACATTTAAGACAGTAACATTGTGTACTTTCTGTGCAGTATGGCGGAAAAGTGGCAGAAATACCCGCAAAGAGGTATATGAAAATGCGGGGTTTATGATTTTTCTCTGTCGGGCATGTTGGGCACCTGGCAAAGACACGGATCAGTAGTTTCTACCGGAGGAACATGATTCACTGGCAGAAAGAACCTTGAGCCCATGCGAGACCTTCCCCTGTCGTCAGCCTGGATGTCGCAGTATTTTGCTGGGGCTTATGAAAATGGTAGCCTGCTGTGTTGAGGATGTATTGCATGGCCTGCAGGTGATCAATACACCGCTGTAACAATTGTTGACAGTTTCCTACCTTAGGGTCGGTGAGCAGCAAGACATCGAGCTGCAGACTGGGTCAATATTGGGCAATAGTCAAATGGCGGAGTCATGAGGGACGGCTTACACCCAAAGCACCTTTGACTCTCATAGCAGATCCATAGCTTTTTGTCCACGCACATTCAGCCTCTGCTGCATTATCTGGTCGAAGGATCTCTGGCAGATTTCCTATAGCAAGTTTAAATGGTAACACAATTTGAAAGAATAAGTTAAACAATGACTTACCAACGAGCCATGGCCCCGGTGGGGGACCTGGGAGGTGGGAGATAGAGCGTGCGCGAATGCGACGAACGACGATACGCAGAGTGAAGAGAAGCACAAGGAACGCTCCCGCGAATGCTGAGAGATAGTTAAGGGAAATCGTACTTGGGGAATACATCCTTCAAGTTGGCTGAATATGGTGGACTGACCTTTTGTCCATATAAATACGGCTTCTCCAACGGCTAAAATGACGGGAACATGAACAACTAATCCTGATAAATATTCCGCTGACCAAGGGGAGATGAGCACTGGTGCTTCTGAACTAAATTTCCAGAGAAATGAGGTAATGGAATTTACAAGATTCCAAAAGAAGATAAGATGACCAGTAAGTTACCCGAGTTGTCGCTTTAATACACCTCAAGTCAGAGACTTGCCTATAGGGTGTGTAGTATGACACGTGATCACACGCCTCACCTCTGGATTTGTCAGCACAAGAAAGGCACAGTAGCGACTATCTCTTTGGACTCTTTACGCACACGTTATGCCGGGTGTCTGACAATAATGCCCATTTTCTTCCGGAGGCGAGGTGCTTCTTGCGCGCTTGCCCCTGAACGACATCATCACCACAGACAAAGCTCCAATAGCATCGGACTCGCCACTATTTTCTTTTTCCAATTAAGTATTGGAGACGCTAATTTGTTTCTTAGCTCATCCACTGCTACCGCTGCTATCCCTTGTCTGAAATGAGGCCTAGATACATCATCCGACTCCTTAATCATCACACTTGAAGGGACAATGAATTCTTGGGAAACATACACCGCCAGATATCTATATACAAGGACTTGAAAGTTTGTACAAGAGAAGCCGAGAGAGTGTGCTACATGATTTCCCACGGCCATAAACACGGCGATATACGAAGATCATCCGATTCAGTGTGGGAAGCGGCTTCATCATCAAATCACTCAGGCTGGAACAACCAGTTCCCGCACTTGCTTACTAGTACACTCCAATCATGATCCCCAGTCAAAAGTGTCTTGGGCGAGATATGGTGAAAAGGACTCTCCAATTTCACCATATCCCGCCAGTTAAGTGAGAATATACCAGATTTAGTTCTGGCGGCATAGGGCTACATCTGTACATATATGTTCAATAATATTTTATTTTATGGCTGGATCCGGTCTGATATGTGGATTGAAAAATATGGTATAATCTGTTTATTTATTTAATACCACAACATATATATATATATTCTGCACCTGTTGCCACCCTGTTGCCACTGCCACCCTTTCACCACCATCTCTATTATTGCAAGTTTTGCAACAAGCCTGTTGTGACCGTGCAAACACCACTACCACCCTGTCTGTGTGGTTGCACCTAGAACAATTTGAGGCCATAAATGGGTTTGAAATGAACATGTCACTCACAATGATTCTGCTCTCCTTGACATGTTTTGGCTCAATTGTAAAGGATTTACACTTATGTGTGGTTACCACACTTGCTCAGACAGAACCGTTCCAAAGGGTTCTATTCAAGTGGTGTGTGGTAGTTACATATAAGTGGTCTGAAGAACTTAAGGTTCTTCCCACACTATAAACTATTACAGTTGTGGACATGTGTGTACACAAATACAGCATAGACATAGTCTTTGCATATACTAATTATGTTGTACTATATGTACTTGTATATGCTAATACTAATATATATATATATATATCTATAATTCCCTTACACCCTCCCCCTCAGGCTGAAACCGTAAGAAGGCCGACAATGTTTTAAAACATTGTTGTAAACAGATTTATTATCCATGCTTGGTGGCAGGAGATGGTGGATTCATCTCCACATCATCTAAAGGAATGATGTCCTCATAGATTTTGGAGGTATCTACCCCAATATCTCTGTTTCCTGCCATGCTAGCACTACTGCTAGCAACAGTGAGACTCTACTCAGTTGATGGAGCAGCCTCAGTGCTTGTAGGCACTGCATCAGTGACTATATCACTATAGTCAATTTGCACATGTAGTGGTGTGGAGGAAGTAACTTCCCTCCTTGCTTTTCTCTTCCCTTTCAGGTCAGGTCCGATCACAAGGGTAAATGCCTTGCATTCAGCACATTGTTGGGCTGCCTGGGCAGCTGCACTGTAGCACAGCTTACTTGCAACCCTCTCATA
Organism: Ramaria rubella; assembly: GCA_015039355.1. Taxonomy (NCBI): domain Eukaryota; kingdom Fungi; phylum Basidiomycota; class Agaricomycetes; order Gomphales; family Gomphaceae; genus Ramaria; species Ramaria rubella. The sequence goes on along the minus strand of MU134393.1, from coordinate 124,314 downwards.
GTAGGGTTCCAACAAATATGTGGTGCAGACTGGGTTGATACCCCTATGGTGGCCAAGCCACAGGGTGATATCTTTCCCGCCCATCGACTGTGAGTCACTGCACCAACTGATGTTTGGTGCAGAGGATCTAAGATCCCCATTGCCTTGTGGCATCCTCTAGTGGTCCCTGACTAGGCTCTCCCATTTTCCCTTATGGGAAAATATATGTTCTAGCACTGTCTTGAAGACAGCACCATCAGTTACTGGTATGATCATATTGATCCACACCCAGACATCAATGTTACTCAGATATAGTGACACATCAGTATTCTCCCTGATTGCAGCAGGGACTCCTTCTGGATTATAAATCCAGAACATTAGAGCTGACTTCCAGTCAGCTGGGGTATCGGGGTGGATGGCAAAACATTCCACTTGGGTGCTTTCTTTGTTGCTCTTCTTTATGCAAGCCACAGCTTTCTTCTGAGTGGGAGTCCACTCAGTGTATGGGAGGTTAACCCCCATCTTGTATTCCTTCAGTAGCAGTGGGCTATTGAGATCGCACATGTTGTACCATGCACTCTTGGTGTGTGTGTGGGGTGCAGGTGCTTTGCCAAGTGGATGGGGAATCATCCATGATCCCTGTCTGAGAGTAAGAAGGGTCACCCATGGCAGGGGTGACCTCATTCTGCAACTTGCACTCCTTGAGTGCATGTTTTGATGGCTCCTTGGCAGGAGTCATATGGATGACATTCTCATCCTTGTCAGAGGACAGGTTATCCCATGGCTTGTACAGTGGTACTTCATAAAGTACCAGAGCCCCCATTTTTCAGGTCAATCGTGTATGTGTGACCTGGTGGGGGGAGGGCCATCCCTGGCTTCTCAACAGGCCAAATGGGGACATTCATCCCCACAATTAGGTGCACCCTTGAAAGCGACCTGGGGGGAGGTGACTGAGGCAGCTCACCACCCTCCCCTTGTGGCTGCATGTCTACAGCCTGATGTATTTGTACAGATGACAGTGACATCGTCTGTGTAAGGGTCTGAGGACCCTTCTTACACAGCTCAGTGAGCTGTAAGGCTGTCCACAAGTCCCACCACAGGTGATCTGGGACCCACACCTGCTGTTCAGGGCCCTCTCAACACCCCTACCTGGAACTGCACAGGTTTTGACAGCTGGGTGACTTGGACCCACAGGTTTAAACCAGTGGGTCCCAACTGACCTGCATTTGACCCACAGGTCTTGAGGGTGTGGTTAGTGTGGAGGGGGGTGGATTGACACAAAGGATGGTGGGAATGAGGTTTGGGTGGCGGGCCAGGGGGCATGGAGGTGTGGATGACACAAGGGGGGACATGGATGGCAGGAAAAGGGGTGTGGATGTCAGGGAAGGGGGTGAAAAGGGGGGTTCATCTGTGAATGCACCTGCATTGTAAGAAGCTATGTTTATACTTGGGTTTCACACAAGACAGACTGAGCCAACACTGTATATTGATGTCTGTGATAGCATGTAGTTACAAGTAAAAATTAGATGCTTATCTAAGTGTCATAATCTGAAATCATGCACAAGTGGATGGCACAGCCATGGCAATGACAGTGGGGAGGGTGGGGTGTGGATGAGGGATGGGCACAGGTGACAATGGAGGGGGTGGGGGGGGGTGTGGTTGGGGATGGGTGGGGTGTGCTGTAAGGGGAACTCCTCATACTGCTCCTTTTTATTCTCCTTCTCCTATTCTCCTCTCTTTTTCATGTTCACCCCTTCTATCCCCATCTCCCTTTTATCTTTCTTTTCTCCCTGTTGTTTCTATCTAATATTCCCATTTCCTTCCCCTCCCTCCTCCTTTCTACTCACTTCTACAACTGGCACTTCTATTCACGATTTAAGTGCCTGGTGATGTGTGCAAGTTGGAACCTACCTGGGCTACATCAGTCATGTGACTTCCGTTTTAAGCGCCCAGAACGTTCAGTCAGTTTGGAGACTTTCCTTAATTAGTAGTCACCTCGGCAGTGAGAGTCCTTAGGCTTTTCTCCTTGGATTCCCATCTTCCAGGTATGTATCCTTGCCTGTAGCCTTCCTTGAACTTATATACTTTGGATTCCCATCTGCCAGGCTCTAGTGTGATATTTCACTAGCCCCAGAGGTTGCCCTTATAGTAGAAAAGCCTGCCAACTTACTGGACTGGTCATTGTCACCTTTGTGTCTGAATTGATATCTTCAGGTGCATAGCTGCTTAGGACCCCTCTGGTACATTCCTTAATACTCCATCCACTTCTACCATGTCTACACCCGTACCAGAAGACCTGAATCCCTTTGATTTTCAAGTGGCTTACAATGAGCTGCATCAGCGTGTCGCGGTTTTAGAGGTTGCTTTGTGTGCTGAGAGAGAACAGAAGGAATTACTGGCACAACAGGTTCAACAGACAGATGTCCAGGTGCACACCTTGAACCATGATGTCGCTAGCCTTATGACTGCATCCCTTTCCCCCCCCTACTACTCAAAAACGCGCCACTCCTGCCACTCCTGCTGACTTTAATGGCGACAGAGAAAAAGGACAAGCCTTCTTGAACTCTTATAAACTCTATCTTGCCCTGTGCCCAACTCACTTTGCCAATGATCATGCAAAGGTTCTCTGGGCCCTGTCATTCATGAAATCAGGTCGTGCTTCATCCTTTGCCACATGCATCTTTGAAATGGAAACTAGAACTGGTTGCCCTACCCATTCTACCTGGGTCTCTTTCGAGGAGGCATTCAGGTCGACATTCTTCCTTCCCCATGAAGAAACTACTGCCTGGACCAAACTCAAGTCGTGTCAATACTATCAGAATCGTCATACCATTGATGACTATATCGATGAGTTTGAAGAGCTGGTTGAGAAGTCTGGATATGGAGAACAGGCCTCCTTCGTCATTAAATTCTGCCATGGTCTCGACCCTTCAATCCAGAGCCGGATTGCTAATATGGTTGAAGGACACCCATCAGACAATGACCTTTCCAAATGGTTTTCAGTGGCTAGGACAATCTCAAAAGCACATGCTGCTAATGGAGCCTTTCAAAGCACCTCACGCCCTGCACCAAATACTTCTACCCCTCCCTCTCCTGTCTTTGTTGGTGTCAACCACCAAAACCCACACCCACCTCACCAATCGGAATCAGCACCACAGCTTTAAGCAGTCCCACCTATGTCTGTCATAGGTGTGGAAAACCAGGCCACTTCGTTTGAGAATGTCCTCAGGCCTTTGATGTTCAGACCATGACTGCTGAAGAGAAGGACGAATGTATTGCCCACTTGCTGTCATCCACTGGTCTTGGAGTTGCAAGCCCTATCAAGGAAGACAATCCAGAGCCTCAGGAAGGAGAAGAGGATTTTGTGTCACGCAGCAGGTGAATAGTGTGCCCCTGCTGCCAATTCCCAATCGTTTTGCTCCACTGCTGTATAATCAGGTAAACAATGAATACACAGATTCAGGACCTGATTCCTCATTTATGGAGACTGAAATGCTAGACACATAACCCTTAACTCCTCCCCAGTCTCATACTCGTTTCTGTTGTAAAAAATGGGAACGAAACCTTCGTGCACAGTATGTCGTTGCTTCCACCCCAAGCCCAAACTCCCTCTCTCTCCCAGTTGAGGTTCAAACCGCAGATACAGCAGAGATCAAGTCGGTTTGCGCTCTACTTGACTCTGGTGCCACTGGTTTGTTTATCGACTTGGGATTTGTTCAGGAAAACCACCTCACTGCACGACCACTCTCTTGTCCTATTCCAGTGTACAATGTTGATGGCTCACCCAATGAATCTGGATCCATCACTGAAGTCGTTGATCTAATTCTGCGGTACAAGGACCATTCCAAGAGAGCTACATTCGCCGTTACCTGCCTAGGGCGTCAATGTATGATCCTTGGCTACACCTGGCTCCAGGACCACAACCCAGAAGTTGACTGGAAGTCTCAAGAAGTACGGATGACGCGCTGTCCTCCCCAGTGCCATACATGTCGCAACATCATCAAGGAAGGAGGAGATCAGAGAGCCCTACAACTGCGCACCTGCCATATTGGTCCTTGCCCCATTCTCATGCATGATTCAGATTAAATAAACAGCCGAAGAAGAACTCCTCATCCTGAGTCAACAGTATGGGGGTGATTATGACACGGCTGAAGGCACATCTGATGAAGCTATAGAAGAGGGTGACCACATCCTAGCCTCCCCAAGCTGAGTTCATTTGTGCTTCGTCAACAACATCCCAACGCCTTGCAGAAGCTGCCTGGCACAATTCCCAACCTTCTGACACTCTTCCAGACTACCTGTCCGACTACGAAGATGTCTTTGCAAAAGAGTCGTTTGACAAGCTTCCAGGACACAAACCATGGGATCATGCCATTGAGTTAGAACCCGGAGCTAACCCCAGAGCCTCACCCAAGGTGTACCTCCTCTCTCCAGGAGAACAGGCTGAATTGGACAAATTCCTTGAGGGGAATTTGAGCACAGGACACATCCGACCATCAAAGTCACCAATGGCCTCACCAGTGTTCTTTGTTAAAAAGAAAGATGGCACCCTACGGTTTGTCCAGGACTATCGGGTGCTGAATGCAATGACAATCAAGAATCGCTACCCTCTTCCCTTGATTTCTGACCTTGTCAACAGCCTACGAGGGGCCCACTACTTTACTAAGCTTGACGTTCATCGGGGCTTTAACAATGTCAGAATCAAAGAGGGTGATGAGTGGAAAGCGGTGTTCAGAATGAATCGGGGACTGTTTGAACCTTTAATGATGTTCTTTGGCCTCACTAACAGCCCTGCCACTTTCCAGACTATGATGAATGACATCTTCCATGACCTCATTGCTGACTGGTGTCGTGTGCATTTATCTGGATGACATTCTGATCTTTTCACAAGATCTAGAGAGTCACCATGAAATCGTACGGAAGGTGGTACAGCGTCTCAGAGAACACAAGCTTTATTTGCATCCTGACAAGTGTGACTTTGACAAGACCAAGATTGAATACCTAGGTCTCATCATCTCTCATGGGAAGGCTGAAATGGATCCTGTCAAGGTTGCTGGTGTCGCTGAGTGGCCAACACCTAACAATAAGAAGGAGGTGCAGTCGTTCCTTGGTTTTTCCAACTTCTATTGTCAATTTATTGAGAAGTTCTCACACCACGCACATCCAATGTTCAACCTGCTTCGCAAAGACACTCTTTGGACATGGGGACCCTCACTGCAGGCTGCCTTCGACACTATAAAGAAATTGGTAACATCTGCACCCATCCTCGCATTCCCAGATGACAACCTCCCATATCGTGTCAAAGCAGATAGCTCTGATTTTTCAACTGGTGCTGTTCTTTCCCAACAGTCCAAGGTTGATAACAAGTGGCACCCCATAGCCTTCTTCTCCAAGAGTCTCAGTCCGGTTGAGCACAACTATGAGATCCATGACAAGGAAATGCTTGCCATCATGCGTGCCCTCACAGAATGGCAACACTTCCTTGAGGGGGTGAGACATCATGTTGAGATCTGGACAGACCACAAAAATCTCGAATATTTCCACACGGCTAAACAGCTCAACCATCGCCAAGCACACTGGTCTCTTTATCTGTCTCGGTTCAACTTCAACCTGTACCATCGTCCTGGAAAGACAATGGGCAAGTCAGATGCACTCTCACGCCGACCCAATAATGGCACTGGCTCAAATGACAGTGATAATTTGGTACTCCTCCAACCAGAACTCTTTGTCATCCATGCACTGGAAGGACTAGAGTTTACAGGAGAAGAACGTGACATCCTAAGGGACATTCGTAAGGACACCAAGGAGGGAGAGCTGGAGGACTCGGGTGCACGTGCTGCCAAGGAACTTTGCAAGACTACTGGGAAGTCTGTGAAGTCATCAGAATGGGTGAGAGGGATGGTACACTTCTGTTCTGTGGAAAGGTATATGTCCCCGATCAGCATGACTTACGATGTCGAATTGTCACCCAACATCATGACACTCGTATTGCTGGCCATGCTGGACGTTGGAAGACCTTGGAACTTGTCTCTCAGAACTATTGGTGGCCCCACATGTCTTGCTACATTGGTAGCTACACAAAGGCATGTGACCTGTGCCTATGCACCAAGGCTCAACATCAGTTGCCTGTTGGAGAACTGCACCCTCTGGAAATTCTTGAGCAGTGCTGGGAGACGGTCAGCATCAACTTCATTGTAGAACTCCCTGACTCGCATGCGTATGATGCAGTGATGGTCGTCGTGGATTCCTTATCCAAACGTTCTCACTTCATCCCCACCTTGACCACAATTACAGCATTGGGAGCCTCTTGTCTCTTTAGGGATTATGTTTGGAGACACCATGGCCTACCCCTCCGCGTGGTTTCAGACCGAGGTACACAGTTTGTCAGTGAGTTCACTCGGGAGCTATACAGACTTCTGGGTATCGAGGTGGCTGCCTCCACTGCATACCACCCGCAGACTGATGGACAGACAGAACGTGTCAACTAAGAGCTAGAGCAGTATCTCCGTCTATTTGTGAACACGTGACAGGATGACTGGGATAACCTCCTGCCCCTTGCAGAGTTCCAGTACAACAACCACGTCCATTCATCCACAAAAGAGACTCCTTTCATGCTCAACTCTGGTTGCCACCCACGGATGGGCTTCGAACCTCACCAACAGCCATCTAGGAGAGAAGCTGTGAATGAGTTCAAACAACGAATGGCTGATTCCCTATCCGAAGCCCAAGCCACCCTTGTAAAGGCAAAAGAGGATATGGCTTGATACTACAATCATCGTCATGAGCCAGCCCCTACCTTTGTTCCTGGTGACAAAGTCTTCCTAGATGCAAGTGACATTAGCACTACTCGCCTTTCTAAGAAATTGTCACATCAGAACCTAGGCCCCTTCCTAGTGGAACACAAGGTTGGATCCAATGCTTACCGCCTCCAACTCCCTAAGTCTATGAGTCACCTCCACCCTGTCTTCCCAGTGGTGAAGCTCCTCCCCTGCCCCCCTGACCCCATCCCTGGTTGGAAATCTCAACCCCCACCTCCCCCAGTCCTTGTAGGGGAAGATGAGAACTACGAGATTGAACAGATCTTGGACAGTCAATTCTGCCGTGGAAAGCTTGAATACAAGGTCAGGTGGAAGGGGTATGGATATGAGCATGATGAGTGGATCCCTGAGGCAGATTTAGCAGCCCCAGACCTCATTGCTGACTTCCACCTCCTCCATCCCGGTGCCCTTCGTCGCATTCATGCCACAGATTTTTACACCTTCCATCAAAAGGCACTTGTACCCCCAGTGGGTGTCAGTGTGTCAGGATGTCACACTCTAAAAGGGGGGTGATGGAAGGGGAACCCCTCATACTGCTCCTTTTTATTCTCCTTCTCCTATTCTCCTCTCTTATTCATGTTCACCCCTTCTATCCCCATCTCCCTTTTATCTCTCTTTTCTCCCTGTTGTTTCTATCTAATATTCCCATTTCCTTCCCCTCCCTCCTCCTTCCTACTCACTTCTACAACTGGCGCTTCTATTCGTGATTTAAGTGCCTGGTGATGTGTGCAAGTTGGAACCTACCTGGGCTACGTCATAGGTCACGTGACTTCCGTTTTAAGCACCCAGAACGTTCAGTCAGTTAGGAGACTTTCCTTAATTAGTAGTCGCCTCGGCAGTGGGAGTCCTTAGGCTTTTCTCTTTGGATTCCCATCTGCCAGGTATGTATCCTTGCCTGTTAGCCTTCCTTGAACTTATATACTTTGGATTCCCATCTGCCAGGCTCTAGTGTGATATTCCACTACCCCCAGAGGTTGCCCTTATATGTGCACCCCAGCGTCAATGGTGGGGCATGGATGGGGATGAGCACAGGGAATGACAGGGGGGTGTGGATGGTGTTGGCGGTGAGGTGTGGATGGGGATGGGGATAGGTGGTGGTGTGCATGCCAGCATTGAGGGTGGGGTGTGCATGCTGGCATTGACAGTGGGGTGTGGATGGGGATTGGTGTGGGCGGTGGTGTGCATGCCAGCATCAAGGGTGGGGTGTGGTTGTGGCCATGGTGGATGTGGGTGTGGCTGGCTGTGGTTCTCAGGTCACCTGTGTGTCACCAGTGTTTTGGCCAAATGTGGACCGAGATCCAGCACAATTTAGGCACTGAATGACCTGGGACCCACAGGTCTTTAAGGCAAGTCAACCTGCAAGTGGAGCCAGAAAGACCCAGACTCATGGAAAGCCTTAGTGAGCTGTGCAGCCTGTTCTTCGAGTTGTGATTGTAACTTGCCTAAACATGATCCTCGATCGCATATTTTCTCTTGTGCCGTGTCGAATTGTGTTGAATTTGTAGTGCACATAATTATACCATTTTTCATGGTGTAAGAGCTTCTCTCCAAGCTCGTCAATTTCATTGATATATTGATGTGCCAAATTGGGGTACAACTCATAGACGGCATCCCAAACTTCATCTTCACTGCAGTTCATTTCACCTGCCTGGATGGCAGCAAGTACATGTTTTACACGAGCCTCACATGGCTCACAGTTGCACTTGTGTGCTAGAATGATGGTGTGTGGCAGATGATGGATCTGCCACTTGGTTTTGCGCTAATCAGTGAGCAATTGAGCTGTGCCCAATAATTTTGGTTTAGCCTGCTTTTCAGCAGGCTTGTTATTCACGTCACTCATGTGAGTGTTGAGATTTTCCATGCTCATCTCCCACTGTGATAGTGGGACAGTGAAGAAAAACTGATGCCCATGGTGTTCCTGTTTTTTTTGGCCGTGGGTGGGACTCAAATTGAGTCACGTGATCAGACACATTATATGCATCTGGGTAAATTGCAAGGTTGCTTTGCACCTCGCAGCTCTAGAGATTCATCTAGAGCTTCTAGCTCCTTGCATTCTGCAAGTGGCTCCCACATCATGTCTCCCAGAGTCTAACAAATTTGGAACTCTAGTTCTTTGTCATTTGTCCATCTATGGGCGAGTATTTTGTCAACGAACCATTCTTGTTTGTCGGTTTGTCTGAAGTCATAAAATAACTTTGTGTCTTGCTTGGGAAACAACTCATTGTTGTTCGCTGTATACAGCCATATTAGTGCCATATGAAACATAGGAGTGATCCTATGTGCACTAAGCTTGGGTGGTAACTCAAGCTTTACATTAGACATTTTGTTATGAACATCTATGATTTTATATGGCCCAATGAATTCGGGCATAAGTTTCCTTGCCCTCCCTTTGGGCAAGGTCAGGTTTTTAGTTGATAGATAAACTAAGTCTCCAGGCACATATCTGCTGCCTGTGCATCATTTTTGGTTGGTGTAGTGTGTCTGCAACACATGACTTTCAATGATAGCATCATGTGCTTCCATTAGACTCCACAGCACTTGCTGTGCAAATTGTTTGACACCTCTATAAGTGGTGTTGACTTTTAAAGTCTGTCCAATCTTGGGCAGATACTCGCCATTCAATTCAAACAGTGCGAATCCAGTTGACACATTGACACTACTGTTCAATGTAAATTTGACCATTGGGCATTTCTCTGCCCAATCCTTTTGGTCATTGCAAACTACTGATCACAGTATCTGACCTATAGAACAATTGGCTCATTATGTTGCCCTGACCATTTCCAGATGGAAACAGGTAGACATGAGGAGTTTAGTCCCCATTCATCATTGTAGTTCCTTCCAAAAGGTAAAAGTGAACTTTGAGTCTTGATTGGATATGATCAATTCTGCTGTCCCATGAAGTCATACAACTTCTTGAAGGTATAAATAACCACGCGACTTGCCATGCAGTGACCTTAATTGTTGTAGGTATCAAATGTACCTGCGATGTGAGTCTGTCAATGATCACAAGCAGATAGTCAAATTCTTTTGACTTTGGGAGTGGACCCATAAAGTCCATTCCTATAGATTGCCAGGGCCTTTTTGCCAGGGCCTTTCAGGCACTGGTAATGCATGCAGGAGCCCTGTGGGCTGCTGGTACTGACCTTGTTCTGTTGACAAGGTCTGCATGTATCACAAAAGGATTGTATATCCTTTGTCATAGTTGGCCACCAATAGTAACAGCTAACATAGTTAGCCATTTTAAATTGGCTAAAATAGCCAACTGCTTGGTGAGTGTGGTCTATAATCACCTCAACTGGTCTCCTCCCTCTCAGGAAGGCTTCACAGGGTAAACATACCATGCTTCTTTTGGACCTATTTTTGGTCCAAATCAAGGCATATTTAATGCCAAAGTGAGGGTGTGCTTCAGGGTTTGCTAAGACCTTTCTAAATGTTGTGTCTTTGTTGTAGCTGTTGCGAACAATCACACCTAAGTCAATTTCATTCTCTATGTGATTGTGTAGGGATTTTGCCTCTGGTCCAGATTCCAGAGCAATGACATCTTTGATGTCATTTTCATCCAATATTCTAGGCAAACTTTGAGGGAGTGCAACTTCCTTGTTCATTTGGTTTGCTTTGAGGATTTGATCCTCCTGCCTTTTTTGAATTTGAGCAGACTTGCGCACTGCAGCTGCTCATACTTCAATGAAACATTTGACAGTTTGCAACTCCCCATCTGGGTCCAGTCTGGAATCAGCCTGGACATACACCTCATCAGGATGTAAATCCTTGGGCACATTGAATTCAAAGCAGTGGGGTAAGCAATCCACTACTTTATTCTTTACTTCATCCACATGGAGTGTGGTATAAGTGAAGTGGGAGAGAAACTCCCACCAGCACACTTGTCTTGGAGACAAATGCAGTTGAGTCTTGAAGTATTCAAGGCCTTTATGATCCATTACGAGGACGAATTTATGCCCTAGTAGTTTATCCTACCATTTCATGAGAGCTTCGACCATGTCAATCATTTTGTGCTCATGCATTTGGTAGCTGTGCTGTAAGGGAATTATAATTCCCTTTATATATATATATATGTATATATTATATTAGTATATACAATTATATATAATTGTAATAGATGCATAGACTATGTACACATGTGTCCACAACTGTAGTAGTAGTAGCATGGGAAGAACCTTAAGTTCTTAACCATCACACACTGCTTGAATAGAACTGGTTGGAATGGTTCATTGAGCTTGTGTGATAACTACAACTCAAGTGTAAAACCCCTTACACTTTGTTTGAATCCCAAGAACTAGCTTAAGCTAGATCTAAAAGAGAGTGCATAAGCAAACAACATAGTTTGCTAGATAAAGAAGCAAGAATTGCTTCTTGAGATGTCATTGAGACTCCAGGTTAGAACCAGGAGCCAGATGAGCTGTCCATCAAGCAAAGCCAACATGAATGAGATCACAGATGGCAATCCAAATGATGCTTTGAAAGAAGCATCAATGACCTCAATGTCCACCAGCATGCCTGGGACATGACCAGGCAGCACCAATCAGAACCAATCAGCTGGCTGGTTCCAATAGAGTAGAGATGGAGAGTTTGAAACCCTCCACATCATTTCACACCAGTGTGTGACAAGCATGGGACCAAGGCCCCATGCGGGAAGGTATGGAATCATGTAGATGTGTGAGTATGACACCCGCACGAGACACTAGGTGAGGAACACCTGGAGCACAACCCAGGCAACAGAGTGACACAAGCCACTCTAGTAAAACAATTGAAAATTGGCATGTAATCCCCAAGAGACAAGCCTCAGAATGAGGCTACTCGACAGAGGAAGAATTCCTCAAAGATGAACTAATGCAGGAGATCCTGTGAGAGACAAATGACACCCATCAGGAAATAGTGTTCACTTGTGAAAGGAGAAAACAGGCAGCTAAACCTGCAAAAGTAGCCACTATGGCTACTGATATCTTAGTCAGACATGATGAATGCCTGAGAAAGCTCGTAGAAGAACTACGTGTGAAGCAATGCACACAAAGGAAAGGGAAGAAAGCCCTGTGTGGAAACAATCCCAATAGGGATCGTACGTATGGAGAGGAGGATCCACAACCTCAAAAGGGAATGGATCCTCCTGAAGAAATACCCAGAGTTTGGAACAAACTCAGGCAGACAATGAGGGGTCTGAGCGAGGAGTGATGCATAAAGTGCCATGAGACAGAGTGAGGGATAGGCAGTCCCTCTTAGAAATTGTCACTGGACAAATTCAATCAGATGATGAAATCACCAAGATTAGTATTGCGGAAACACAAGATGTGCTTGCAGAGCAAGCAGATTGTTGGGCTGAAGCCAAATGAAAGGCTGCCTGAAGGCAGGCCGCATCACACTTGTTGCTAACTTGCTCAAAGACAGTGCATTCATTCTCAAGGACCATGAACAGGTATGTTCACCATCTCTATACCCACATGACATTCCATCCCAAAAATTTGACACACAGCACCTCAGTGTCTGGCGCAACCCACTTTTCATTGAAATTATCTACCACAGTTGGTTCAAATCTCACAAAGCCAAAGGTAGCTGCAATCCTGCCAAATTCAACCTCATTCCAATTCCCACCTTTGCTTTGGTCACCACTGCAGTGTGTGCACTCAACATATTTGATCTATTAGCTTGCTAACTTGAACCAACCCACCCCCTAGATCCAATGTGCCCTCCATGACTGGGTGGGTGGTGAGGATGACTTCTCTGACAATGATTTCTCATACGATTCTAACAAGCCTTGCCATGAAAATTATGTTCTTCAACTCCAGAAGCTCCAATGTGAGGCCCCCACACTTTGGGACAAGATTGCCCCTGATGTGTTCACCTGGGCCATGTTAGTCTATGGATCCTATTAGATGTTGTCTGGGCCTGACCACCACTGATTTGATTCTAGTGAAAGTAACAAGCACGCGAAGGAGCAAGTAACCATGGAAAATGAGCCAGACTACCTTCAAGGGGTTGACCTGGCAGCTGAAGAGGTGGCTTTCAATGGGGAATGATGGACTAGGTGGTTGCCAGGCCTGTTACTAAATTCATGTGTATATTTGGATACTGTTTAGAATGTATTATATTGTAGGAACACAGAGCCATTCTTATATTGTAGCACCATGGAAATATGAGTGATATTACACCCTGTCCTGTGTGTTCTCTGGAAGGCCTATGAAGGATCCCACAAACCTACAATGTATCACAACCCTCAAGGACATAGCCCCCAGAGTACTACCTGTAGAACTACTTGTAGCTTGGGGGTCTATCTATGTGGTTCTACCAATGTGCTATAGTAGTGCCCCCATAGACTATGGGTCAGATATCAGGGCTACCAAGTAGGGGGCCATTCTATCAAGCTAGCAAAGCTACCTAGCCCCCATAGGTCTCCTTAGATATGCTAAATTGTCCTGAAGTGGCACAAGAAACGTGATGCTGTGCTGCAAGAAATGGGCTTTGCCAAAGTATGCTGTGACCATAGTATTGGGTATACCAGAAAGAGGGTGCTAAATTTATCATCCCTGTGTTTTTTGATGACATGACAATTGTTTCCAAGTCAAAATCTGCCATCCAACATGTCAAGGATGAGTTAAAGAAGCATTTCAAGCTGCATGATCTTGGCCCTGTCACTTTCCTATTAGGAGTTGGCATAGAGCGTGACAGAGCAAAGCATACTCTGAGTCTCTCACAGCACCAATACACTTTAGATGTGTTGGAACATTATGGCATGACTGACTGCTCACCAGTTGGAACTCCTATGGATCCTGGTGTAAAGTTGACTGTGGAACAGTCCCCTTCTACTGTGGAAGAAAAGGATTTTATGGAGTCTGTGCTTTACATCCATGCTGTTGGCTCTCTTATGTACTTGGCCATTTCTACTCAGCCAGACATTGCTTACACAGTTGGAGTATTAGCCAGATTCAATCATAATCCTGGCAGGGCACACTGGAATGCAGTCAAGCATCTGTTACGCTATCTTAAGGCCACTATAGACTACAAGCTTACTTATTCTCCTACATCTGCATCAGAGCTTTTCTTGACTTACTCTGATGCAGACCATGGTGGAGATAAGAGCTCTGGTCGTTCAACTGGTGCCTTTGTGGTAAAGATGGGCACAGGTGCTATCAGCTGGAGTAGCAAATTGCAGACTATGGTAACACTGTCTACCACTGAGGCAGAGTATGTGGCAGCAGTGTTGGCTGGTCAAGAAATATTATGGTTGAGAAATCTCTTTGCAGAGTTAGGATACTCTCAGAGTGGTGGATCAACTCTACACATTGATGACCAGTCAGCTGTCGCTGTTGCAAAGAACCCTGAACACCATGGAGGGATTAAACATCTTGACCTACACTATTATTGGTTGAGAGATGTTGTTGACACTGGGCAGATAAAAGTAGTGCATTGTCCTACTGCTGAGACGCCTGCAGATGTGTTAACTAAATCCTTGCCTAAGGCAAAGATGGGCAGCAGTAGAGATATGCTGTTTATTTTAGCTTTTCTTTTTCTTTTCTTTTCTCTGCCAACTGTATATTTTTGTTTCAAACTCCGATTTGCATCTTCATCATCACACACATCCATCCACACCAAACACAATCTGCTATCACCGGGGGCATGAGCAAATTTTTAGTGTAAAAAATGTGATAAAAATGCTTTTTCCTTACAGATTATCCATTCACTGTTCTGGTTGAAAAATCTCCCAAAAATGCTGCTTTCTTATCAAATTTTAGAACCTGAAAATCTGGTACATATTTCACATTTCTTGGCATGGGAAATGGACAGAAAATGTGAGAAATAATGAATTTACTCATTGATTTTATGCCACAAAAATGTGAGGACACCTTGGTTTTCATTGACATTTTCAACAGAAAAGAATCAAAATTTATCCATGATTTCATAGTAGAAAAAGAGTGAGAAAATTAGTAAAATATGTGAGATTTTCATGAGATTTTTCAAAACTGTTCGCCAATGAATAATCCAACATTTTTCTTTAGTTTTGGCAAGGTAAAACCTCATGGATCAATGTTTATCCAATGGATAATCATTCACCCATAGGCAATATATAACAAGTTTTCTGAACTGAAAATGCAATGAAAAAGCCAGTGGATAAGAGTTTATCCCATGGATAATCATTCTTCCATAGGCAGAACATTTACCCCATAGAAGTGAGTCACAGACAATAGACCATGTGGAACAATTGGAAATAGAAGTACAAGAAAGAAGTGAGTGAGTCAGGTGATGAAAATGAGTCATAGCTGTCCAATAGGATTCCAGTTGCTTTTCAGATATCTCCAAAGATGAGTAAGTGAGTCATGTGACTTGATGACAACTCAGAAACATTTGAACTAATCACGACACTTGGATACAAATTTCCTCCAGAGAGGGAACGAAGACGAGTCCTGCTTGATGAAGTCCTTAGGCACATAACCGTAGCAAATCTCTGTTCCTGGACCAAACTCTTTGATATCCCAATAGTTCCTGAGTACGATACAATGCCAACCATTCACTGGTTCGAAGTTTGGGTCGAAGCCAATGACATGGAAGGGAGCATGGAAGACAGGGTCAAATACCCAAATGCAATTGTGAACGCAATAAGGAGGATAGGAGGGGAATGTTTGGTATGGGCCTTCAGGAGATTCAACATATAGAGGATAGTACTGACGATGTGTGACTTGTGGAGGAGGACTGGACAAATGAACATCAAGGGGAGAACGTCGACTAGGAAGTTTGATGCATGGTCCAATGTGTATGTCTGGCTTGGCAGTCATCTGAAACAAATCATGGGATGTGGTGGTGGCAATGCTGGATGGCATATCGAAAATAGAATTGATGAAGATGGAATGAATGTGGAGATAATGTGTCTGGTGGACTGGAGGTAGCACGGCAGATGATGGTCTGGCGAAAGCTGATGATGATAGGCATGTGTGTAGTGAGCGTCTTTTGTAGTGTAGTAGGCGCTGTTGAGTATCATGCTTGTCAATGGTAAGCTCCATTTGTACCTCCCAAAATAGATCCCTCATAACTGTCTATGACTTTTAATTGATTCTTCCTGGTCCCAAGCGACGAGTTGTTTTTCCTCACATATGTCCCTGATAATCACCATGTCTCTCCTCCTTAGTTGTATATCCAGTTCATCTAGGTCCCAAGGTTCCTTTGTAAGCATTTTGGTAAGTCTATATCGATTTAAAGGTGATGCGAATACTTAGCTTGTGACCTTGATTTGATAGGTATGTGCTTATATGCTGCTGAAACCATTTCCTGACTTTACCTGGGAATTACTCTGTTCACCACTTTTGGCACTTATTAAGCACCCTAAAGTGTAGGGAACTGGGTGGGTGACTCTCTAACTGAGTACCCATCCACTGTTCCCAGGGATGTGTAGTTACACTTTGTTTTCTTTACTTCTCAATAAACTGAATACCCGTACACTGTTCCCAGTGCTGTGCTAGTGTCCTGTGGTCTAAATAGGTCCTGAATTGTCCACTTTCAACACATGTAGGAGGAGTGGGATGGCTGGTTCTGCTTTCCACTTCAAAGATGCATGGCAAAGGATGAAGCATGACTGGATTTCATAAATGACAGGCCCACAAGACTTTAGCCTGATCGTCAGCAAACTGGGTCAGGCACAGAGATAGGTAAAGCTTGCAAGAGTTCAGGAATGCATGGCCCCTTCCCTCTGTCACCTATGAAGCCAGCAGGAGCAGCAGGAGTGGCACATTTTTGGGTGGTTTGGGTGGAAAGTGAGGCAGTCATGAGGTTGGTGACATCATGGTTCAAGGTGTGTACCTGGACATCTGTTTGTTGAACCTGTTGTGCCAGCAATTACTTCTCCTCTCTCTCAGCACATAAGGCAGTGTACAGAACAGCAACACACTGGTGAAGCTCATTGTAAGCCACTTGGAAATCACAGGGACTTGGGTCTTCCAGCATGTGTGTGGACATAGTAGAGGTGGAGGGAGTATTAGGGAGTGTACCAAAGGTATCTTGAGCTGCTATGCACCTGAAGATAGATGAGTCTACAGGAATCTACAGGGAAGGACACATACCTAGCAAATCTGAAGAGAAAAGCCTAGGAATCCCACTGCCAACTACACTACTGAATACCAAAAGATCAATGTTGAGTGCTTGCAAGATCACTGTTGAGTGCTTAAATGAGCACCCAAGATGTAGCTAGAATAGAAGTGAGGGTAGAATGAAATGACAAAGAGAAAGAGGAGAATGGACAAATGAAGGTCATGAGGAAATGAAGGGAGTGAAAGAATAGAGAGAGGGAGGGAGGTTCTCCTTACAGAGAGTGGCAACATTGTGGTGTTGCAATGTGCACATGGTGACATATAGCACCAGTGCCAGTGAAGTGTGATGGTGCTGGAGCAAGGTTGTTAGGGATCCCTATAATGTAATTATAGTCTCAAGAGTCTGCCTATAAGGTTCCAAGTGTTTCTATCTAGTAGTTGTACTTATATTTCTATTTTTTGTAACAGCTGCCTTAGTGTACATTAATGGTCCACAAAAGTCCACGACTTGGGAGGCTGACCTAATACTTGCCAAATCCAGAAACTCAGCTTCAACTCAGCTGTTGCCTTTCTTGTAACTCAGCAGCTGAGGTAAGCCAACTCATTGGTCAGCATAACCATTAATGTACACAATTTAGCAGTATTTCTATATTCTCTCTATTTTCCTAATTAGGTATTAATAGCCAGAGGTGCAGTGTCACTGCCATAGCATCACTAGCCCCTCTAGCCAATCAGTAGTCGTATATTAATAGTGTAGAAATGACTAGAAGCTTCTGGAAGGTCTGTCCATAAAAGGAAACTGCCACAACCTTCCACCAGTTTTCCACCAGTTTCCACCAGTCTCCAGTGGTTTCCAGACCTTCCAAAAGCAGCTAGAATGTCTCAGATGTAGAGCTATAAATATAGCCCTAGGTAGCCTAGTTAGAGACAAGCAATCAAACACATTTCACACCCACTTCTGCCCGAAGCCTGAGCCTTCTATCAGAATCAGTTCAAGCCTGAAGAACTTGATGAACTGAAAAACTCTGCAGGAGCCTCTTTCAGTACGCTTATCACCTTGCAGGGGTGAGGCACAATCTCTTCAGCTTTTCACTGCTTCAGTTGGAGCTCTGTAGTTTGTAGTGCCAGAGTTAAAGACTACTAGTTTGTGTAAGCAAACCACTACTTTCCATCTGGTTGACACTTTGTTGCTTGTAGGGCCAAAGTACAACTGCTGGCTTGTATTGGGTATCATCACTTCTAATTAATTGAAGCTTTGTAGCTTGTAGGGCCAAAGTTAAATTAATAGCTTGTGTTGGTAACAACCACCACTACCATTCGATTATCCTTTGTTGCTTGTAGGGCCAAAGTCTAATCAATAACTAGTGTTGGGGTGTAGTACACTTTCTATCTAATCAAGCTCTGTTGCTTGTAGGGCCTTAGCTTGATTACTAGCTTGTGTCAGCACAAAGCTTCCACACTCTATCTTATCTGGGCACTGTTGCTTGTAGGGCCTTTGTCTAGCTAACTAGCTTATGTTAGTCTTGACTTTATCAACTCTCAAGTTAGTTTTAACTTGCTGTTGTTGGTCTCATCTTGTTGCTCTTTGTCTCTTGGCTATCCTTTTAATTGTTACAACCTGGAGCCTAGTCATCCAAGTCTGCTTTCTCCATATATTGCATATAAAAACAAAGCATTGGAACCTTGTATGCTCATTCACTTAGTTTCAAGTATTATCTTGACCAGACTAGTAGCCTTGCTACAAGTGCTTTGAATTGCATTATTACTGCTTCGTAATAGTGTTATTTGATCACCAGAGTAGAATCTCTTAATTGGGTTCTCCGTTATAATAATCTTTGGTTGATATCCCCTTGAATACTATCAAGTGGCTAGACTAAACTTGATTGTGTACCTTACACCAAAGTTTAGTTCTGAGTTCACAGTTTCCAAAACAAAGGTGTGCTGGTGACAGAGCACCATAAGTACAAATCAACAATATTGTTACGGACCAGATTGGGACGTTAAACAGATTTGGTCAGAACTCTCCTTGACCAGGATTGGAATGTCATGATATTTGGAAATGCATGGAATATTGGAAGACTCGGAAATCAGAGATCTGAAGCTGATCTACACAGGTGTCAGCTTCAACTTATGGGTTGCGCCCTCTTGGATTTCTAGTGCCCTGGTATTTTGGACTTGATGACTGGACAGGATTATCAGAGTTCCAATGGTCAAGTAAGATATAGAGGAACATATATGCTTGACCAATATACCAAGTGAGATATAGAGGAGGTAATAATATATAGACCTTAATACAGACAGAAGTCGATATAGGTTTGTAAGTCGAGAAAATATACAAGCTAAAGAAAGCTTGAGTGAGGAAAAGTGTATTTAAAGAAATATGTGGAATTCCAGAAATCGGAAATGAAGAGATAAGAGTGTGAGATACGGAGTTCCAGAATTGGAGTGAATACAGAAATAGAGATAAGATGTATAGGGATAAGATTGAGATGGATTGTGACTAAGGATGCTGAAATGGGGGTATATCAGGAATACATGGAAAAGGCTTATTGGAAAACCGGAAACATCAGAATAATGGGAGCCAGATCTGGGATCCAACGGTACTGTGAAAGACAGTAAATTCTTGCAGTAAAGTACTTGTTTTCAACTGGGCTAAAAGGCTACTATGCCAGGTTATCTGGCAAAGTCTGTAAGCACTATTTAAGCAAGCAACATATCCCAGAGTCACCAACCAACAAAACAGTCTGCAACAAATATTCATGTGGATTCAGCATGAATATTTCTGAATCTGATTGATTCATGTTGATTCCACCAGAATCTTTTTTCCAGGATTTAAGCATAAGCACCCAGGAAATATTCAGAAAACTCTGCCATTTTCCATGATTTTCTGGGAATAATTCTCTTGGTTTCCTCTGGATTTTTAGGCTTCAGAAACTCTGTTGGAAACAGGAGCTTTCCTGATTTTTTTCTGGTTCAAAACACCCATTTATTGTTTTGAGTTTTCCTGATCAGAAAACCTTTAAATAAAGATGGATTTCTGCAAGGTTTTCTGAGAATTTGTGGAAGCTTTCCTGTTGCAGAAAACCCTGTGGAAATATAAAATATTCACCATGTTCCCTGGACTCAGAAAATTATCATGTTTAGTAAAGGTTTCCAGTATCACTGGAAACAAATCAAGGTCTCCTTAGTCAGAGAATGCTTGGGACATCCCATGGAAAGCTATCATGTTAACATTGTGTATGGACTTGTAACATGTTTGTTTTATTTAATACAACTCAGATATGTTTCAAAGCCAGATGTGCATGGAAAAACTACAATGTTCATAGCATGTATTCCATATTATCACAGGATCATCAGAAAAAATCTAGATTGCGATGTCACACAAGGTAGCCTAGGTTGCAGCCATAGCATCATTGCAAGGTCTTATTCTCACTAGGGCGTATAGCCGCTCGTTCCTGGTAGATAGCAGATGCATAGCTGCCCACTAAGAGACATAGGGTCACATAACACAGGCATAGCAGCCACTGCAGTTATACAGCACAGTCATACCACATGTCTAGCTGATGCAGATGATGCATATCACTATAAAGTGTGCACATATCTATGCATTGCATACCCACGTGAAGAAACAGTGTGGCTGGGGCACCCAACTCCCCAAACAAGAACAATAAATCATGAAAAAAACAAATCCTATTAATCTGGGGCTGTAGAATACATAGATATCTAATTGAATATAATTCTTACTCCCCTTACTGTTTAGGTACTCCACTGAAATGTCAAGGTCAGCTTCGAGAGGGCCCAAAAATAAATGCAGCCTACCATACAAAGCCAACACCTCGGTTTGAAACGCCACATGCCTAGAGCAGAGCAGTGATGGTCACTGGCTAAGAAGTAAAAGACGGTCAGTGCTGCTCTAACTGTGTTCATCAGCGATAGGAGAAAATGGTTGACATGGACATATTGCCTGAACTGCATGCACCCTGGAAAGCGGTGGCAACTGGAGGATGCATCAGTCCCACAGAGTAGACGTCATATGGGGAGTAATAACAGCACACCTAGACACCTAGTGCATTGGTCATCTGCAACAAAACCAGAAGCATGACTTCCCTTCCCTCATGGAAAGACAATTAGGTGAGGACTTACCCAAGGAAGTAGCATGCAGACTGTGGTGGTCGTCTACATGTCAATCATCAACGAATCCAATCATTTGAACAGATAGACTGAAAAAATGCACCGCTTGTGCACCCATGGTCCATGCATATGCCAGTGCGAGGAAACCCGGCACGATGGGATGCATGGGATGGGGGGACGAGAGGGGAGGAGTGGGTGGTGATGAGACTAAACCCATTTACACCAAGCTTCTTGAGTGCACAGACATTGGGGGGAGAAGGACTTGGAATGAAACCACAGGTAGACAAAGTGTAAAATAACCCCGAGGACTTTGAAACTCAGCCTTGGTTTGGTGTGTCACGTGACCTCGTAAACATTGCATGCCCATTCCTTTACCTATCATTCCATTCCACTTTGATGTGTCGTCTGTGGCCATATTTTACCCAGATCTGTCTAATTGCACTGGAGATAAGTCATCATTGCAGCACTGACATCTGACATCAGCTCTATAGAATAGTTATCAACACTCGACATTGTCACAAAGCCGGCGCCCTCGTTCTTCACGCGTCATGGACACACTTCCAGCTTCCAGTCTGCCTCCCATACTGGAGTGAGACTGCTGCATTGGAACACCTTGCGTATGTACTAGTAGAATGGTTCTCAGTCCCCGATACGAGATCCAAACATGGAGATTCAGGCATGTTTGGAGTCACTCGGAGTCTACACTTGGATGGTGATTGTGACATGTCAATCATTGAGGTGAATAGATTGTGTCGTTGTCCCAAATTTTGGCAGCAGCAGCTGCAATCAGGCCTGGATGGCCGACAATGTTCTCGAAAGATGTTTTATCAACCCTTATGTAGATAATTTCAGTTATCAAATTCTGTGGTAGTTTATTCTATGAGGTGACTCCACCCTCCAAAATTTTCTTATTGAACTTTGATAAGAACTCGACATACCGTATATAGACACGTGTAGCATGTGTTAAGATATACATGTCTATGCACTATGCCCTGTGACTATACATGTCTATGTACCATGGCTTGTGGTATCTACACTACCCCACACTATGTTGTTTCTTGTGGCGGCTATGTGAGCTATGCCAGCGGTCTCATGCTCTCTAGATCCCACGTGATCTCTCTAGGGGAGTATACCTGCTTGGGCAGCTATGTCGCCCAGGGTTTTTTCTGATGATGTCTTTGGAAAAGGCCATTGTGAACACATCCTGTGATAATGTGGAATACATGCTATGAACATTGTAATTTTTCCTATATATGTCTGGCTTTGAAACATATCTGGGCCATATTAAATAAAACAAGCATGTTACAAGTCAGTACACAATGTTAACATGATAGCTTTGCATAGGATGCCGCAAGCATTCCCAGACTCAGGACACCTTTATTTGTTTGTTTCTAGTGTATGGTTTTCTGGGGCACACCTCTAGAATTTTATGAAGTTTTTCTGGGGACAGAAAACCCACAAAAAACACTAGATGTTTTGACAATTTTATAATCCAGGGAATTCACAGGAAACATGGCATACTTTTACAATTTTATGAAGGATTTTATGAGTCAGAAAAGTGCTGTTTGCCTCAAGTGTAAAATTTTTGGCACTTTCATGTGTCATGTGCATCACTGTCGTCCTCCCATGGATTTAAACCCATTCGATCTTTGTATTACGGCGAAGCATTCTCAAGTTAGCACATATTCTTCGTCGCGAGGAATGATGTAACAAATGATAGATATACAATTATACAGGGCACAGGCAACAACACGATGCTACTAGTAACAACTGGATGGAAGTTCGGAAACAATATATCCAAGGTACAGGCCTGGTGGAATGAGCTACAAGTCCCATTGGAATTCATCACGCCACCGGTGTGACAGTGAGAGGTAACTGTGCTCGACCAGGAAAACCTTTCACCCTGAAATAAACCCCCCCCAAAAAAGGGTGTGGAGACTCTGTCAGGAGAATTTCCTGGTAGTGTGAGAGCAGCATTGACTAACATCGGAGTGACAAGCCCCGTCGCGCCCCGCAGGATCTCCGGATTTCCCGGGGCAGGCGAAAACTCGAAATTCTCGATGAGTTCTATGAGAACGGCTTGCATCTCGATTAATCTGTAAAGAAGTTAGTTAGCAATAAAGGCAAGAAACGAAGGGCAGGGCGTACGCAAAGCGCCATCTGAAAGAATTCCATGAATATTTGTAGTAATGTGAACTTCTGAACAGAGACATACCCAATGCAATTACGGAGCCCGCTGCTGAAAGTTGAACTAAAACACAGTGTATTGAGTGAGATAAGCGACGGTGCATCAACAGCAGCCCTACATGTTTGATATCACACCTAGACCTGTCTTCTGCTTAGCCTCTATCCCTTCCATGAATCGCTCCGGTCTCCAAACGTCTGCATCCTCTCCCCACACAGATTTCAATCTAAATAAAGGGATATCACGATGAGGATCAATATATAGTGTATTATCGGGCTTATTCACCTATTGTATGCAGCGAATGACAGCATGACCCGCTGCCCTTTACTGACGGCAATACTAGAAATAATTTCACCTGTCTTCGTGGTGAGTGGTGTTTGCAACGGGATGACATCCTCACGCCCTGCTTCACGGATTAGCAGTGTGGCAATCGGATGGTAGCGAAGTGTTTCCTGCATAGGGCGGTTCTCCGTTAAATGGCAGGCGAAGAGCGAATTAAGTATAGACTAACCTTCATTAGAGAAAGCAAGTACTTCATGGAATCTAGATCAGCCACAGTGAGCTCTGTATCACCGCGCTGTGCCGCCTTAGCACGAGTAGTCGCAATCTCTTCTCGGACCTGGCTCTGAAAGCCGGGATGCCTGGAGAGTTCGTATAAGGCCCAGGTCATGGTTGACGCAGTGGTTTCGTGGCCTGCAAGAATAAAAGTCCTGGTGCATTTCTTTGTGAGCCGTTTGATATTATTTATATTGAGTATACTGACGTGAGTTGTGCCATAATCTCATCATCGCTAAGTTTGGTTTTGGGATCCTCTGATAAATTGGCTTTAACTAAAAAAAGAACAGCCACGATCGAGTCAATCCATTATCAGGGGGAGAAGCCTAATTCTAGGCTCACTAAGTATACTCATAACGTCTTTTCCACCTTCCTTTCCGGCGGCATGCGATTGCGTCTGAGTATCGAGAATGTTTCTGGCGACGGAACGTGCCACTTTCATGTATCTCCGTAGCCTCTTGAGTTGCTTCGTGGGCATCAACTTCTGCATGACACCGACCAAGCCCAAGGGTAAGTAGCCCCAGAGTGCTTCAAAGATGATCGTGAAATCAGACCGCTTATAGAAGGAATCTGCGCTATTATCAAAGTTTTAGATAGCCACGATGCTTAATGCGAAGAGCGAGCGTACAAAAGATTTCTGAAAGAGTTGGAGAGTTCATTATCAGCCTCATCTAGTGCTCCAAATTCGTAGTCAAAGGCCGCTAAAAGGTATCAAATATGGTTTTGACGACGATGGATGTGAATGTAGAGCTGACCTGCACCCATTGCATCCAGAGTGGTACGGGCAAGCCACGAGGGAACGTCCAACACGGTCGAGCCTGTGTTACCTTGTGAAATGACTTGTTTCCATTTTGAAACGGCCTATATCATAATGTTCAGTAACCCATGACGTTTAAGACAGTAACATTGTGTACTTTCTGTGCAGTATGGCGGAAAAGTGGAAGAAATACCCGTAAGGAGGTATATGAAAATGCTGGGTTTATGATCTTTCTCTGTCGTGCGTGTTGGGCGCCTGGCAAAGGCATGGATCAGTGCTTTCGATCGGAAGAACCTGATACGGAGAATATGATTCAGAAGGCACCTTGAGCCCAAACGAGACCTTCCCCTGTCGTCAACCTAGCCGTCGCGGTATTTTGCTGGGGCTTATGAAAATGGTAGCCTGCGGTGTTGAGAATGTATTGCATGGCCTACAGGTGATCAATACACCGCTATATGAATTGTTCATATTTTCCTACCTTAGGGTCAATTAGCAGCAAAACATCGAGCTGCAGGCTGTGTCAATATAGCGTAATAGTCAAATGGCACGGTCATGAGGGACGGCTTACACCCAAAGCACCCTTGATTCTCATGGCAGATCCATAGCTTCTTGTCCACGCACATTCAGCCTCTGCTGCATTATCCGGTCGAAGGATCTCCGGAAGATTTCCTATAGGGAGTTTAAATGGTAACACAACTTGACGGAGTAGGTTAAACAATGACTTACCAACGAGCCATGGCCCCGGTGGGGGTCCTGGGAGGTGGAAGATAGAGCGTGCGCGAATCCGACGAACGACGATACGCAGAGTGAAGAGAAGCACAAGGAACGCTCCCGCTAACACTGAGAGATAGTTGAGGGAAATCGTACTTGGAGAATCCATCCTTCAAGTTGGCTGAATATAGTGGACTGACCTTTTGTCTATATAAATACGGCTTCTGCAACGGCTAGCATGACGGGAGCATCAACGACTAATCCCGGAGAGCGTGGTAGACATTCCGCTGACGAAGGGGAGATGTGCACTGGTGCTTCTGAACGAAATTTCCAGAGAAATGAGGTAATGGAATTTACAAGATTCAAAAAAAATAGAAGATAAGAGGACTAGTAAGTTCCCCGAGTTGTCATTTTAGTATACCGGAAGTTAGAAACTTGCCTATAGGGTGAATGTTAGGGGTGTTGTGGCATGGCTTCAGTTGAAGTGTGATGTGACACGTGATCACGCGCCCGCTCACCTCTGGATTTGTCGGCAGAAGCAGCTATCTCTTTGGACTCCTTACGCACACGTTATGCCAGGTGTCTGACAATAATTCCCCATCTTCTTCCGAACGACGTGCTTCTTGCGCGCTTGCCCCTGAAACTCATCACCCCAGACAAAGCTCCAATAGCGTCGGGCTCGTCACTATTTTCTTTTTCCAATTGGGTATTGGAGACGTTAATTTTTTCTTAGCTCATCTACTGCTACCGGTGCCATCCCTTGCCTAAAATGAGGCATAGATACATCATCCGACTCCCCAATGATCACTGAACTTGAATGGACAATGAATTCTTGGGGAAGATGAACCGCCAGATATCTATCTATACACAAGGACTTGAACGTTTCTACAAAAAGAGAAGCCGAGAGAGCATGACTCATACTGTACGCTAGGGTGCTACATAATTTCCCACCGCCGTATACACGACGATATACAAAGATCATCCGATTCAGGGCCCATACTCTGGGATGCAAATATTTAGACTCCCAGAATTATTAGGGTCTAGAAGGGGATGTCACTTACCCGTGGAAGGAGTCTTTTCGTTCCCAATCTTGTCAGAAGCCAAATAGAAATCCTCCAAGCCAACGCCGCCCGACAAATTTAAAGATCGAACCGTGGCCCGATGTTGTGGTTGCGCCTCAATATCATATAGTTCATCGTCCCCTGGTTCCCCAAACTCTTCCATCACTGCTTGGTGGATCCTTCCAGCCACGGCATGGAAACTACCAATAGAAACGTGAGGAGTGTGTGACGACGTGCTGCCATTGAGGTGTTCGATCCTTTGCTGAAGGTCCAGGTGCAGGCGACATATTATTATTGCAGACAAGCTGAAATTTACGTTAACTACAGCATTTAAGTGGTTTAGGGAGAAGAACACGAACGCATTTTGGATCGCGCCAAGGATTCCTTGGAGGGTGGTCTAACTCAAATGCGTGACCCGGGGTAAGATAGCAATTCATGTCACTCACTCGTAGTGCCTGTGTGGGTGCACAAATGAGAGATCCGAAGCACAGTCAGGGTGATCAGATAAGTACCTTTTCAGTTATTGCCTGAGCAATTGATACTGTCAATACAAATCTATAAGGCGTCAAGTAAGAGACAATAGTACCTAGAATGTATTTTTTGTGAATAAAGAATAAAAACACACCCATATCTCAGAACGCCTCCACGTGCATTTCAGCTCCAGGTAAAAACCACGAATCAACACCAAATCTTACCTTGATAAATAATCAAGCCAGTCAATGTATAATCTCTGTGCTGCACTTTCATTCCTTTTCGAAGCATTGGTAGGCCAACTGTGTGCATGAGAACGACGAAAAATATAAATGTTTCAAACAGAATGAGAGCAATATCGATCACAGTATCGACTAGGCGAAGGGGGAAATCATGAATTATTTTCCGCAGAAATGGCTAAAATAAGTGTCTTACACCTACAACGCAGATGAGCAGGGAATAATAGGAATGCGGTTGTACCACGAACCAGAAATATGTTTCGATATCCAAAAAGTTAGGATCTATTTTGGCCTATGACCATTGTTCTTCAGGCCAGCGAGACGTGGCAAGCATGACATCACCTACCAAGTTAAGCGCCATCCCCGTGAAAGCTAAAAATGCAGGCACCACCAAGACCCCTCGACTGCGGCCCGATATGGCATATGCACGCGCCAGTAAAAGGCCTAGGTACGGTGTGTTACCCTGGCAACTTTTCACACCCTCCATATAAGCTCACCCGCAATTCCAATCAATGGAAAGAGACTGCATGCATTTGCCACACCCTCAAGGATGTTGGATTTCCTACTTCCTATAAGACACTGCGTATCCTGTAGTTATGTGAAACTTACTAGAGATTAATATTCTGTCAATAGGACATTATGTTCCAATATTTTTCAAACCTACCTGTGTGGAAATATCCGGCGCAAACTGCAAATACACATCCAACACCAGAATAAACAGTGTCGAATAGCGAGCGAGCAAGTATAATATTGAACCGAGTCTCAATTTATTGTGCCAAATGTGTTTGATCTCACGCGGGAGAGTAAGGAGAGTATCGTATGCCAACAGAACTGGGGTTACACATAGTGTAAGAGGGCAAAGACAATAAGTGCGTGTGGGCTCACCGAAGGCTGCAGGATATACATAACTAAATGCTGCACTGAAACCGCTGTAAGCGATTATAGAATTAAATTTTAAACAGGACTTCTCACACGTCAGCCACCTCCTGGATAAGTGCAGGTATTTCCTCCTGGGAAGACATCACGTTAAGAAATCCGAGTCAGTGAGTAGAAGCGGCGCTGCCAGCAGCGGCGTAGAAATCGAGTACGAAGCATAGAGAACGCCTCATACGTCAACTTATGTAGAAGAATCGTATGTAGGAAGCTCGACAACTGTGAGCATGATCATCTTCGCGGCCTTCCGTGATGCCGGATATTTGAGCCGTATGAGACTCAAAAATGACTGCTTAAAGGCCCTTGTTGTTCTCATAGCAATGTGTTGCCATTGATGTACGTGACGATGGGCGCAATCGATGGGAACATAATACTTGCTTGGCTATCGCCTGATTAGGCTGATCGCACTTTCAGAATGTAAATTAAGTGATGGCTGCACCCACAGCCGTAGGAGACGGCCTTACTGTATATTGATGAGGCCTTGATTATATTGAGGGTGCGTTTAGAATTCTCCTCGTTTGACGATGCATTACAGAAGATTATAAAAGAGCCAGTAGTCGGAATCGGCGTACTATCAGCTGCAAAGACGTCGAGAGGCAAATATAGTGTCTCATGGTTATATCTAGACGAACTTGTCTAGAGTTATCAGAACTAGTGATGGTGTTATGGAGGCAAGGACCGAACGTCTTCAATGCGGCGAGTGCCGACAACCCGGGCCGGTACCTAATAGTTATTCAAATTCAAGACTTCTGATGGCTCCGCTTCACGTGGTATGAAAAAATGCTTCTTGTATCGGCCATTTGTTGCTCTGTAAAAAACAGTCAGCCTAATATCCGAGTCCAGTAGCTAGGATAGCAACATTTCCTAATCATCAGGAAAAGCTGTGTTTGCGTCATGGCCAGGCACCTGCCATGCGATATTCCACGGTAACAACGATCGCACCCCATCGATCTATCCTTCACTATGCAACTATAAATGATAGGCACCATAATAGTAATACTAACCGTTGTCTATCCCTCACAGCGCGGATAGAGGACGCTCTCTCGATGTCACGTCTTCACTGTTCAAGCTTTTCAAATAGCGATGATTGAAGACGGAGCCGACATCACGATATCGGGTGGATTTTAAGCATGCCTTGGACTAGATTGTCAGGGTTCGTAACTATTCATCTAAGGAACAACATAAGCTATAAAAATGGATGGATTTGTGACATGATCATGAACATATAGAGGTGACGTCGAAATCACCGTCCAGAGAAGAAAAGGGGGAATAGTAGTGGGCGGGGCCCGGCGGGTGGGATACTATACAATCTTAAGTCACGCCAGTTGTTTTGGATTATTTCCACTATTAGCAGTCTGATATTCCATATTTTATACATGGCTATGAAAAACTTAAATTCACCTCTACTAGACAAAGGCCATGTAGTTGAACGTACCGGAGCGCCATACATTAGGCAGCGCACTCCCCAACAGCACTCCAAAACTGTCATCCTTTCACTCTGCATCCGCAACTGCTGAGACAAACTCGGTCCAGTCGACCGGGAACCCAGAGTACGGATTAAAATCGGTGGCAGAATCATCCGCAATGTTCGTGATATAAATGGCAGCGACGCCGCCAGAGACGAGCTCCTCGATGGTGGACGCGTGTGATCCCGAAGGCGCAGTGTGTAGAATGACGGCTTGCTTCGAAGCTGGAGTTGTGGTACTGATAGTCAGGTCCGTAAATCTAGAAATAGAATCTGAATACTCTAAGCTTAGAGTCATGGTGAATCTTTGACATACTGGAAACTAGCATATGTATCCTCGAAAGTTACGATCAAATCGGCGACAGCGTAATAACCTGCATCCGGTGTTGTTCCTGGGTTCAATGTTACCTATACAACATGAAGACCCATTTATGTGGTATACGACTCGAAAAGCAAACTCACAAAGCTTTCGTCGGATGTGAACCAAGCTTTAGTCGCTACGTAAGACCTATACGTCTCGTACACGCTGACTTCCTGGGAAGACGTTGCTGCTTGGTCGAAGAATACGCCATCGGGGCGGTACGCGCTCCCCCATGCCGCGTACAGATCGACATCCCCCTCGACATCGGCCTGGCTGCGGGATGCACCTTCTCCAGTAGCCACATATCCAATGACCTTAACATTTGAGTTAGCCCTAAGGCTGGGAATGCATGTCTGATATCCTGCTGTTGGAGTTGCAGAACCAGGGCCGCTGTCAGGGTTGACGATTATGTAGAAAGGAAGGTCGGGCTGGGTGGCAGTTCTAGAGATGATGTATAGCTAGGTCAATAGCTTTCTTTGGAAAGTATAAGTAGAACAAAGTAATTACTCACGCGTTGATGAGAGGTTGCCAGGCAGCACAGGAGAGACCTCCTGGATCGATGTACAACGGGTATAAGATGCTTGTGGCAACATTTGCGGAAGCTAGATGCGAATAGATTATGACATAAAGAAAGACCGCGAAATTAGCAAGGAGGCGAATCATGGTGCAGGTTTAGGGTTATGTGATCGCTGGAATAGCGATATTTCAATATGGAAGTGATGTCTTTTAGACCATGCGGCATCAAAGCATTGTGCAAGTTCGAAGGTACATGATGCAGTCATTTGGGTGATTGTAGTACGTCGTCAAGGTGATCAGATGTATAACCCACTGCACAAGGCCGCCCAAGTCTTTTCACACTCGTCTGCTTCGCCGTCTTCTCCCTGCACTTTCGCAGGATCCTGGCAAGGAGCGAGCATTGACGCACCGTCTCCTCCCTCATCCAACTGGTTCCAGGATCCGGCTTATTTATCCCCACTCTGCGTAGTCCCCAAAAGCAAAGATCCTAAGTTATCGAATTTGAAATAGGTCATGTTCGGGTGTGTGCGAAGTCGGAAGGATCCTATGGGCGGAATACTGTCCAATAATTAGAAAAATGCCTCCATCCTGAACAAAACAGCATACTTACTTGCAGCTCGCAAAAAGGCGACTTAACTTATCCAGATAGAAAAGAAACCGCGTGCACTCAGTACGTTCGTGAGAGAAAGCGGGGTCAAATGTGTATTTGAGCGCGCTTCATCGCAACCTCAACAAACAGAGCGTACTTATCACGAATGTAGGTGTACAGTGTTTGCCTGGACACACCCATAGCAGCCGCCAGTGATTTCCAGGAGTTTCCCAAGGCGTGGAGTCGAAGTGCACGGTCGAGAGGCAGTTGGTAGGAGGGAGGGCTGCGACCACCGGTATATACCTTCTTGGGACCACTAGACGAAGATATATCAGGTGCACTGAGAAATCCTTCTAGCGGCCGCATGAGGTTATTAAGATCTTCGATGAGCTGTTGTTGTTCTTGCGCTGAGGTCATCGGGTCGTCTAAGTTGAGTAGGACGGTACGGACAGCCTCAAGCTGTGCAACGGAACGTTCGACGGAGGGGAGATCCACATTGGGCAACGCATCGATGACGAATTATGAATCACAGATGATTATGGCCGCTTGGGTGAAGAACTCGAGGTGGTTGCGAGTACCATCCATGTTCCGTCGGAGACACCAATATGCCCACACTGCCGTGACTAGTCACCTTCGGATCCTATAAGAGCCACGCTAATCTTACCATTCATAAAGCTTGTGAGTTAACATTTTATTAATATATTATCTTTTAAACAAGTGCACGCAAAGTCTCATTAACGCTCTTTTTGCGCCATCCGCGCTTTTAGTCTGGCTATCCCACATACGCGCAATTTTTTCACCCCGCTAGATTTTATGCACGTTCGATGGCGGAATTCCAAGTAATCTGATACAGACTTCTCTTTTTAGAAGCTCGACCGCTCAAATGCGCCTTTTGGCAGATTTTGGGTCCAACAGGTGTGCTAATGGGAATATTTTCAGTGAAAATGGCCCATTTTTCGATTGTGGACAGGATGAGAGCGTTTTTCGAATTATTGGACAGTATTCCGCCCATAGGTTCCGCAGACTGTCCCTGATTCAAATCGGATACTCTCCCTGACCGTTTCATTCTTTTCTCCAGTCCTAAGCAGCCTGCTTATATGTAATGCCTTCCATGTTACGAAAAAGAGAAGTAAAAGACGATAGAACTCAGAGGTAAAGAGATTCTAAACTTCGTTTATAGGTTCGTTCGATGATTTTGTTCGTTCGCGTAGCTGACCGTAAAGCACAGGTGTGAATTCGATGTAGGTAAGTTACAAAACTGTAGTCCTTTTATATCTAAATGATCATAGGAGATGGAAGCGAGAAATATCAAGATGGAACATTCAGTGGAATGGGGCTGAAGAATACGATACATGCTAAGGAATATGTTATATGTGTTCATCGACAGGGATAGTATCTTCGAGGTTCGTTTGAGATCGGGGGAATGTCGTAAGTAATGAAAATGAAAATAAAAAGGTATGTCTTTGACTTATATGATCGATTATTTAGGTTCAGAGCGCCTTGTAGGGTTGTTTCGAGTGTCAGCCAAGAGACCTGAGCTTGTTAACACACCCCCTCAAACATGGCGGACTCCGAGAAGTTCGAGAAGTTTGCCATGTTTGGATGTTCCGAGTGGTTTTGTAAATATATCGGCCAGGTTATCGATGGTAGGGATGCATTGTAGCTCAATGTTACCTAGGGACACTTGTTCGCGCGTGTAATGGTAGTGTACGTCGATGTGTTTAGTTTGAGTATGTGAGACGTCTGTCGTATTAAATGCGAGAGCAGAACGATTGTCGGTAAAGATATGGATGGGGTGAAAGTCGAGTCTGAGTTCTTTAGCGAGTCGTAATAGCCAAATGGCTTCAACAGAAGCGAAAGATCCTGCGACGAGTTCGGATTCCATGGATGAGCGGGTAACGATAGTTTGCTTCTTCGATGCCCAGGAAATGGGTGCGTTATTAAATAGAAAGACCCAGCCTGTAGTAGACTTTCTGTCACTTGTGTCGCCAGCGAAGTCGGCGTCAGTATAGCCGATTAAGTTCGCTTTGATGTTAACATTGTCGCGTTCTGGGGTGAATTGGAGTCCATGGTCACGTGTGTGTAGTAGATAACGTCCGATACGTTTGACTGCCTCCCAATGTATAAGCGTTGGATGTTTGATATATTGAGCGCATTTGTTAACTGCAAAGGCGATGTCGGGACGTGTTGCGACAGCGCAGTAATTAAGTGATCCGATGGCTGAGGCATAGGGGATATCGATGTAAATGTCGTCTTCTCTCGCTGGGGCGAGTTCAATCTTGGTGTCCATGGGGGAATAGACGGGTCGTTGTGACATGATGTTGAGTCGTTTAGCGATAGTGTCGATGAACATTGGTTGTGAAAGATGAATGAAGTTTGTGTTTGTGTCGATAGCGATCTTACAACCAAGGAGTCGATTAGGGGTGCCTAAATCCTTTACGATGAATGTTCTTGATATATCATCGATGTCATTTTGTATGTGTCTCTCTTCACATGCCACAACACCGTCGTCAATGTACCAGGCACAGATGTCAAGTGTGCCATTGGAGTTTTCGCGAAAGAAAAGAGAAGGGTCAGCGGATGTGTTGTAAAACATGATTTCACCGAGTTCTTTAGTGAGTTTCTTGTTCCAGATTCGTCCCGCCTGTTTCAATCCGTATATCCCTTTTTTGAGTTCACAGACAAGATGCTCTTCACCGGGTGCAATAAATCCCTCAGGTTGACGCATGTACACGATTTCCTCGAGGTCTCCGTTGAGGTAAGCGCCTTTGATGTCAATATGTCGTAGTGTAAGACCGTACTTAACAGCGAGAACGAAAATAAAACGAAGTGTTGTGAATCGAATTGTGGGTGAATAGGTTTCGTTATAATTGAGGCCAGGGATCTGTGAGTAGCCTTGAGCAACGAGTCGTGCCTTGTAGATGCTGATATTCCCGTCATTGTCACGCTTTAGTAGGAAAGTCCATCGCGAACCGATTACATTGATGTCTGGAGGAGGCTCGACGAGTCTCCAAGTTCCGTAGGAATGTAGTGTTTTAATTTCTTCTTCGCAGGCTTGCTTCCACTTGTCTGCGTCCTTGGACGCATTGCGTCACGATATTGTGCAGGCTCGTCCTCTGCCAGGACTACCATGGCCGTCTCTGTTGTTTCAAGATCCAGGGTTCCTTTCGCGAATGCTTCTACTTCTGCCATCATTGCCTTGTGTCTCTGTCCCCGTCCGTACGATCTGTTTTCTGGATTATTCCATTCTCCAGCTTCGAAATCCTTCGAAGCAACCAGAGGTTGTTTCTCTTGTAAGTCGACATCAATAAAGTTTCTTAACAAATTTTGCGTATCATCTTCGGGAAGGGGTGTGAGTGGGGATAAAGGTGATGATGGTTGAGTTGATTGCATAGGGATTGATGTCAATGTAGAAGAGGTTGAAATTGAAAGCGGCTGCTTTGTCTGCTTCACCCCCTCAGCCGCGATAGCTGTCGATGGTTCGATGTGTCTGGAGCTGTTTGGGTCGTCTTGTTCTTCATCATCATCATTGACGTTTAGTGTGATTCGCTCCATTTGTCCTTGTTCGTCGAAGATTACGTCTCTACATTTCATGACAGCTCTTGTTCTTGGATTCCAGACTTTGTATGCTTTGGATTCTTCGTAATAACCTAAAAATGTTCCTTCGATGCTATGATAATCTCCCTTTTTTCATGTCTCCTTGGGAAGAAGTGCGTAAGCTTTGCATCCGAATGTACGTGGCATACCGATTTGAGGCCTCTTTCCCCAGAAAGCTTTGTATGGGGTTATGTTGATTGATGTGTGTAATGTCCGATTGCGAACATAGTTAACTGTGTGTATGGCATGAGCCCAGAAACCTATGCTGAGGCAGGAGTCGTGTCTGAGGGTGAGTCCGCCGCTTTGTAGGACTTGATTGTAGCGTTCACTGTATCCATTGTGTTGTGGAGTATAGGGAGCCGTTGTTTCGTGAATAATGCCGTTATTTTGACAATGGTTTTCAAATTCGCTACCTGTGTATTCGCCGCCGTTATCTGTTCTTATTCTCTTCACTTTTGTTCCCTTCTGTTGCGTCAGCCAAGTTATATAGTTTGAGAAAGATTTTGTAAGTGTTTTCGACTCCTTGTTTTTCAGAAAATCGATGACGGCCCATCGTGTCTTGATGTCAATCCATGTGCAGAAGTAGGTGAATCCATTGACTGAACTTGGGAACGGGCCGCATATGTCGCTCACGACAAGATCTCCAATATTCTCGAATTTTGTATGTGAGGGTTGAAATGGAGCGTGATGCTGTTTTCCGAATGGACAGTTGGAACATAGAGGTGGATTGGGCGTGTGTGAGGGGATATTGTCGAGTCCTAATACAGCTTTGGTGTGTTTCATCTTTTCGATTATTTGATAATTTGCGTGTGCTAATCGGTGATGCCAAAGTTTGATCGGGGAAATTCCTGTTGTAAGAGCTAGTTCTTTGACACGAGATTCCGTGGTATTAGAGATGGCGCGGAATGTATATAGATACCCAGCTATGTTTCCGCGACATACGATAATGTCGTCGAATATGAGATCTATACCATCCATAGTAAGTTTGATTGTGAATCCAGCTCGCGTCATTCGTCCGATTGAGAGTAAATTTGTATGTAGTTTGGGGACGTAGAGAGTATTTTTTAAAGTAATAGCGACTGGTGGAAGTTGAAGGTCTTTGCGAGTCGTAATAAGTGAAAGATTGATGTTTCCTGTAGAATTTGCCGTGAATGTATCACCACTTGCTGATTCGATTGAAATCGGAGGAATATCCGTCATATTGTCGAATAAGGCTTTGTTGCCAGATATGTGGCAAGACGCCCCTGAATCTGCAAGCCAGAGATCATCTGGATTATCCGTAAGTCTGTGAGTCGTTTTGTCAGTGGACAAGTAAACAGTTTGTTTGATGAATGATTTGTTTTCGATTTGTTGGATTCTTTCTGACCATAAGAAATAATTCGGCATTTCGGTGTAGTGAATAATCGGGTTCGATGTCTGTGAGTTGAAGGGGGATTTCTGTATAGCTAGCATAGTAAAGGTTCTGCTGCTGATCTCCGCGAGTTTAGCAGAATAATCCGAAATTGATCTCTTATCTTTTGATGGCAAATCATTCTTGTTTGTGTCCCAGGGAGCTTTCCCTTCCATTCCACCGCCCGGCGCATAACAACGTGATTGCGAATGTCCCGTCTTTCCACAGTTATAACAAATCCCCTGGAATCCTCCTCCAACATTTTTCGAAGTCGTAAAGGTGGTCAAACTTTGGGATGATTTGGTTTTCGGTGCACGAGCCAAATCTTTGTTCCATGGATTGATGTTCGATTCAGAATTATTCCTCGCAATGAACGCGGTGTTGGGCTTATCGGTAATTTGTAAGGCGAGTAAACTCGCTTCGTGGGCTTCAAGCTTCGTTTTTCCCGTGTCGGGGTCATATGTTACCACACGTATCATTGCTGCGATTCCTTGCCAGGACTCGGGTAGATTTCTAAGTATGGTGAAACCGTGAGTGATATCTGAAACAGGATCACCCATCTTCTTTAATTGATCGCGCATCTCTTTCAGATTGGAAATGTAGTTCGAAACGGTTTGTCCATCCACCATGTGATAATTGTCATATTTCGCTCGTACTACGCTGATCTCGCTCGGATCCGTAGATTCGAATTTGTTACATAAGATCGTCCAGGCAGTGTGTGCCCCATCCGTGTCGTCTAGGAGTGATTGAAGTTCTGTTGAAATAGTCAATAGAATCTGATTGTATGCGGTATCGTTCCGCTCCGTCCACGACCTAAGTAGATCGTCCAATGTCTGTGTCGTTGCTGTGGTGGGTTTAGTATCATTACCGATAATGATTTGATACAATCCTCGATCTCGTGCAGTACCGAGTAGTTCGCGCCGCCAGGATATCCAGTTATCGTCATTGAGCTTCGGTTTGATGTCGCGAAACTTGTGGACATTGTGTCGTTCGGTATTGTTGATAAGATTGGTCGCCATGGTAGAGTGAGACTCTTAATCTGTTACGAAAAAGAGAAGTAAAAGACGATAGAACTCAGAGGTAAAGAGATTCTAAACTTCGTTCTATAGGTTCGTTCGATGATTTTGTTCGTTCGCGTAGCTGACCGTAAAGCACAGGTGTGAATTCGATGTAGGTAAGTTACAAAACTGTAGTCCTTTTATATCTAAATGATCATAGGAGATGGAAGCGAGAAATATCAAGATGAAACATTCAGTGGAATGGGGCTGAAGAATACGATACATGCTAAGGAATATGTTATATGTGTTCATCGACAGGGATAGTATCTTCGAGGTTCGTTTGAGATCGGGGGAATGTCGTAAGTAATGAAAATGAAAATAAAAAGGTATGTCTTTGACTTATATGATCGATTATTTAGGTTCAGAGCGCCTTGTAGGGTTGTTTCGAGTGTCAGCCAAGAGACCTGAGCTTGTTAACATTCCAGCCCATGCGTGTTATATGTTAGCGATTCAGAGACGGGCAGACGAGTAAACAGAAAACGCAACAAAAACGGGTTCAAGATTGAAGAAGATTAATAGGAATATCTTTAAATTACACAAGAATCCTTAATCATGAGGTTGAAAACATTAATTGCACTCACGATGATTCGACCTGACTGACACGTATTCATGTTTCGAATAGAAGTTCCTTGCGCAAGGACCTAATATTAGTCAAATAACACCTGCCAGCTACAGAACAACTAGGAGGGACTCAGACAAGCTATATCAATTACGAGCTCTGCACATACGTTCCGTGTGTCTTAATATTTTTTCAGTTCGGATGGTCACCAACGTAACCCGGTTTTTTCGCTGAATGAACACGCGCATTAGGCCAGGTCCGATGGTTTATAAAAATTGTAAGGGAAGCTAGACGATTAATAGGGTGGAAATGCAAGTAATGATTTTCAAAGGTCTCATTTTCGTCCACAGCTCTTAGGGAAGGCCTAGGATTATTAGGGTTCAAACTCAAAGGGATGAAGGAGAGATTCCACGAAAATAATTAATCAGATTAATCTTTGCTAATAAACTTCATCGAACGAAAGGAGAGGCACGAACGAGGAGAGACGGATGCTTACTACACTGGAACAGGGTTCCCTGCATGTGAGTTTAGCCTTGATCATATATATATTCGTGAAAGATTAAGAACAATGATATTTTAAGTTATTAAAATACTTATTCTAACAGGTTCTTCCCAACAGCTCCTATTACGACGCTGAAGACGAAAGCTTTCGCTCATTCGTTTAGAAGGGTGCCAAGAATTTCTACCCATGTATTGACGAAACCCCGGACGACGTCGTGTGGCATCGCAGCCTCATTTGAGTCTACACTGAGCTTGAGTCGCCCCTTCCAAGACGCAGCACGGAAGAACCTGTACGAAAGAAAGAGAGAGGTGAGTGACAGCGATTTATGAATGAAGAATTGGGTGACTTGCGGTCCAGGATCAGTCATATTTAATGATAGCATGAAGTCGCTAATTTCGACGACGGGAGAGCCTGTGCGATCATTATGTACAGGATCAAGGTATGTTTCGCCGATGCCATCGCCGCTGTACCAGGGCCCCATCCCGGGGGATGGTGGACTAAACTCTTCAAATTAAACATGACAGAAATCTAAGCGTTCCAAAAGGGTAGAACTCACGGATCTCCGGCGCGCACACCGGCGAGCATCAAATCCACCTGCTGAGTTCCTACAGCTAAGAGCGAAGGATACGCTTTCTGCCTCGAGTATCCTGCTTTCACAACCTCTGCCAGTTTCAAGAGACATTCTCGGGTCTCCGTTGCCGATAACGACGACTTTCTCGGACATAGGCTTAGCGGGACCAAGATGGCTGACATGCCAAGGCAGTAGCCAGGGTAGCCATCACGCGTACAGTATGGGGATTCTAAGCTCTTGCGCCCATCGACGAGACGGTAGTAAACGAATGCGGCATCATCGGGTGTGGATTCAGAACGCGGATTATCAAGTGCGGCAACGAGCGACA
The DNA here is from genome assembly GCA_015039355.1 of Ramaria rubella. Lineage (NCBI taxonomy): Eukaryota > Fungi > Basidiomycota > Agaricomycetes > Gomphales > Gomphaceae > Ramaria > Ramaria rubella. Next base: position 85,513 of record MU134393.1, on the reverse strand, counting down.
CGGCGGCATGCACTGAAAAAATAGAGGTGAGAAGACCAAATCACTAGAGGAGGTCATTAAAGGGTATCCACCGATGTGGTTTAGAGTGAATCCGAGGTTGCGCGCGGCTGTGAGGATCTGCTCAGACTCAGCCTCAGAGAACTCGTAGCGAAAGCAGCGGGTTGGTCCTGGTCCAATGCTGCGCTGTTTAAACCCATACTGGCGCTACGAAACAGTGAGCTGGGGTTCATAATGCAATTATACTCACTTACCGACGCCGCCGCGCCGAGGTCGCCCAAGACGGCCCCGAGGGTACTCATGTATTCCTCACTATTCCTACTCTCTTCGGGTCCCCAAACCTCCGAAATGCTAGGAAGAAGATTTTGGGCCTCGGTTCCCCAGAGCAGGGAAGGAGGTTTCTGATCACCGGAGAGGTCCTGTGCTAGGAGACTAAGGAATTTGTTCATCAGGATCTTCACGCCACCTCCGTCGAATGGCGTATGAGAAGTGTGGAGCAATAGGGTGTGTGTGTTATCATCGGCGCCGGGAAGGATATACAGGAAGGTTTGATCGCCATTTTCATCTGGGAGGTGTACCCTGCTGAGCTCGTATCGGAGGTGATCAAGACCTTTCTTGTTATTAGAAAGGTGCACGGTCCGCTTGGTCCAGTCGTCCACTTCTTGGTCGGACAAGGCTTGTCGGTAAGTGAGAAGGGGGTTCCCTGCAGCATTGTATGAAGTTTGAGAAGCGATGGTGGGCACCTCGAAGCGCAACCGGGCCCAGGCATTTCGCGCATGCAAGAGCAGGCTTAGAGGGTCAATCGGTGTGCTAAAGGTGAGGTAGAGCCCGAAGAAGAGGGTATGCTCGCCGTGGTTGAATCTGTTCCAGATGTCTTCGAGCGCCTCACCGCCTGCAGCCTCACGGATGTAGAGACGGTGATCCTCAGGAGACGGACGCCATTGGAAGCGTGAAAAATCAAAAGGAGGGAAAGATACTACACCAAGGGACATTGAAAGCTGTCGATTGCGAAAGAATTAATTGCAGCTCACCATTATAAGATCCTACATCGCCATCGCCCCTCGGTGGAGACACGCGCATCCGGTGGAAACATCAGTGGAATCCAAGCCCCACAAAGGTTTGCTTTCCCCGGCCCTGGCGCTTGTGGCCAGTACTGTTTAGGGTTTGTTGAATCCGGCGCCCTCTCCAACCAGCGCTAGGCGTGGAGCTCAACGTGTGGCATTGGCTTCAATTTAGCGGTTGAACGTCGGCCCTCCCCTTCAACAGCGGCTATACTGCATTTGCCCGGAAAGCTAGCGACAGAAAATGTGTCGAGTATACCCAAGCACTCACTGCTCATCCAACCCCATGTCTATGCATCAGCAACCACCGTACTAGTAGTTGCTCAGAAGATTTAGCCAAAATTGAAAGTCAGCAGGGTCCGACAGATTCCAATTCATAGCTTTTATAAAATATAGTGGCGTCGGTAAACGACGGTAATTCAGTGTCACATTTTGATGCAGGACTCCCCGTCGCAATTAATATCGCTTGGCTAATTGCGCCGACTGACGGTTAGGCGCGCTTAATATACTACGCCCTGGGGAAGATCCTCGAAAAGAGATAAATTATTGGAATCTAACGTTCAAAACATGCAACTACTTTGTGCTTGGGAGCAAACGCTTATACAAAGTGTCACGACACCAAATAGTTCGAAACCAAGGCCAAACACAATACATACGAAAGCCGTGGTTCAGGAGAAATAGAAAAGAAGTGTGATACTCGGTCCATATGATAGGAAGATCTACAGAAGTCCATGAACGATGTTTGCTTAGTTGCGTCGACAGCACCGGAAAAGGTTACGATTGAAGAAATAATAAAGACACTGCAAACATTAAAATCAGCACACACAGTGGCTTGTGCTATAAAAGCCTGATTACCCCAATGAAGCGAACGCCGGCTAAAGCGAAGGTAGACCATAGAATGACTTCGAAATACTTTAGAGTATTTGTAGGTCAGATTAGGAAAAGACGAAAGAAGGCGAACTCACCTTATTTTGCCGGGACACCAACAATGTTTGGTTAGCTTCTAGATCGTCGTCATCCGGTATTCCAGCCAGATTCTGAATGGCTAAAGCGAGGGCACCGTTAGACAACATCCAGAACGCCACAAGACGTGTCCGGAATGTCTTGTTCTCGTCCTGAAAATAACGATGTAAACGACCCAAACAGGGAGGCTGTTTTGAAACTCACGTCGATAGTTGGTTTTTCTCTTGTCTCCTCAGATTTGATCTTCGTAAGGGCGCGCTTAACAGTTTCCTTGAACGCCACGTCCACATCTTCTTGTGCTTTCGTGAGATCCTCCACCACTGCAGGTTGATCTTCCTTTCCTTTCTTGGACGATACGGATGGTAACGCTTCGGCTTTATCGCTCCCTTTGGTACCCCAACTCACGTCATGTCTGTAATCATATTAATTCCAAGCATAAATCAGGCATAGGCGATACTGACAAGTTGCAAAACGCGTAGACATTGATGACGTTGGTGAAACTGGGGGCCAGCAAAAGGTACTGAGGGAAACTGGAGAACATATGCCACGGATCCCTCTACTTAACAGTGAGCAATGTAAAAATACTACCACAAATGCATAACCTACGTATAGGAAGGATGCAAAGAAATAGATACCTGTAAACATTGTCAGAAGATGAATGCGTCACGATGTAGCTAACTCTCGTACCGAATGTCGCAACCAGGGCTGCAAGGAGAACGTTAGAAGGGCCAGTTAGAATAGCATTGATCTTGTCTCCGAGAGTTGGATCATTTGCAAACGAAAGACGCTGCAAACACGAAATCAGTCGAATAACCTGAAGAGACAAAGTCACCGCATACTTCAAATGAACGGATTGTCAAATCAAGCGAGCAAACAATAAGGTAAAGGGAGAGAATGGCATATACCCTAAAAAGACATCAGTCACGTTCCGGATGAATGAACTTAAGTATTCACGATAGAGTAATGGTGTACATTAGACGCTCGCTCTTAGGTCTATTACCCAGTGCTAGAACAAACTACACAAGTTGTCAGATAGAACATAATACGGAAGTACAGGATCATTCTTACTTGCATGGCCAGAAAAGCCAAATAAATCCATTCAAAAATCATGTTAATCCAGCGTGTCTTAAGGCACTTGTGAGTAAAATTTAAAGGAGGTTTGCATAGTGACGCACGACTCCAGCGGTACCGAAAAGTTTGATTCCTTGGTCCACGGTAAGTTGAATGATTAAGCTGAAGGTCAACCACAGGTTGGCGAGAGCGAACCAAGAGAACACCAGAGATGCAACGTTGTACTACGCGGTGAGACCTTGTAAGACATTCCAATAGTGTGATTCGATAAGGACATACCACAGCCTGTACATGGAAAAAGAACAATCTACATGGACCGCGTCTCAATAAAGGGAAACAGAACAACATATCGTAACGTTACCTGATAATCCCATGGCCTGATTTATACAGTCGTGGAAAATGATAGAGCGAGTACTGGTTACAACTTTAAACTCCACGTAAAAATGGAAAGAAAGAAAACAAACAATGGAAGCAGCGAAAGAGCCGTTCAGCCATCGACGCCTCTGACTGATCAGCTCCGCTGCAGACTCTGGCACGTCCGTCTCGGCCTTTGATGGCTTCACGTAATTGAGGACCCATCGCTCGCCAGCTTTAGCCGCCAACTCAAAGCACAAGATACGGTCTTCGGCCAAGAACATGTTCTTTTCGAAAATACCCATTCCATTCACGCCTTTGGCTCCCAGCCGATCGGCCACTATCCTTTGCGTGAGATTTAGAAAAATATGAGTCCATAATCGCACGCACAAGAGTGGTCACCGTGGAAGTATTGTTCAAGAGGGCGCCCGAGGATAGCCTTGAAGCGGTAGGCGGAGAAAGCACCAGGTAGCACGGAGACACTAGATAAAAAGGCTAAGCATGTCGGCTTCTTTACAATTGGACACTTACTATCCGAAACTGCTCTCCAGAGGCTTGTCCAAGATGTTACTCATCTAAATACGGTAAATATCAGATATTCCGGTGTCATACACGCACTGACCTTGTACTCAAAGTTCTGCGCCGCAACCAGTGGATTGAGAAGTTTCTTCCCTCCCTCAATCATAGCGTGGATCTCTCCACATGCACCACCCAAATGAGAATCATTATAGAAAGCTTCCCATAGGTAATAGAGCGCTTTGTGACCCGGCTTTGTACCAGCATCCAGCAGGATACAAATCTCCGGCTATGAGACCGCGATGTGTCACAATTTGACATTCACGTGGAGAGCGAAAACGAAAAACATACCTTTAGAAACCTTCCAATTGCGTTGAACAACCATCGGTGAGAGTTGATTTTTTTCTGGTTTTTGGCTTTGAGGACGAAGATGATTTGTACTGGGACAAGATTGCTGGGATTATCGGCATGGGGGAGAATGAGTTGAGGTGTAGTATCGACAGATACTTGTGTGGTGTACTGCACGTGATGGGTAATGAGACAGCGAGAAATGAGGATTAATGAAGGGTCTTACTTCGAAGATATGGGCAACTGTGTCCTTGCCGTCAACTTGTTTTTTCATTACTCCGTCTTGATATACCCCCACCGTGGCTAATATATCTAGCACACTCTTGTCCATGGCTTCCAGCCCATCCACGATCAATGCGACAGTGATGCGATGCCAACCCGGAATACCTTCCTCGGTTGTCCTTTTCCAGTACTTAGAGGCCTTTGTGTTGCAAATGTCCTGATCGCTAGACGTCAATGGCAAGATATAACACCGATCAGTCCGTGAATGCTGACCCTGATGTTCAACATCACGTTATGGAGCGTACCTTATCCTGATATAAGCAACCATGCAATAATGAATGTATACATAAACATACGGGAATAGAGTAGTTTATCTTCGTTGTAGGACGTGACAGCAATTAAAAGGTCCGTGGGTCTACCATAGTTGGAGGTTCGAAGCGACCAGCCTTTCTCGGCAGTGAAGTCATCGGGATCCACTGTCGCAGCTGAGTACCGCATGTGACTGTGGCGTAGAATGGGCTCATAGGTCACGAATGGAAGAGAACGGACACCTACGTGAATTCCGTCGTGTTAACAGCAGCCCATTTAGGCTCTACTGCGTTGCGAACGGCAGTAGGAACCGCATACTCCGCAATGAAATTCCCTCCCGTCAGTTTGACCCTACGAGTCACACCACGCTTGATGGTTTGACGGCGTATCCAGGCGCCATCGGAAGAAACAGAGATGGTAGATGCAGGTCTCTCGAAAGGTGCACCACCGTAGGCTCCGAGGAAACGACTAGGGAGGATGTTATAAAGTGATTAGAAGGGTAAGAAAGAGGTCTATTACCCAGGAGGATAGTATCCTTCAGGTCTTGCCTCACCACCTGTGAGTGGAAGTTTCTCCACGTCATCCGGTGGGAATTGGGATCCATCCAAACCAAACTCGCCCGACAAAGAAACATTGCTTGCTGAATACGCAGTGCGAGACGAGTAGCTATCTCTATCGTAGGGGCCTCGAAAAACAGGTAAGCGCTCTGGAGGAAAGTCGTCCGAGGTTGATTGAGAAGGGTATGAAGACATTCCAGGCCGTTCGAGCGTTTCATCGTGTTCCATGGTGAGAGTGAGAGTGGTGGTGGTGGTGGATTAAGGGAATAATAATAAGGGATAAATATGGAGTGGGCGGTGTTATGCATTAGAAACGGAAGGTGGGAGAAGGTAGGCTGTGCGTGATGAGACGACGGCCAATGCCCGGCAACACACGTCTGCCTCGAGCCTACCTCGAGGTCGCCCGCATGTTGTCGCTTGAACTTTGTGGGTAATTTTGTTTCGACACATCCTCTGACGCATTACTTTGAGTAGCCGTAGAGAGCATAACGTTATAGACGACTGAGTCACTGAACATTGTCCTGTGTGCGCCGGCTGCCAAGCGCCGACGATTCAGCCACAGCGGGAGTGGAGCCCCGGCCGCCGCCGCAGCGCATTATGACTGTTGATAGAGGCGTCCGACTTCTAATCATGACAAAGTTCACAACCCTACAAACCCAAACCCTCGCACCGAGATACCTTTATATCCAGTTGGAAATCCGTCGCATCAAAGAATATAAACGGCACCTTTCACGGCCGGAATGGACGGCATAAATAAATCGTGCAGCCCAGGTAAAAGCTTGAAGCACAGAAAAGGGTGTGCACTGCGCGCAGCTGCGGCTTCCACACAAGCTGTTGCCAAGACAGTTGACACCACAGAACTGTCAGGACAGTGTCACAACGGAGGGGACGAGAATTCTTTCAAGTAGGCTAAACAAACAACGATATGTGGAAATTTTGGAAGCCACAATTACTTATACCGTACTTACTATCCGGGAGTCCGTTGAAATATGGGTGCTGTGCCTTTACGCCAGAATGCAAACCTCTTTGGCATAATGATGCCAAGAACAAACTGTGTTTGTTACTATTATTTTGGTAGGCACAGCTGAGAGACGATGAATCATACTATCGGCTTCAAGTTGGTCATGGGCGCACTTTACGAACCCGATGGCAGTACCGACGAAGCATTAGTATATGCCTCAAGGTAATCTGGTAAAATACGCCTATCCCTCGAATATGGAGACTATACCAGGATGCTTTTGTAGTTTCGCGCCCCCCGTGGAAGAACTGAAATTTGAGTTTGCTTGTAAGTGTGCCACTGTGGTAGCAGTAATCAGATTGTTGAATCAATGAGTCAATTGGGACTCCTCACTTTCACAGTAGCAATGTGACCGTGTACTCTTGCCAGAGAATCGAGGTGTTGTCGATAATCTGGGTCCTCCCATGGGCCCGTGCTTTTGCCAGGAGGTGAATCCACGGATACTATATCTACAGCCCTCCGTTTCAACCAGAGTGTGGGATTTGAAGAAATATCTTGGGTCGTAAATTGCGAGACCGCAGTGGATGGGACGGCTAGGGGATTGGAGGTGAACATGGCGAAAAAACAAATTGGGGGCGGGAGGGGTTCACAAAAAGAAAGATTGAACCCGGCGAGGTTTGTGATGGGACGTCCTAATATAATGCTGGTCTGCAGGCCATCAAGGACCACAGGTGCATCATGTTAACTAACAAGACCCTAGCGTTCGGATCGTCCTCTTTGAAATCCGCGGCACATTTTCAAGTTTAGGTGACAATGATGTTATTTCCCCCCTATATCTGCAGAGTTGTTCCAAGATACATAGTGTCCAGCCGGCCCAAACGTGACGTTGGATTAATAATAAATGAAATAGAAGAGTTTGATGTCTTGTTGGCCTGGATACGGGAGGAGTCATTCAGACGTGTGAAGAGTGCAAGCAGCACGGTCGATAAGGAAAGGAACTGTAGATTAAGGTAAGAATTCCCAACGATAGACTCGAATCGTTTTATTTATACACTACCTGTAGACTAAGGTAAGAACTACAAGAAACGTTAGCTACATACTACATAATGTGACTAATGGCACTTACTTTCCAACGATAGACTCGAATCGTTGGGAAGGACTATACTACATCGAGAATACGTATACATATAGTTGTTTCAGAATTTAGGGGACAAACGCACAGGCCATGCAGCGGATGACGAAACTTGCTGACTACTCAACGGTCGCCTATATTCCTACACTCCCCCTCGAGCGTTGAGTCCACAAGGCCAAGGAGTTTCGAAAGGTGCGTGTATTTTGATGGAGAAAGAATCTTCGTGAAAATGTCCGCTATCATTTCAGTTGTAGGCACGAACTTTAGCGCAATAGTATCGTCTTCAATTTTGGACTTGACGAAATGGAATTTTGTATCGATATGTTTCATTCTTCGTATGGATTTTTGATTTCGCGCAAACGAAATCGTGCCTTGATTGTCTTCGTAGATAGTAGTGGGATTCTCAATGGTAAGTCCAATTTCCTTTAAGAACCTACGCGTCCAAAGCAGCTCACGCGTGACTTCGGATAGAGCAATATATTCCGATTCCGTGGATGAAAGCGCTACGACTGTTTGTTTCTTGGAGGACCACGAGATAACGCCGTTACCTAGAAATATGGCGTATTCACCAATGGATTTCCTATCTCGTGTATCTCCCGCGAAGTCAGCATCGGAATAAGCATGTAAGTTCAATTTTTCACCGCCCAGGCATAGTCTTTGATCACATGTATGGAAAAGGAATTGGAGGATACGCTTTGCTAAATTCCAGTGTGTTTCGCTCGGATTCGAAGAGTACTGAGCGAGCTTGTTCACAGCGTGTGCTATATCCGGTCGTGATACTACGGCAGCGAACATCATACTGCCTATAAGTTCACGATAAGGTACGTTTTTGGATTCTTCCATTTCCATTTCCATTTCCATTTCTGGCGGCGAAATATTGGAGAAATCGACTCCTAGAGGTAAGGGAGATTTCGTCGGTTTTGAGTTTTGCATGCTGAACTTTTTCGCTAGGTCTTCGATGTAATATTTCTGCGATATGGAGATTATGTGGGACTTATCATCACGACTAATGCCAGAACCTAATATCCAGTGAGCTTCGCTTTCACCGGATATTTTAAATCTTTCTCCAAACGCTTTTTCTAGCTCGAATAATCTGTTATCGGAGCCAACCATAGTTGCATCGTCGACCCAGAATCCAACGATCGCCCATGTTCCGTCCCACGTACAGGAACTATGGGGAGCTTCGTAGTGTAATGCGATTTGACTGAGTCAAACTTGAAAGGAATGAGGGAGGCTTGTGGCGACATTGATGTAGTATGAAACAAATAGGATTGGCTATATGAGCTTAAGTGTTGAACATCTCCCCCTGAAAGTAGTCACTTTGTTCGTGGTATGCACTCAAAACCTTCCTTCAATTGTTCCCAGGCCCGGGGATGCCCATCTACTGACCAACTTTTGACCGTTTCGTACCATTTTTTGGGCGTTGATCGTAATGGAGTGCCAGCTGGCGTGGTAGTTCTTCAACGTTGGGTGTGGCGAATATGCAATAAGTAATTGATTTCGAGGGGCCTGACATAATCGAGATGACGTTGGTTACGAAGGGCCATTATAGTGAACAATGAGTGATGAAGTTAGCAATCGATTCGACGAAAGATCAGGCAAATATTCGGATAAATTGTGGCCCCGGTGACATAAAAGAAACAGCCCAGAAATAATTCTTAGAGGTACCTCTACGGAAAATTCTGTGAGGCGCCTCGGACATGCATCATCTGAGTGCACTATAGTCCTTCATCATCAAATTTTACAATGAGATATATGCAGGTGATCCAGTCTAGAACACATTTCGAAGGAATGTCTTCATGGAACTGTTTCTAGTCTAGGACAGGAGTTTCAGCAGAGCTTTCACAAAACCAACAAACAACTTTCGAAGCATTTCCTCGTCAAAAGCTCGTTATCTGTTTCAAGGCCCTTCCAAAATATGGAGTACGATGGCTTATTGCTCAGTGATTTCCGCCTTCTAAATGGGGCCAATTTAAACCCATCCTTAAATTTCTACAATGGTCCCCATGCGGATCATTTTATCAAAGGAGATAGGCAAGGAAATACAGACCAAGTTCAACCGGAAAACCGTAGGCGAAATCGCAAGCAGCGGAAAAATATTTGCCTTCCTCGACGAATTGACAATATGTGAGACGCTAGTACTTTGACAAAATCACTGTGACATCTAACATCTAGCTTTATTAATGCTCAGTCTTTGCATCTTTTGGATTCAGAGATATGCCTTTTTCTCACGCTCACTAGAAGACATGCAGACTCTCTTTAATCAATCTAATTTTGTTGCCCAAGAACCAGAGCGTATACATGTGCACAGGCACTGGCATAGCCACGTTTGTCTTCTATCCTTCCGTTTCCACCCATCTCGCGTGGCACCTTCTCCTGCTGGGGTAAGCTGTCATTGAGTGTACATCCGCATGCGTAATGCTTCTTATAAGACAATAACTAAACGAACATTGTGCCTAAAGAGTTTGCAAGCCTGCGTTGTACCGTGTCTTGAGTTATTTCAGTACCTTCCTTGCATGCTCCTCCGTAACTCATGTCCACAGATATGGACATGCAGCACACCGCTTATGATAGATGTTTACACGTCATGAGAATGCGAGTAATCTAACTTCAACTGGTGAGCAGTTCAGTTGCTCGCCAGAGTTACTCACCTGCGCCTTTTAGAGTGATGGGGACTCGGAGTCCCCTCTGGAGATTGTGATCACACATCTAACTTGGACCTCTTGACGTTCAGATTCAAGAATTAATTTAGTTATGCTCTCGAATTGGGCTTGTTCTAAGTGTTTCCGATAGCTGGCTGTCAGCCGAAGGTGGTAAAGGATAGATCTCTATTTCTAAATTTAGTTCAGAGCTGAGAGCTCCCTTGGAAGGCCAGTGTTCATGCAAGGGCTTGGAACACGCGTCTACAGAGGTGGTGCTGTGTAAGAACCACGCGTACCTAGCTGCAAGGGTTCATTCGCGAGCCCAGGTACGGGTGTGCAATTCGTAATTCCTGCGGTCAAACTATCATGTCGGGTCGGGCGGCTTTGTGAACGTCTGTTTGGATGCATAGAACCTGGTCACATGTACCAACCGCGTGTAGTTGTCTTGAATGGTGTAGAACTTCACCTGTCCGCTCTATTATATTATTGCCGAAAAGTTCCTGAGCTTGAGGAGATAACAAACCTCGTTGGATGCTCACAGCTACGAAGGCTGTAACTGGCCATGGGTGGAGGTGAGCACATGGAGTCTGCATTTGGCGCCAATGTTTTTGATATTGCTAACTTGCCAGTGATTTATGTCGGTCTCCCAAGTGTGTCTGATTTGAGGAAATGTTATTGGAGCAAACGCAAAGTGGTAGCAGCCGAGTCCTGAAGAGGTCCTAATCTTCACGCGCATTTGGACCAATTTGTTTGAACAACGCTTGTAAGTATGTACCCTCGTGCAATGCCGTAGAAACCGTGGGTGGTTGTCCTGTCACGTGACGTTGTTCCTATTCTTCCTGCCATATGGCTGAAGGCTCTGCAGGCTACCGCGAAGCCAGTATTTATTCCAGGCGGCCCAGCTTGATGATCTTCCCGCTCTCCGCCACCCCCAACAAGTCAAAATGCCACTGCCACCCTGGTATACGTGAGTGCATAGCTGTCACAGTCGTCCCCTACGTTAGTACCATCATCCTCCAGAACTCCCACCGTCCAGGTAATCCTATTAGGGATCACATGTTTTGCAACAGTAGGCATGTACAGCGCCGTGAGCAATCTCGGGGCTGGTGGTACAGAAAACATTGCTCTCTCAGATGCCGCAAACGGTGTTCTGTACGGCCTTTTCGCGCTGACCGGGTTGGTTGCTGGTGGAATTTGCAACGGCGTGTTACATGCGACTCCCAATTTTTTTCCTTTCCTGATTTTCGTGCAGTCCTCGGTCCTCCCGTGACGCTCTTCATCGGCACGCTTGGCTATGCACTCTACCTTGGTAGTCTTTGGTGGTATGTCCGGTCTTCCGAACTTAAATTTCACCACTTACCCCATCCAGCTATCAAACACAGGGCACATCTTGGTTCGTCCTCCTCGCTGGTGCCCTTCTAGGAATATGCGCTGCCCTCCTGTGGGCTGCACAGGGTGAAATCATGATGAGCTACCCCCTTGAGAAAGACAAGGGCAAAGCCTTCGCCATTTTCTGGGCTATCTTCCAATTCGGTGCCTTCATTGGGTCTATAATTGCTCTTGCGATCAACATCCGAAGTGGGAAACTAAACGCCGTGTCTACCTCGACGTACATCGTATGTCTGATTCACTCTACACACTGTCCAAAGCTGACCTCCTGTAGGCCTTCATTGTGATTATTTTCGTCGGTATTGCCTCCGCCTTCCTCGTCCTCGGTCCGAACCGTGTGATTCGCGCAGATGGATCTCTCGTCAAGCTCCAGGCAAAGGCTACTGTCCGCGAAGAAATTCAGGGCATCATCCGTCTATTCACAGATTGGCGTATGCTCGGTTTGTAGCTAACATGGTTATCTCATTCCATCTGACGCCTACATATCCAGCTCTTCTCCCCATGTTCTTCGCATCGAACTACTTCTACGCGTATCAGGCGGCCATCAACACCGCAAAATTTGATGGTCCTACACGCGCCCTCAACGCCACACTCGAAGGTGCTGGTGCTATCGTTGGCGCTATAATGATTGGCTTCCTCGTCCTTGACGGCAAGCGTTTCGGCCGTCGGACCCGTGGATATATGGGACTTGCCGTCGTTACTACACTGACAATCATCGTGTGGTCGTGTGCCCTCGCATGGCAGGTGCGTTTTGACAGGATATTCGGAGATCGCGCAGGATACAGACTGACGCTTGGTATTTAGGTCTCCTTCAATCGTGCTGATGCTGCGGCTGGTACGCTCATAAACTACAAAGACAAGGCGTACAGAGGCAAGGGTGCTCTCTACTTCTTCTGTGCGTATAGCAGGCGTCCGTACTTGTTCCCAGTTAAGCTGAGAAATGTCACTGCCAGACTACTTTAGTGACGCGTGTTACCAGGCACTCGTGTACTGGATTATGTGCGCATTTTAATCTTAGTTTATATTATAATAGTTAGTTATAATTTTTATTTCACAGGTCTGCACTCACGAATGATCCCTTCACACTTGCGCGATTCGCTGGGTTCTACAAGGCCATTCAAAGTGCTGTAAGTATCTTCTAAGCAGTTGGTGAGCTTTCGGTTACTCATGCCTCTTACAGGGTTCAGCGGGAAGCTATGGCATGGACGCTGTTGCGACACCATTCTTGAACGAACATGCACGTACCAGATTTGCAACCCTCCCGTTCACTCTGATCTCAATTATTAGTTTTTCAGCTCGCTAGCTGGGTGTTGATGCTCGTCTCTTTCCCACCTGCCTTTCTCGTCATCCGCTCCATCAAAGAGACAAACTACGACGACGAAGACGTACGCTGTCCTCATATTTGCGTATGATTCCGTGCTCAGGCGCTTGCTTCCTACAGATGGTCTATGTCGACGATCTCAAAAACGAAACGATGGAAAGTGGCCAGAAAACCGAAGACGTCGGCTCTACAGAAAAAACGAGTTAGAGCACAACACGGAAGTGAGTGTGCGTGTTTATATTGGCACTTTATGAGTGAGACAAGTGATGCTTAATACCTAGCTACTACTACTAGTACTGAGGGTGCACGAACTGTATGTAGCTTGGTCCTGTAATGAAATTACTAACACGCAGCCGTGTATATGACATATCCTAGTAACATGGGATAATGAATGAAATATACATGGCATGTCCGGCGATTTGCTGGGGGACATATACGGGCTTTGAGCAGTCGCATGCAAGGACATCGGGACGCATATATCGTGGACTCAAGACCTCCATCGAAATAAATAAAACAGAAGCGTAAGGTATCAAGATTCTCCGCCATCCCTAATGTGATCCACTTCTAAATAAACAAACCACAGGTGCAGCTTCACCAATTATTTTATGTACAGCTCCAGGACTAGTACGGCAATTAGTCGTGTGAATTGGGCTCAGATCACCACTTGTAATTAGCAAATGTGACAAAATCCATCTCATCAACTGAAACGATTCCAGTCGTGAGTGGCAGTGTTTGCAATGAGTCAAGGAAAGGCGCACCAGGGATGATTTTGGTTTTGTGTGCAATCTTGTAGCCAAAATACAAACTTGGGAGGCGTGCAGTGAGTGCAGGTGACAGACGAGCGGAGTGGAGGGAGTCAAAACGTACATGATAAACACGGGTATGGGCAAATAATTCGTAATGAACCCTGCAGTGTCCCAACTCCCTCTAAGAAACACCGACCAATGTGCAAATAGGATGATCACAATTGTCCACCTATCCAAGACCATATCTGGGTTAACTTAAGTCGTAAAGGTTATTCGGTTTTACTAACCCAAACGACCACCACGCAACATACGGTTGCAGTCGACTCCGATATGGCAAGATACTAGTGTCCTTGCGCTTTGAGCCCTGCGCGGAAGCGTAGCAGTGTTATGCAGATGCCCATCCAGTTGAGCATTCCTGTGACAGCACTCATATTTGCGAACCAGGTGAAAACTTTAGAGGAGCCACCCGAGACGCCCATATATGCGAGGAGGCCAAACTACAGACGTGCAAGAAGAAAAACGTTACAGTTCACGTCTATGAAGGTAACAGGGGGTATACCATTGTGCTAACAATAAGCGAAACCCACGGGGTGCCACGATGATTCGTCTGCATATGCAAGTTCAGAACAAGATTAGTGTCCACAAACTTAAAACTAACCTTGGTTAGAATTCGAGGTGCCATTCCAGTCGAAGCGCGAAGATGTGTACAAATCAGACGATCCTGCAGACCACGCGGATGCTACAAGATAACACTTGGTAAGAAAAGACTAGGTAGTACGAAATCGAAGAATGGTGAGACGCACTCAAGAGACAGGCGTTAATGATGCTTGGCAGCGCCTTGATATTCGCTGTCTTGATCGCGACGACCCACACCGACGACGCCGCAGTCCCTGTCCCTGTCGTCAGATTAGCGTCATTCTCGGACATATCAGCCCTAGAACCTGTACATAACCGTGTATCTGTTTCACATGAAGGAATAAATGAAAGGGAAGAAAAGAACGCACAAATACGCCTAGAATGTAAAACACTAAAATCCGCACATACACTCCCTTACAGCACTTCCCACAATCATTGTCCAAGCGCCTTTTTTTTGTTTCAAGTAGCGCACCTACCTTTTCGCCCAGCCTTCGATAGACGTAGCTTCTTCCTACACGAACCTTAGACAGCTCCCAATGGCTTATTACAATTCAGATATGCTACCCTTCGAGACTAGCAGCGATCTAGAATTTCCAAGCAGTGATCCCATAGTCGATCCGCAGGACTTACTCGGTATGATGAGCCTCGCAGGAGTGTGTACACTGCTGACAACCGCATAGGCACAACTTCAGGGATTCCAAAGACCCCTGGCTTCCTCATCCCTCTCGGCAGAAGCTCGACGTAGTAGCTTGTAGGATAGTCCGGCTTCGCGTATGTTGCAGTCCAGAGTAGTCTTTGAGACTGCCGCGTCATGGTGGAGCACCATCCAATCCTGCATCTCATCCAGAAACATTTCTGGTGCCTCTTTTACAAGGGCCAACAGATCCACTACTTGTCCTGGAGTGAGGACACGCAGCTGACCGTGGTTTTGGTTGCGAGGTGGGGTGACATCGCCATATCGGTCATAGTTGTCCGACCAACGAAGGAGGCTGCGTTGGGACACCCCTAGGATATGCGACACCTCTGTAGGGATATATCTGTTGTCTAGCAGCCATAAAGAGTGTTGTTTCAGGTCGTTGCTAATATGTCTGAAAGGCATTGTTGAGCTCTCACATTTGTTGCCCATGCGAAAAAAAAGAAAAAAAAAGGCGCTTGGACAAGGATTGTGGGAAACGCTATAATCGCACGCGGTATATTCTTTGACGGATTTCGCATCTCAGCAGCAGTCATGCCCAAAATATCAGTCCCAAGCTGACCAGTTTAGGAGATGCGACTGTCAGAAGGGAGAACGAGACGACAAAGGCGTAGGCCATGAGGATGAGGACAGACCAGAAACCAAGGAAGCGGCCTTTTGCGCCAGCGATGTCTTGAAATTGAACAAAGGCACCTGGGTGATGCTGAAGGAACAATGGGTTTGAGTGGTGCCAAGGACAAATATGCCAATGGGTGTTCACTGACCCAAAAACGGAACCCAAGACAGTCATGGCAGGGGGCACCGCCGAGGTCGATGACGATTCCAAGAATAATAAGCCCAACAATTGTGAGTACTTTTATAGATGCTAGATATCAAAGGTCAATATATGAGTGAGCGAAAGAGCTTAAACAAGCCAGGGAGTAAGAGGCAGTTTCGCCAATACTATTGTTGTCGAACATGTACTGATTGAAATAATTTGAAATCCGCTTACCGAACCAAAACTCGCATTCCCCAAATGATTGAGTGCCCAAAAAATTGATAGTTGCGACAACTACGAGACATATTGAGATCCATGCGGTGTTCTGAAAACGAACGTGTCCACGGGGGAAAGGAACTATGTGTGCAACTCACGTTGATTGATTTGTTCCAGACTGCCGGAATATGAATTTGGAGATAAGAAGAAAGTAATACTAGTTGCTTGGGCAGTGCGTACAATTGATGAGCACGGCTGCAGCAGAGAGTTCCGCTATATACATTGATCAGATAGTAATTACATTCATGAAGATGTATTTGAGTGAAAGCGGAAGGACTTACTGGGCAACAATACGACATATGAGTACCAGTAATTCCATCCCATCGCAAACGCAAGTGCAGGGTCAACAAACCAACCAGACAGTGTAACTTGGCCACCAGCGACAGGACTGACATATAATATTATGCATTGCAATTGCATATTTATATTTAAAGAGGTACATACAGATATGTAACCAGCTCGCCGAGAGACAGCATCACTGAATCATACAACCTAAGCGCAAATTTGCAGATGATAATAGAGCAGCAAACTCACTACCGATGCAGACAGATGATACAATAGTATACCCTATCACCAAGCCTCATGGGCTACCACTAGCTAGAGAGCTTGCTGTTCCGAGAAACAGCCCTGTCCCTATAACGCCACCTGAAAAACCCTATCAGCGAAAATGATCATAAAATATGGAATCGACTTTCTCCACGTACCAATGGAAATCATCTGTGCATGATGATTCTTCAGCTGCCATTGCAGCCCTTCCTCACTGTGTTTGTCACCCACACTTTCATCTTTGATTTCCACAGATCATTTCTCCACATCTGTAGTATCTGATTGCTTTAGATTACAGAATGACTCAGTGGAGGAGACCATAGTGATTGCAGAAAAGAAAGGTGGAGAAGCTGAGGTGCACACATGGTCCACTTATAAAGATGCTTCTGAATGGTGCAGGGCATTGACATGTGTTAGGCATCTAAGCTCCCTAGCGCTCGAACACTAGAGTTGCGATGACAGCATAGATTCTGAAATGAGCCATGTTGGTGTCATGTGCTGCTTGCTTCTCAAATGTATGTGGTCAATTTTTGAATTTAAAATAACCTTATGGGGGGAATACTGTCCAATAATTTGAGAAACACCCTCATCCTGTCCACAATCGAAAAATGGGCCATTTTCACTGAAAATGTTCCCATTAGCACACCTGTTGGACCCAAAATCTGCCAAAAGGCGCATTTGAGCGGTCAAGCTTCTAAAAAGAGAAGTCTGTATCAGATTACCTGGAATTCCGCCATCGAACATGCATAAAATCTAGCAGGGTGAAAAAATTGCACGTATGTGGGATAGCCAGACTAAAAGCATGGATGGTGCAAAAAGAGTGTTAACGAGACTTTGCGTGCACTTGTTTAAAAGATAATATATTAATAAAATGTTAACTCACAAACTTTATGAATGATAAGATTAGCGTGGCTCTTATAGGATCCAAAGGTGACTAGTCACGGCAGTGTAGGCATATTGGTGTCTCCGACAGAACATGAATGGTACTCGCAACCACCTCGAGTTCTTCACCCAAGCAGCCATACTCATCTGTGATTCATAATTCATCATTGATGCATTGCCCAATGTGGATCTCCACTCAGTCAAATGTTCTGTCACACAGCTTGAGGCTGTCCGTACCGTCCTACTCAACTTAGATGACCCAATGACCTCAGTGCAAGAACAACAACAGCTCATCAAAGATCTTAATAACCTCATGCAGCCACTAGAAGGATTTATCAGTGCACCTGATATATCTTCATCTAGTGGTCCCAAGAAGGTATATACCAGTGGTCACAGCCCTCCCTCCTACCAACTGCCTCTTGACCGTGCACTTCGACTCCACACCTTGGGAAACTCCTGGAAATCACTGGTGGCTGCTATGGGTGTGTCCAGGCAAACACTGTACACCTACATTTGTGAGAAGTATGCTCTGTTTGTTGAGATTGCAATGAAGCGCACTCAAATACACATTTGACTCCACTTTCTCTCATGAACGTACTGAGTGCACACAGTTTCTTCTCTATCTGGATAAGTTAAGTTGCCTTTTTGCAAGCTGCAAGTAAGTATGCTGTTTTTCAGGATGGAGGCATTTTTCTAGTTATTGGACAGTATTCCGCCCATATAACCCCAAGGCCTTTGTCAATCAGAGAGGCTCTCTGTGGTCTATAGAAAAATATAGCTTTTGTGCAGATAGAAAAAGGAGAGGAGAGATGATTGGATGTCGGGGCATTGGCTTGGAGCTTGACAAACTTCTAATGAGAACAACAAGAGGGCTGCTCAATAGTTCCCAGTACACCTATTCACTCTGCTCCCAGCCTTACTAGGGGACCTGCCCAAAAATCCAAGACCTCGCACACTCAGTCCACTTGATCCAGTCTATAGCAGTCTCAGATAGAACCACTAACCGCTAACCCTATTGTTGGCATATTCTCACAGAGTAGTCTTTGTATGTCCATAACTACAGTGTCGGCATTTTATTAACCATACTTTGTTTTCTGCCTACAGCCAACATCCCAGGTGCTACAGTCACTTCAAGGTTGGTGTGAGAATAGTGTTTACAGTTTCCTTGATTGGGAATGATATAGCTGAGGCACATCCACCAGAGTCTCATTACCTGTAGTAGAGTGGTTATCAGCCTCTGTAATCCACCAAATAAACAAAGCCTACAAAGCGTGAAATTCTAGCTCAAGACTTGACTTCAAGAGGTCATTAGTACCTCCAAAGAACAAATTCCTGGCCTTGTGAAGCCTTGGAAATGACTGCACAATAAAATCCTTGGCTTTGGAGTGCACAGGATCATCGGAGCAGAACCATAAAACTAGATTCCTCTCTAACAAGGAACACATACAGGTAAATGTAACACTCATTTTTGTCACATGAAACTCCAACGCGCAGTCATGCTCGAAAGAGCTACATGGTTCACTAGCCACCACAACCCCATCATACCTTTCCTGTAGACGAATCAGTTGTAATCACTCTTCATCTGGTAGTTTCATTTGCCCCCTCTTCTCAATCAAAACTTCTTGCAACCCTGCAAGCTGGGTATGCGTCCCAATCAAATGTAAAGCTTGCAACCGTACAAAGTCGGCCAAGTTAAATGCCAAAAATATGGTACCACAGAGGTGGAGAACCTTTAGGCTGTGTAAAATGGGATCTTGGATGAATCATGGAAAGAATAGCAGACCAACAGTGCATTGATCCAAGCAAAGGGTGGCAAGGGAAGGAAAGCAGTTGAAACTGCCAAATTCATAGTCCCTCTTATAGCGAACACCATGGATAGACAATCTGGATAACTGTGACACTTTCATACTTGTGAAATGGGTCACTGCTCCGTATGACAGAAACCGATTCCCCTATGTTTGTCACCTGACACCCCCTTGCTAACAAGGTGTAGTTCATTTTCTATCAAGTGCTCTTTTAAATAAGTCTATATTATTATCAGTGTTTGTATCCCATTGTTCTATGTATATTAATAAATTGGCAGTTATTTCCCTATGTTCTTTGTATATTCAAAGCTGTGTGCTGCTAAATGTAAGTTATCTACATTGCTCTCATATACCCCATTCTTACATGTTTATTTTTACGAGCTAAGGCCATTCTGCATGCTCAGGGGAAATGTCATGCATTATGTGATGAACTAGGAGCCACCTGACCCATGATTGTGCATTGACATTGCAGGAAAAGAGACTTGTGAAGTATGAAAATCTTTGCTGAGGCATGGAGGTTGTCATCGATTTTTGGACATAATATGAAAAATCAGCATTGAGGTCATATAGTGGGATTCACCTTTCTGTGGCCCTTTGACACTCCCTTGATGTCAAATGGATAGTATTGAGTAGAGGTGTAGCAAATTTAGCACCCATCCATTTGGAGTCTGGATGGATGGGCGCTTAATACTATATATGAAAGAAAAAAGGTGAAAATTCCCTGGGCTGTGAGAGAAAATACCCAGCTGGCTTATGTGCTTGCCATTGAACACATTATACCATTTATCACATCCCCTACCCATGCTATGCCTTTGCTGGAGGTTGTGTGAATGCACAATTATGATCACTTGCCTGGCAGGCCTCAAAAAAATCAAAAAAAATCAATCATTGTGATCATTTTGTACATTTATTTTTCTAAAGAGAATGAGAACCAAACATCTTTTTTTTTCCAGCAGAATAGAGATGCATGAGGTTGTACACAAAATACATGATTGGGCCAATTAAGGGTCAGGGTGCTTTTATAGTGCAGCAGAATGATCAATTTCCATAAGTTAAAAATAAATCTGAGACCATATATCATCACCACCATATTTCAGGGGTGTACCCAGAGATTAAGTCACTGTTTTTTTCATGGGCACCTATTGAGGCCCAGCCTCGATTGGCGCCCATGGTCTTCCAGGTGTCAAAAGTGAAATACAGGCCTGAAAATCTTATTATGTGCTGTTTTTTGGGGGGGAAATGAATGATTACGTATGAGAGTTGACAATTATGCTGTTTATATGATCCAACACTAAGGGGTTAGTGTTGTGATGATATATGTCTTTTGTGAAATGCTCTTGTAGGAGTGCTGTAAATGCCCCAGTCTAATATGGCCATATCTCTTCATACACTATTCTATCTTGGGGATATTTTTTTTGAGTAATTTCTAGGCAGGTTATAGTTTGTTTTGTTGAATAAAATGATGCTCAGTGCACCTTATTATCTGGGCTAGCATGTGTTTAAATAGAGTATATGAGATGAGCATACACTAGATATAGTAAAATAAATAGTTCTCTGGTCTTTTTGTGGCTGTTAGACCTTGATTTATGTGATATATAAAATAAGCGCCCATCCAGTTCGAGGGCATATGAATGGGTGCTTATTTTCATTACCTAAGGTGGTTGTCCTGAAATAAAATCCAATACTTGAAACATAATATCTCCACAGTTTATTGATGGATTGGCTTGAAACCTGGGCAATTGCATTTTGACTGGTTAGGCTAGGGTTTGGTTATGTGGTTGATCACTAAATTTGCATGTAGTCAGTTTCTAGTGCTCTAGAGACTTGCAAAATGTGTTTTGGATCCAATGTGAGAAATTTTCATATGATATCACTTGTGTATGAATATTTTACAGGTCAATACAAAAACAAGCTACAAAATTGGTGAAGACATTAGACCAGTGAGGCAGTGGTGGTTCACCCATGAAAATCACACAAGATTAAGTCATGTTTTGAGCCCCCCCACACTCTATTGGCTTGTGGCATCCTGAAAGGCACTTGATGTTTTAGTACCTGCATATACTGCTGTTTATCCCCATTTATAATTCATCTCTTATGCCCCATACCAGCACAGATAAAGAGATACCACACTCCATGTTCTAACCTATCATGTTTCCTTTTACTTGCATTTTTCAGTATATGTCCAAGTCTTCCTACACCAACTGGTAAGTTGTGGATGTGCAGCTGCAGCAGCATGGTCACGTGACTACAATCCCAGCAGGATTGTGTAGAGATATTGTGATCACAAAAACAATAAACATTTTTAAAATAAAATCAGAGTACCTAGGAAGTTATGGAGGTAGATTACAGAAGAGTCTCTATATAAATCCTATGTTTAGGGTTCTAGCTGAACCCAGACTAAGCGGAATGAAAGTGCCAAAAATATGGTCATTCCCAGTAGAACCCCATTGAGACCCCAAAACCATCCTGAAATCCAAAAAGAGACATGTTTCATGCTCAGCTTGTAGGGTTTTCTTACGTAAACTGTGGACCTAAATGCATAATCCAGGATTATCGTGGGAAAAGGGGGATGATCTTTTGAAAGGCGAAAACACCCCACTAATAAAAGCCAATTCTTTCCTTCGTACACTCAGGGAATCGGAACCCAAAAGTAAATCCAAAGCTGGTAAACACTTTCAAACTAGGAAAGGACCATGGATGGCAAGAGTGAAGGATTTCAGTGTGGGTGCGCAAAGACAATGCAACATTCCCTGCGCTGTCAGTTTACGTTTGGAAATGGATCCAAAAGACAGTGGGTAACGGTGTTGTCGTTGCATGGCTACTTACACTGGTGTTCGGCTCAGTCCGCTTTGCTATCAGCAGCAACAAAGGTAGAATGAAGACGAAGATGAGGACGTAGCAGTGACGAAGATGATGATGTAATACGATGACGTAAGTGAAGACAAGATAAGATAGGGGACACTAGGAACCAGCACCCCCTTACATAAGCAACACAGCCACCATCTTCGACATGTTATGGCACACCTCACCATCAACAATTCAACTATTTAACCCCAGTGAGAATTAGCATGGACGGCAACAGATGGCATCAGAGAATTAAAGGACTGCTCTAATGGAAATGGAGCCTATCGGAGTAGAACATCAGTTCAGCAAAATGTCATATAAGATAAGCATCACGTGCACCTGCGTGCATTGTGCACTTGGGGAATTGACAGTGCAAATTACATGACGCTGTCAGATTACACAGCAGTGCGACAACCCAGATGAAGATTGAAGATCCTAGCGTGTGACTAAACTGGTGTGCGTGCCCATATACATACGCTAACGTCCGTTTGATCGTCTCCCGCAGCTGCTCACCAACCATGGCCCCTATGACAAGCTATGTCTGCATGTGTGCTCGACATTGCTGGGGAGGGAAAAATGTCAGCAAGTCAACATATTATAATCACCAGAAATATTGCGACCAGCCATGACTATTTACTTTGGCGGTGGGCACATCGGCTAGAGGTCCCACTCCATGTAGCTCTGTAAAGCCTCCTCATAAACGTATGCACAGACAACTCAGCTGCTGGGTCAATCCCAGGGGCAGGCCAAGAGTCCCTGGGAATCAGTGATCCGGAGGCGAGTGATGTTCAACATATGAGCAAAGATTTGGGTCTGATGGAAATGGAACAGGGAACTCATTTAGGTGAACAACACGGAGAGAGCAGAGTGCATTTTTTTTTTGGTTTTTTTTTTTTTTTTCAGGAGCAAGACTCAGTTGTTGTGGACATGCTGGGGTTAAAGCACGTCTGGGTTTTTTATTTATTTATATCGCATTCACGTTTGCGTGTCTCTATAGTTAATATATGTTATTTACTGTAGGAAATTTATTTTGACAATACTTTAAATGGGCCTGAAATTGAGCACAACCACTCAGAGGATGCCAATGAACTGTGTGATGAAAATGTACTTGATGATAGTTTCGTCCGGCCTGAACTTGAGATCAAGTTATCCAGAGGGGGCGATGATCTGCATGAGGGTTCTCCATGTTCTCCAGGGCATGAAATAGAACAGCATGGTAAGTTTAATAAGTTGGAAGTTTCAGGAATAAAATATGGACATTACCTTTGATGCAGATCCTGGGAGTCTCATGGATTTGGAAGCTGAAAACCAAGAGAATCAACATGAAAATGACTCACAAGATGATCTGAACATCCAGGAGGACTTTGATGAGGGTGAGAGTGATGGCAAGGAGTGGGGTCATCGAGCAGAGAGTCCTAGGCCACCGCATGATGCAGTGTGGGTTCCTTTGGTTGAGAGCCTGAAGAGAGTGCAGGATTTTATCCATGCACTTCAAGATGCTTCACTGGACAATGGAGATCTTGAGGAGGAGGCCTTGTTCTGGCTGTGTAATCCTCCAGAGCACGAGCTGGAAATTGAGGATCCTGATGAAATTTTTTCCCTCGAACAATTCTTAGCGACACAAAACTCCTCCCAGGAGACTTATGTGAAGATATGCCAGAGCCACAACAAAAGATACCCTGAAGAGCCCATGCTCTCATATCATCAAATCAAGAGAAAAGTTGTTGATTGGAGTGGGGTCGAGGCCATAGTTCACGACATGTGTCCAGATTCGTGCGTGGCTTACACAGGACCATTTTCAAATCTCAAGGAGTGTCCACAATGTGGGCTAGGTCGCTATGATCCTATAGTTCTGGAAAACAGCAATGGAAGAATTAAAATTCCTGCTCAGCAATTTTACACAATACCTGTCGGCCCACAGCTTCAAGCCCTTTACCGCTCACCAGAGAGTGCTCATGACATGGGGCATCAAAGATGGCATATGTACGAGATGTTCAACGCCCTGGACGAGGACGGCCACATTTCAATCACCAGTTATGAGGACATATACCAGGGATCAGAATACCTGGAGGCATGCGCACAGGGTGAGATACAACCAAGAGATATTGTTCTCATGTTTGGGATTGATGGTGCTCAGCTCTACAGGGATAAGAAATTGGACTGTTGGATATACATATGGATTGTCCTCGAGCTGAGTGAAGAGTTGCATTACAAGAAGAAACATGTTCTCCCAGGGGGTTTCATCCCCAGGCTGAATAATCCAAAAGAGGTGGAGTTGTTTTTATTCCTGGGTTTTCATCATGTCTCGGCTCTACAGAAGGAGGGACTCAATATTTGGGATGCTCTCGAAAAAACAGTATTTGAGTCATTCATATTTTACTATCTAGGTGCTGCTGACAGTCCTGGGAGTATCCATTTCACAGGACTCGTAGGGCATAAAGGGTACCATCCTTGCTGCCTTTTCCGTGGTCTCACAGGGCACCGTAAGTGTAAAAATCCCAGGTACTACCCTGCCCTTCTGAGGCCGGATAAGTATGCTGTGGAAGGATGCGCACATCCCAACGTGAGCGTGCAGCATATTTAATTTGCCTCATTGGACTTTGAGAGGGATCTCAACTACATACTACATTCTTGTAACAATACGGACTACAAACAGCGGCGCAAGCAGACAGGAATATTACTCCTGTGCCTTGTCAGCGGGCTGATGAAGGAGCACCAGCTATCTACTACAGGCATGCTGGCTGGCGGTGTGTTGCACGTGTGTACTCTCAACTTGGGAGATCTGCTGCTGCCGCTTTGGCAAGGTAAATTTGTTTGTGATCCTGCTGACACTGTGAAGAACTGGGACTGGGCAGTCCTGACAGGGAATGTGTGGAAGAACCACAGTCAAGCAGTAGCTGATATCAGGCCATATATTTCTGGTTCTTTTGATTGACCACCACGAAACATTGCTGAAAAGATTCACAGTGGTTACAAGGCATGGGAGTGGCAGGGTTACCTGTTTGGCATGGCACCCGCACTCCTCCATGGTATTCTACCGCATGTGTATTGGAAGAATTTTTGCAAGTTGGTACATGCCATTTGGCTCTTGCTTCAACGTTCCATTTCAATACTACAATTGCATGTATCCCAGCAATGTCTAGACAAATTCCACATAGAATTTGAACTGCTGTACATGCAGTGCCATATGGATTGTCTCCATTTCGTCCGACCCTGCATACACGCACTGCTCCATTTGGGACTAGAAGTGCCACAGCTGGGACCCCCCTGTTTGTATTCGACCTGGACAATGGAATGAACAATAGGCAACTTAGGTGAAGAAATTAGGCAACCATCAAACCCTTTTGCAAACTTGTCTCAGCGTGGAGTGCAACATCGTCAAATTAATGCCCTCAAGGCGTTAATTCCTGGGCTCGAAGACTCAGAGGATTCTTCTGTTCCTCGCAGGTTGATTGACTTAGGGGGGGGTACATTCTTCTCAGGGCCAAAGAACAGACGGCCTAATTCTGCGATGGACACGCAGGCAAACTCATTGAGGATTATATACGGGAAGCGGAAGAGGAGCTGGGACGTGAGGCTGAGGATGGGTGGCCAGTGAAAGTGGCCAGGTGGGCTTGTGTATGGTTCCCTACAGGTCAGGTAGCACGGTCGGCGTGGAAGGAGTCACAGAAACCCCTCATGAAATTATGCCAGGTGTGCTGTGTCAAGGTCAGACCAGATCTCTCTTTCTTTTCATATGGGGGGAGCTGATCTGCTACAGGTCATGATCAATGAGCAAGTTCAATTTGCAGAGGTACAATATTACTTTCTGGCTAAGATCAGAGGAGAGAATCAGGGCCTGGCATTAATATCACTATATTCATGGCCAGATGCCCAGCTTTTTGAGGATTCGAACTGGACAGTTTACTCAATCACAGCTTTAGAGTACAATGAAGGGCTCAGAGTTGTGGATATCAAGTCGATCCAGGCCATGGTATCAGTGCAGCCACATAGTCACCATGTTGAGGAGGGTGATGAAAGATTTTTTGTGTGGGAACAGCTAGGATTGGATTTCGCACTTCTTAGGGGGGCTGAGGAAGATGTATTAGACGAAATTTGGATTCTATGTTTACTCTGACACAGTACACCGAGGTGGTAGGAAAGCAAGTGATGTAGCTAATATTCCCTATTGACAGTGTGAGGTACACGGTTCTTGCATTTTTTTTTTTCAATGTAAAAAAGAGATAAATAGGGAGGCAAAGTCACGAAAAAATCACAAAATAGTTGTGTTCTCCCAAGTATTGCCAGTTATTTGAAGAAACGAATGCATCAGTGTGATGTGATGTTTGTGACAATGAGCTGAACTCCACTAGACATTGACTTCCACACCCTGGCATATATTCAACAAGCTGGAATGGCATATTTGGGATGCTAAATTGGTGGTAGTTTGTATTTTAATATGAAATTGCAATGTATTGCCTTTTACTCACCTTCCTAGGATTTTTGGACATATATATCTGCCATCAAAGCCAGGGTGGTTAGAACAGGAGTATGAGCTAGAAGATAAGCAAAAACAGTAAGCAAACAATTTTAAAGACGAGTCAATATTATGTACTCATAGGGAAAAATGCGCATGAGTCTCCCCCTTGAGCTGGGTGTGTGCAGGTGGGTGCTATCGGAGGAGTGCGCCTATTGCAAAGCAGGGTGTGAGCAGCGAGTTCACAGATGTGGAGAAGGTAAGCAACATACACCATTATGAAGATAGATGACGGTTAGGTATACAATTCATATTTCAGGGATACATTAGCATAACTGGCCCACAGCTAGCCCAAACTGGATAACAATCAATATCCTTCTACTCAAGCTCCTCCCTGGTGTTCTGGATATGATGAATTAGGCTTTTCCCATTAAAATCTCCCATTGCACTCAAAATGAGAGTAGGTGTGGCTTGGCCCGCTTCCAAATCTCTGGGAAGGACGTGCCGGGCTGCGTGCCACTGAATGATCGCACGCGTGCATTCATATACAATGAGACTGTTCAGGGGAAATTGTGAGTGAGATAATCCAAATATACCAGTGAGAAACTTATGCTCCATTGAGGATACACCCGACATTGTCAAGGACTTTTTTCGTGACAGTGAGTTGTGCAGTCTCTGGCAAGAAGTCGATGATGGAACTCACAATGCTGAGCAGGAGTCCAGTGAGAGCCGCAACAACACTGACAATTTTGATTTCTTCAAACATCGTGTGAGGGTTGTGTTTATTTGGGGGTGAAGTGTTTTTTTTGGGTGGTGCTGGTCAGTGGTGGTGGTTAAGAACTGGGGTTGTATGTGTCACAGCGCACAAGAATTTATACCAGAGTCCCAGTAAGTGCACCGCATGTCACAATACACGGGGCATATCTAATTAAATAATCCAAGAATTTGGGGCCTACTTACACAAAGATCTGTGGCACAATTCCTCCCAATCTTCAACACCGCCCCCATAAACCATATGTATCTTTTGTATCCTATGCTCACATGCCCACAACTTCAGCATCCTCTATCATCGCATTGTCCAACACTCAGCATGCCACTATGATTATCGAGCTCCGCCGCAGCGTGCCATCGCCCAGTGTCCATGTTGCTCTCGCAGTGTATTCGTGCCCGACACCGTCGAACTCTCTGTGATCATCAAATATCAGGTAATTCCTCTCACATTTCTTGAGCTCATCAGCGCTGCTGTGCGCAGCCCACCAGCATATCCTTTGTGGAGTGAGGAATGTTAGCCATCGCAAGGTGCCACACCCCACCAAGGTAAGTACACACTTATTGAGTCTAGATGGAGGACTTACCATCATCCTCCTGGGATGTCATTTGCTTTACAGCTCCATGAGCGTAGGAGACCCTCATTGACGGCTGCTGCTGTACCTGCTATCAGTCAACAGTGCGTCTATCTATTGCCCATCTCTGATACAAGGCCCATGAAGTTCTGGTGTCAATCTCCACCCGAAATTTCCACTGTGTCGCCCAAGCATGCACAATTTCATGCTCATCATTTGCCGGAGACGTTAGAGCAGGGGATGAGAGCAAGGGAGAAGAGGGCGGGAGCAAAGGAGTTTGAACTGAGGATATCAAGGGGGAAGATGTGGTATCAGCACATATAGTAGACGGGCATGTCACAGGATCTAACATCATTGATGACGGTAACTTGGGAAGTGTCATGGCGTCTGAACTGGAGGATGATGCATTGAATGGTTTGAGCATCACCTGATCATTGGGCTGAGGGGCAAGGGGAGCTTTGGGGGTGTCTGATTTATGCGTGGTTTTCTTCTTTTTGCGAGACACATGAGATTCTGTGCACTCATTGCTGCGCTTGGCAACTGAGACAGGGATTGAGAGCGATGGCAGGGAGGGTTTGATATCTGTACTGGAATTATCTTTGTCCTTGACTTCAGTTGGAAGCCCATGCTCTAGGAGTTGCCTGCAGGTACGAATCCAGGCTGGATAATTTTGGGTGGCAATTCGGTCAACTTTCCAATGATAATCAGCAAGTCCCAGATCAAGATACTTCACTAACATCTCTTGGTGATGATAGTCTATTGCATCAAGTGCGGTGTTCGACCAAGTTGTTGGAACCAGGCCTTTCGTGGCCAGATGGATCCATATACTGCAACAGCAGGCACGCATCTCCATGGCTGTGTGCTGAGAGACTGGAGTCCCTCTAGCATCGGTGACAAAGGCAAGGCTTGGGGAGGGCGCTGTGGTATCCTTGTGCTTACTACCACCCTCGGTGAAGCCAGAACTTTTTTGGTCTCGTTTGTGTGTTTCATAATCAGACCGAGTCCAGAAAGGGACATCAGGGTAGTTGCTTCGGTCAGGAGGTGCCTTGGATTACGGGGGAGGGCCCAGGAGAAGTGGAGCCGGATTGGTGCCCAGTCTCTCCAGGAGGGTGCTATACAGTGTTCTGATGAATTTTCATTATCAGATGGCAGATAAATAAAAGAGATAAGAGCATACAAGCAGACTTACTGCGTTCCTTGGAGTTCTGATTTGAGAGAGTTGACTTTGATGAGAATGGCGAGGTATGCACAGTTCTGAGATTGGATGAGAGTGTCTGCATTGGCCAGGCTGATCACCTCAAGATAGGGATTGTGAGTGCCACCATATTTCTATGCATATATGCAAGTTAAGCAGGGTTCCTCGTATGTTGGGAGAGCTTACTGTGAGTGATGCTTCTGGCAGGCGGGAACTTGACCTATCAGTGTTTTGAGTGAATGGTCGAGAATGACTGTCAGGTGTGGTTAAAGCGAGACTCAAGATGTCTGTGAGATTTTGTTCTTGAGAAAATTGCTGGTACAAATAATCAGGCATGTCAACTTCGAGTGGGGAGTTCAACAGAGCAGTCATGGAGGTAGAACTGGAGCTGTTGGATTGAGGATAAAAATTGGACATCGGGGGCCACAGGGTGGTGGGGTAGTGGTAGAAGGAGGAAAAAAATGATCACGTGTGACCGTGAGCTTGTCCAGCTCAGCGGAGGGCATGTGACATCACGTGTTCAAACACTTATTTCCTGCACCCATGGGGCATGTGGTGCCAGAAAGATATTTCAAGACGTTACAAGGCTAGCAAAAAAATACTCGACGCTCGTATGTTGATGCAAGAGACCCTCATCCCTTCTTCATTGAACAAGAGAATAGCCACACTTGTGGCGAGCAAACAATTGTCGATGGAAAGGTCAGTTTATGCTCTATAGTATATGTGATGACATTTCACTTAATTACTGATGTACTTGGACAGCAATATTATCATGTGGTTCAATTTTCCTCATTTGTGTGTGGGTTTAAAGTGCATGGACTGACAAACTCTGGCTGCGTTTAGCCCAGCAGACGTTACCAGTAC
Source organism: Ramaria rubella (assembly GCA_015039355.1). NCBI lineage: Eukaryota > Fungi > Basidiomycota > Agaricomycetes > Gomphales > Gomphaceae > Ramaria > Ramaria rubella. The sequence continues at coordinate 55,629 of MU134393.1, read as the reverse complement.
ACTCAAGTTTCCACATTCACACTCGGCCTGCTTGCTTTGCATGCCAGGGAATCTACCAGCCAGGACTTTGCCTCAGGATGCAGATGCTAGGTGGCAGGCCCTCATCCGCCGGCATGCAGAGAGACAGAGGTTGCATCGTTTGCATCAGGTGCTTGGATAATAGATGGTTTTTGCGACAGGGGATAGGTATTGCTAGAGTTATTGTGTACAAAATGCTGCGTGGGAGATAAATGGACCCTTGCGTGATTTCCAAATGTCAATTATATGTGTATTGTTTGGATTATAATGGCTCACTGTTCTTCCCTTGCTGTAACCATCTCCCTGACCACTCCTGAGCTTGATTCTTCTATGCTAACCTTGCCCGTTATCTCTGAGCCTATTTCAGATACATCCTCAGATTCTCCGACTATCAAAACTCTCTATGAAAATCAGCCACCTGTACCCACCACACCGTTGATTCCTGGACCTGCAAGCTCAGAGACTCAGACATTGGCACCCACTCCTCCCAAACTCTCGCTTTCTGACTTACCCATGCCAAGCCAAGCCTGCCCCTCATTCAAGGTGTGTCAAGTAAGAATTTATACTGATGCTTATCACCCGCCGAGCCAGGTCTACACACATCTTTCCATTGCTACATAGATCAAAATTCACAAGCCGCTGTGAGTTTATGTTATGTGCATATATATTCATCCAATCTTTCACGACGGCCCTGCCCCTCTCAATAGTGTCTGAATGGCTCAACCTGACCCTGCCGTCAATAGCAGCATACTGCATGACACATCGGCAGTCCCTGAACAAGCCATATCCCCATCTGCTGGTAAGTAACCAATTGCAGATGCCCCAAATACTAACTGGTACCCTGATTTTGCCAGTGCCTTCACCTTCACCGAACCCCAGTATCACTTCTACACCCACCCTCGATCCTGCCCTTATCCCATGCCCCTCTGCTGTCCTGCCCTCTTCTGCTGTTACTCACGTTGAGCCTGTCCCAAATGTGGATCCACCGTCCTCTTGCTCCACGTCACCAGCACTATTCACCATCCCAATATCTATGATTCCCAACCCCTCGAATGACCAAAGTTCTCCACTAGCAGATAATACAGTCACCACGGACAATCCTGGCAGCAAGGCGAAGTTTCAACTAACCAAGAGCTCCTCCCCCTAGTATTTATTTTATCTCCTTTGTCTTTTGTGGCACTAACCTACTCGCTTCAGCAATTTATTCAGCATAGACTACATTGTCATGCATCCTGGCGCAACCAGAGGCGCCATGCACACAGCTTTCGAAAGTGCCCAGGCCATGAAAAAAGTACGTGTATATTGATCCATTGCCATCTTATTCACTTCAAACTAGATATATAAGACAAAATCCGCAAGCCTTGCCAAATCAAACAAGTAGTTTGATTTAAGTTTGGGTTAGCGAAGGAGCCCTGAGGTAGGTTTCATGGTATGTATAATCCCCACATCTATTTTCCTGTATCCTTGCATGTTCGCTCACATCCGCCTCTGCTTTCCAGTGTCCCCGCCTGCTCTCATCTAGTCAACTATGCCTCCATCTGCATTCATCCTCCCCTGTCTGCATTTGTACGTCCCTGTCTGCTCTTGAACACCCCTGTCCACTCTTGTTCGTCTGTGTCCGATCTCATTCACTCTCGTCTCATTGAATCCAATTTGGTCCATTCTCCGCTCCCATCCGTAGTAATACCAGCTGGGCTGTGATTGTCCGCCTGTTTCTATTGTAGTATGAAGCAATATATTACTCCTAAACTAGTACAAATGTGTCCAATCTCGTCTTATAAGGTCTGTTCATTTTTACTCCCCCATCTGATATTGTCATGCCCTCTCTGATTCACCAATCGGATATAGTCCAAATCCGAGGATGCTGTAGGATGGCAGCGGAGCCTCTGACCAACTCCAATGGCATCTGTTGTCGTCATCTCTTGTCCATGTCAATTCTCACTGGGATTTAACACCTACAATCTTTTCTTTTTCCATCTAACTATAACTTGTTGCAAAGGAATTTCCAAATTTCTCAAAGGCTGAGGAGTAGTAGAGATCCCAAAGTCAGATCAAAGAAAACTATTTAGAATCACTTATATAACCTTTCTGTGCCATTTGGTGAAATTTCAATTTTTGTCCTGACACTGATTTGGCAGAATTACTAAGCTTAAGCGCCCATCACGTGACTTAGTGCTCCGGTGAAAATTTATCATTGAAAGTGCTTTTCAGACCAATTCCAGAGTGCTAAAACTACTTATTGGATATATCTGCATTTAACCATGCCTCGAAAATCCAAATCTGTTCAGAAACGACTGCAGAATCTCCCCCAACTGCGCATCTTACACAAGGTCACTGTAGAAGAGGTGCCAGATGAGGCATTCACCTTGGAAACCATGCCTATGGCAATGGAGGGTGACTCTGATGATGAGTATGATGAGGATGATGAAATAATTGCCAACTTTGAGGTCCTGGAGAATGAAGGATTTGTGGAGTGTGATGAGGAGGATTCGGAAGACGATGATGAAGAAGCCGAAGCAGAGAGCAAGGATGATGCAACACTGTTGTTGTTTTCACAGACACTCCAGAAGGCACATGATGTGGCTGTGGCTGCAGAACAGGAGAAGGAGGCTGGACAAAAACGCAAGAAGCATTACACTGGGAATTCACAACGAAGTAAAGAGAGATGGGCCTCAAAACGAAGGATGCTACAGGTTCCTGGAAAGAAAGTCTTCATCTCAGACTTTTTCAAACAATCAAGGAAAGAGACTGAGGTTATTTATGCATCTTCAGATGAGCTTGAAGAGCTGTCTGAGAGTCATGCCCCTACTCCTGCTCCAGCATTAAACAGGGTTGAAAATGTAAGTGGAACATACATAAATAAGTTAAAATGCTAACGGTTTCATTAGTACCAAGATAAATCAACCTCAATTGAGCACAACGACAATGCGGCAGCAGGGAACAGAAGTCCTGAAGATGTTACCATTCCCAGCTCAATTTCTGAACTTCTCTCAAACTTACGAGATGACACTCATAAGAATGGCACTGATCAGGTTCTGGGATCTCTGGGCTGGCAGGATTTTCCCTCACTTCGCCGTGTGAGAGCCAAACTCACTGTCAAGAGTCAAGACAAGAAACTTGATGTTTTCTTCTGGGCCTGAATTACATCCATGGTCAGGGCCTTGAATTTATACCTGGATCCTGAACTGTCATACAGCTGGCATGATGCTTCACTTATAGCTGCCAAAGCTGCTGGGAGAGGTGTTAAACATGCAAGGAATGTGTGCACCTGGATACACAATTATTTGCGCACTGGTAAGATACCAGTGCATTGGTATGGCCACTACCACTCGTCCATCCTAGAAGATGAAGGTTTTTCACAGCTTATTCAGCTGCACCTGCAAAGTATAGCAAAGCAAGGTTATATTTGCACTGAGGATATAGTTGACTTTGTCAACAGTGAAGAAATGCAGGCTCACCTTGGAGCAAAAAAGACTGGGATCAGTGTGTGTACTTCCAGATGATGGCTACGCAAGCTTGACTGGTGCTATGGCAAGAAAAAGAATGGGATGTACATTGACAGACATGAGCAGGAAGATGTTGTAAACTACCGGAAAGACTTTCTTGCACGATGGGCAGAGTACAAAAAGTGTATGATCACTTATGACAAAGATGGCCGAGTTATTTCAATGCCTGTGGGATTCCCAGTACCTGGAGGCCACTTTTGACTCATACTGGTCACACATGATGAGTCTACATTCTATGCCAATGACTGGCGCAAAACCAAATGGACTCACAGTAGTGACACCGCAACTCCAGAGCAGAAGGGTGAAGGGACCTCTCGAATGGTATCCGATTTCTTAGTCCCAGAATGGGGCTGCCTCAAGGATGATGATGAGGAAGTAAGCAAGTTGTGTATATAATTAGACTCACAATAGGTAACACAGCAAAGCATGTGTTATCTTCAAAGCAGGGAAAAACCATGATGGTTACTTCACTGCAGATGACCTAGTCAAACAAGTGGAAAAGGCAGTGGACATCTTTGAATCAAAGACAAAATGCACAGCCACAGGTCTCTTTATGTTTGATAATGCACCAAGCCACCAAAAACAAGCACCAGATGCCTTATCTGTGTGGAAAATGGTGAAAGGCCCCCATGCTTCCTGGACACATCACAAGGATGGACCAAAAATGCAGCCAGGAACTTTTGCTGATGGTACACTTCAACATCTATATTACCCAGAGGATCACCCCACCATGCCAGGATGGTTCAAAGGCATGCAGAAGATAATTGAGGGGCGAGGTTTGTGGCCAATGGAAGGGCTTCATGCACAATGTGACAGATTCAAATGTGAACCCGATCATTTGGACTGCTGTTGCCAATGGTTACTCTTCACACAGCAAAACTTCTGCTCCCAGAAGTCTCAGCTCGAGGAATATATCACTTCATGTGGTCATATCTGCGATTTTTACCCAAAATTTCACTGCGAATTGAATTTTATCAAACAATACTGGGGGGCTGCCAAACTTCAATATCGTTCTTCACCATGGACAGTTAATATTCATGAGATGGAGAAAATGTAGTGGGATGTCTCAATGATGTGTCTACAGATCAGATTTTAAGGTTTGTGTTCTTATAAGTTCGAAATACAGGCTGATTTCTTCCCAGGTATGCAAACTGCTCTGCCTGCTTCATGGATGCCTATAGAAAGGGATTAGATGGTGTGCAAGCTATCTGGGCTAATTGATGTTACCATGGGCACCGTGTACTCCCAAACGGCATCCTTTAAGAGTTTGACCAAACACATGAGACTCGAGCAGGAAGGAGGGGCCCAGGTGTAAGTAACTCTTAGTACAGTGGTTTCCAGTTCTGGAAGCTATCATTATGCACCAAATCCAGTAAAAGACTTAGGGTATTTGTTATGGATCCCTATAATGTACTTATAGTCTCAAGAATCTGCCTATAGGGTTCCAAGTGTTTTCTGATCAGTGGTTCTCTTTATATTTCTATTCCTTGTCACTGCTGCTGGGTTCACTATTAATGATCCACAAGAGTCCACAACTTGGGTTGCTGACCTAATACTTGCCAAATCAGTAACTCAGCTTCAACTCAGCTACTGACCAATAATTACCATTATTGTAACTCAGCAGCTGAGGTAAGCCAACTCATTGGTCAGCAGGATCATTAATTAGCTCCACAGCAGGTGACTTCTTATTTATCATCCAATATTAATTAGCTAGAGACATTATGACGTCACTACAACCCCAAATCTCAGCCTGAATGCTATGATATCATTTCAGCATCATAGTTATTCATGAGTCAGTAATTTAGTGACATGATAGTCATCTCTAGCCAATAGTTAGCTTCATATTAATAGTGTAGAAGCTTCTGGAAGATTCTAACCATATATGGCAGCTGCCAGAACCTTCCAGCAGCTTCCATTCTATTGTTAGACCTTCCTAAAGCATCTAGGGTGTCTCAGATGTAAAGCTATAAGTATAGCTCTAGGTAGCCTTGCAAAAAGCAATCACACACACATTTCACACCCCACTTCTGCCTGAAGCCTGAGTCTTCTATCAGATCAGTTCAAGCCTGAAGAACTTGACCTAGCTGAAAAACTCTGTAGGAGCCTCTTTCAGTCTGCCTCTCACCTTGCAGGGGTGAAGCACAATCTCTTCAGCTTTTCGCTGCTTTAGTTGGAGCTCTGTAGTTTGTAGGACCAGAGTTAAAGACTACTAGCTTGTGTAAGCAAACCACCACTTTCCATCTAATTGACACTTTGTTGCTTGTAGGGCCAAATATCAATTGCTGGCTTGTGTTGGCTATCATCACTTCTATTTAATTGAAGCTTTGTTGCTTGTAGGGCCAAAGTTAAATTAATAGCTTGTGTTGGTAACAACCACCACTATTATTCGATTAGCCTTTGTTGCTTGTAGGGCCTAAGTCTAATCAAATAACTAGTGTTGGGGTGTAGTACACTTTCTATCTAATCAAGCTCTGTTGCTTGTAGGGCCTTAGCTTGATTACTAGCTTGTGTCAGCACAAAGCTACCACACTCTATCTTTTCTGGGCACTGTTGCTTGTAGGGCCTTTGCCTGGCTAACTAGTTTGTGTTAGTGTTGACTTTATCAACTCTCAAGTTAGTTTTAACTTGTTGTTGTTGGTCTTGTCCCTTCGCTCCTTGTTTCTTGGCTATCCTTTTAGTCCTTCAGTTGAACAGCCATTAAATTATTGCGACCTTGAGCCTAGTCGTCCAAGTCTGCTTTCCCCATATTGCATATAAAAACAAAGCATTGGAACCCTGTACGCTCTCCCTCATAGTTTCAAGTATTATCTTGACCAGACTAGTAGCCTTGCTACAAGTGCTTTGAATTGCATTGTTACTGCAAAGTAATAGTGTTATTTGAACACCGGAGTAGAATCTCTTAATTGGGTTCTCCGTTAAAATAGTCTTTGGTTGATATCCCCTTGAACACTATCAGTGGCTAGACTAAACTTGATTGTGTACCTTACACCAACGTTTAGTTCTGAGTTCACAGTTTCCAAAACATTGGTGGATGTTCTGGGAACAGCTTGGACATTGACTAGTTGCCTCAACTGGATAAGCCAAAGGCAAGTCAGTCAATTACCAAGTCACTTTTGAATTTGGTCTCTTCTACACTTGAAGCTTCACTGTCTCAGTTAGAAGACTCATACCAAAGGTTTTCCCATCCTATTCCCTCTCCTCCCTCTCCTCCTCTTTATCTACCTCCTATCCCATCACCAAACAGGGCGAGGCCTCGGTTTGAAATTTATCGTCCCAGATCTTTTTCATTCCAAGCAGCCACCAGTCGCAATGTCAGCCTCAGGTAGAACGGTTATGCCTGAGCATTCCTCCTTGACCTTCAAGAATGTTCAAGAGTCTTCTTCTATAGAAACTCCAGGACATGGCTCAAGTTTGCCTATCGGAAACAAGACTTCTGTCAGTTTCCAAAGGGATCAGTCTGAATCCCTTTCTTCTTCTCAAGAGATAGATTGGGATTTCAGTGGTCCTTTGTTGCATGGTCCCTTGCCAAGTGGCATAACCTTGGACAACAGCTCTCCAATAGTGTTCAAGACAGCTGAAAAGCGCAAGCTTGTACAGCAGAATGATACACTTTGGCAGAGAAGGGATGAGCTTCTTGCCCTAGCAGAAAATTATGTCAATCATACTAATGCTCCTGGCTTCAGAGCTATGACCCAATATTCAGAGAAAGTGTTCAAGTATCAACTTGATCATTTGGATGCAGCTCTAGTAGCTTATCCAGTTCAATTCTCTGAAGATGAAGTGGGTTATTGCCTTGATCCCAGGAAGTATGATTTTTTAATTGACTGCATGGAAAAGATTGCTATAAAGTGTTCGGGTGTTCTAGAGAGATATTTTGCTGCCTGCCCCTTCAATTCCTAGCTTGCCTAAGGAATGGGCCAGTGATTCTCTTTGGAGCTTGCAGAATATTGAAATGCTGTGCATTTTGCTGCGTGAAGATGTGGAGAACTACATATCTTTCTATTGGGACATGGTTTCCAAAGGAGAAGGGGACATATAAGCCTTCGAATGACAAACATGTCATCCCCAGCATTTCCTCCTCCTCCTTTGGGTAACATTAACATGGAACAATTTCACAAAGCATTATGCAGCTGCACATGAGGGCCTATCACAGAAAGTGTTTGGCTGATCAGCTCTTTGATAGTGCTAGCCCTAGCCTTTCAAAAAGAGTTGAAAGTTAGAGATGTACCACCCTCATCTGACAGCTCAGGGTAAAACAAAGGAAGATTATCATCCTTATGTTCCCCATGCTGTTCAGTTGAATCCTGATCAAGATGGCCCAATTGATCATAGTTTCATAAAGCGTAGACAATCGGCAGCCTACAATAGAGGTCCCAGATTGTCAGCTTTGAGCAACTCTCCTTATCATAGGCTTCAACAAAAAGCTCACCAGCTCTGAGGGTATGGAAGAAATGTTTGGTTCTACCAGAGAGTCTAGGCACTCTAGGAGAGCTACAATGTTTAATATTCCAGAAACTCCCTATCAGCCTGTTTCTACACCTGCCAATGTAGAGTCTACAGCTGGAGCTCCTCCAGGAGATGATGACCCTTCAGATGATGATGATTCTGATGTGCCTTCATCCCCTACACCTAATATGCCTAGACCTAGAAAGTCATTTCCTTCCCATGGAGATAACAATCCTGGTCAAGGTAGTGGTGGAGGTGGCCCACCTAGTGGAGATCCACATGGTACTTCTGGTGCAGAAGTAGATCCTGACAGGGGGGATCCCAGAAGGATTTCACTTGCTGATGAGCTTGGCCTTAACACAAATAAGAGAGAAGCTTATTTTGACAACAAACTGCATCCTGAAATTGTTCCGGAATGGGATGGCAATCCAGACACTCTAGCTCAATGGATATTGAAAGTGAACCATATTTCACATAGGTCACCTACAGTATTCCAACAGCTTGGAGAAATTATTCCTTTGAGATTGCGCAAGGGTGCTGAAAGATGGTTCTTTTCATTGCCCTTGGCATATCGTCAGGAAGCCTCCCAAGACTGGCAAAGCATTAGAGAAGTCATTGGTGCTTATTACATGAATAGATCTTGGCTAGATCGCCAGAAGTCTAGAGCAAACAAAGCTTCATTCAGAGAAGCAGGTCACTCTTCAGAAACTCCTAGCGAGTACTTCGTGAGAAAGGCAGAATTGCTGAGCTTGTTAGCAAGCTTTCAGACTCTGAATTGATCATGGAGATTATGAATGGTGCCCCTGCCTTCTGGCATGCAGTGATTGATGCTCAAAGATGTGACACGGTGGTTGAATTCCAAGCTGCTATCAAGTACCATGAGGAGTCTCTTTCCAATGCTCCATTCACAGCAAGTGAAAGCTTGGAAAGGCGTCTCAAGAACTTGGAAAGTGTGCTTCATTCCAGAAGCCCTAGACCTGACTTTAGGAACAAGCCATATCAAGATGCTTGTTCTCATTTAGTTGGATGGTCATCCAAGTTAGAGCCTCCTAAGCATCCCAAGGATGACTCTAATGTTTCCAGTAGAGCCACACCAGAGCAGAAAGGCGCCAGGGGTTGTAAATATTGTGGCAGTCGCAAACATTGGGACAATGAGTGCAAGTACTCTAAATCAGATACTCGTAAAGCTCGCTCCCATCATGTTATTCATGATGATGAAGCTCAGCAGGCCTATGACCTCTGTCAGAATTCGGATGAGGAATCAGAATTAGAATTTGTAGAAAATGCTCATGCAAATTTTTACTTCTTCTAATTCTGAACCTGCAGTTGAAACTGTTCCGGATTCTGATGGTACAGACTTGACAATCAATGAGGAAGCTCACTGCAGTCTTGCAAAGCCTGCCTTGAATCTTCTTGATAGTATGTCTTGTCTGGGGGGATCCAAGCCTGATAACAAGACAGACAAATCTAGCACTCCATCTGATGAGTCAAAGCCCAGTTCTTTAAATCGCAGAACACGTCGTAGACTTCTGCAAGAAGCTAAACATGTAGCCTCCTTCCTAGGAGCTGCTAAGCTTAAAGAATGGGCACCTAACTCGTTGATGAAGTTGCAAAGATATATGTCTCGTCCTGCAGGCTGTGCATTTTTGGGAACCAATGCTACTTCTACCACAGTTTGGTTGGGAGAGTATGGGCAGAATAAGCAAACTCTGATTGCTGATTCTGGATCAGATATCACTCTGATCTCTCAAAATGCATTAGACTCTATGTCTAATCTCCAAAGGTCAGAACTGGCCAACGAGTCAATCTTATTCAAGTTACTGGTACATCTAAGATTTCTGGTTATGTTTCCTTGCCCATAATCTTTGACACTGATTCTGGACCTGTCCAAATTGATGTTGAAGCTTATGTGGTTAAAGGCATGTCTACACCAGTGATTCTAGGTAATGACTTTGCAGATCAATACTCTATCTCAATCATGAGAGAGAATTGTGAAAGCTACTTGTCATTCGGAAACACTGGTCGTAGGACTCAGATCCAGAATTCTGTAGGCAATTCACTTCAGGATGACAATGGGCATTCTTTTAAGATTAGAACTTTGCAAAATTTGCCTTCAATGCTTGCAAAGTTCAAAGCCCATAGGCGTCTTAAGAAGTCAAAGAAGCAGCTTAGAGCACGCATAGCAAATTCTGATGTGCGAGCTCTAAAGTCTATAATGGTTCC
>MU134393.1:9234-42855 GCA_015039355.1 Ramaria rubella | reverse complement strand
TACTCACTCCTAACTAGTTTTGAACTAGAGGATGAAGTTTAAGCGACTACTCAGCTAAAAATAACATCGAAAAGACAACGCGTTGAACTCTTTTATTATTTGTTAGAAAACGAACTAAGGCCATACAGAGTTTAAGAAGTCGGTTCAAGGACCGTACGAGTAAAAGGTTAAGGGGTCCGTGGCTAGCAAGAACCTCGGGGTATAAAAGGGATCTGTGGTAAAACGAAAAGACCAAGTCCTCCCATCTCGACCAATTCCCGACTATTGGTATCTCGTTTTTACCCCCTTTTTACACATCGTCACACTCCACATAACAACATCCGATCTCTTTTACTTAGTTCATTTCTAAGGGTTAGTAAATCCGATCCTAACTACTTACTAGAGTTTGGTTAGAGTTCTTAAACTAAGTACTAAAGTCAAACTGGTAGTCGGACTCCCACCACTCGACATCAGTCCCTGGAGAACTACGGATCTTCCAAGCATTGAAGGAAGGTCTTACTTGGTCAGGTAGACCTCAGGGACAGACACTAATAAACGTCTCCGTTCGGTTTAGACGACTGATATACGAACTTCTTATCACATCGTCAGGGATAAAGTAATTGTCATAAACAACATCCCTATTTGTGTCGTATAAAACATTCAAATAGGTGATATTGGTTATACAATAACTTGGGTAACGACAGTCCGTTTAAGTCACTCACTAGATTTGTTGTGGAACAAAAAGGGCTGAGGGAAAAAGCTTCTAATGAAGTTTGATGGACCGTTCGAGATCCTGGAGAAAATTAGCCCGGTGACGTACCGTCTCAGAATGCCGGCTTCATATGGCCTGCACCCTGTTCTAAACATGGCTCACCTCGAATTCTATCAGTCTTTGCCCTCCAAATTCGGGAAATGTCCTGAAAAACGTTTGAGCCGTGCCGATTTTGCCGAAATCCCGGAATTTGAGGTCGAAAGAATTTTGAGTTCAAGGTGGCGAGCGGCTAGGAACGGAAGACGTACCGAGCAATTGCTCACTCGTTTCGTGGGATACTCATCTGAGTACAACGAGTGGCTGACCCGAAGGCAGTCGAGAAACGCCCCAGATCGCCTGCGCGAGTGAGATGAATCTCAGTCAACTCGAAAAAAACACAAGGAAAAATTAATATAACACTTACAAAAAACATCTTGTAGATATGTGTAAGATCTTGGAGACTTTTCTGACCTAAGAACAACCCCAGAAAATCATATAAAAATCAAAAAAAAAAGAGTGCCGGCGCACCTCAAATCCAAAAACAAATCCTTGTCTTCTTCTTCTTCTTTCTATCAAAAATCGTCAGTAAATAAACCTCAAAAACGTCACTTACTATGGCCTCCTTTTCTCCCATCACGGCAAATGACTACAAAATCATTCACAATAGCAGAAATTTCATTCAAGCTCCGGTGGCGACGCCTGAGTTTGAATATCAGCATACAGACAATTTCGAATATTATAAACCAGGGCCGCTCGACTGGAGATATTCTGAGATTTTTGGAAAAAAGTACGCCTCCCTTTGTCCAGAGCTGGCCGCTTGTTACTGGGAGTCTTTGCGCATGAAAATCAGGTATATTACAACTGCGGCTACCGGAGCCGTTTTGAACGCCGACAGGTTCCCAAAGTACAACAGAATTTCCGAGTCAAAGCTCAAGGAACTAGATATGGTGCATCCTCCATTTCCCCCTGCCGACTATCTCACCTTCAACTTCTTCCTTATCCCTACAGATCGTGTTTTAATCAAGTCTTGGATTGATGCTTGGCAGCAAACCGGCCATCAGCTTGCCGCTTGGATTTTGAGAGCCAAGGAAAATGCTCAGATGTATGGAAATACTTCTTGGATCTTCCCTGACCTCAAATGCATCGACGAAAACAAGTCCAGGACCTATAGTCCTCATTCAGCTGAATGCAGTATTGAGGATCATTTCGACTTTACAGCTGAATTGGATCATCGTCTCGCTGAATTAAAAGATGCCAGCAGGATTGAGAATATGGCTGATATCTCTACTCCATTCGCTAATACTTCTCACGTGCGCTCAGCCTCAGAACCGCTCGCTCACAGCTTTAAAATCAAAACAGAGCTGGATGAGCCGAGCAAACGTACATACACGGATGCGTTCGATTCCAAGGGCGATTCCGGCGCATATAGTGAGCCACAACTCTATCAAGTCGTTTCTCCTTTTAATCCCAAAGCGGTGGCTTCAGAAAAACAAATTGTGAAGTGGGAGCCACCAGTTTCTCAAATAATCGAAAATCAAGCTGCCCTCAGGTTTCCTCATTACATTCCTCTTCGCCAGCTTCATTCCCTTGTCTATAACTCCACTGGAGACCCTAGGATCAATCTTCAGAAGCAAGGGAAGCATTTTGAAGGGCTCACTAATATTGTGAGCAATTAAAGGTGCATATATGCAGGAATTGTACGAAAACTTGGAAGGGGGGATAGTGTTATGGATCCCTATAATGTACTTATAGTCTCAAGAATCTGCCTATAGGGTTCCAAGTGTTTCTGATCAGTGGTTCTCTTTATATTTCTATTCCTTGTCACTGCTGCTGGGTTCACTATTAATGATCCACAAGAGTCCACAACTTGGGTTGCTGACCTAATACTTGCCAAATCAGTAACTCAGCTTCAACTCAGCTACTGACCAATAATTACCATTATTGTAACTCAGCAGCTGAGGTAAGCCAACTCATTGGTCAGCAGGATCATTAATTAGCTCCACAGCAGGTGACTTCTTATTTATCATCCAATATTAATTAGCTAGAGACATTATGACGTCACTACAACCCCAAATCTCAGCCTGAATGCTATGATATCATTTCAGCATCATAGTTATTCATGAGTCAGTAATTTAGTGACATGATAGTCATCTCTAGCCAATAGTTAGCTTCATATTAATAGTGTAGAAGCTTCTGGAAGATTCTAACCATATATGGCAGCTGCCAGAACCTTCCAGCAGCTTCCATTCTATTGTTAGACCTTCCTAAAGCATCTAGGGTGTCTCAGATGTAAAGCTATAAGTATAGCTCTAGGTAGCCTTGCAAAAAGCAATCACACACACATTTCACACCCCACTTCTGCCTGAAGCCTGAGTCTTCTATCAGATCAGTTCAAGCCTGAAGAACTTGACTAGCTGAAAAACTCTGTAGGAGCCTCTTTCAGTCTGCCTCTCACCTTGCAGGGGTGAAGCACAATCTCTTCAGCTTTTCGCTGCTTTAGTTGGAGCTCTGTAGTTTGTAGGACCAGAGTTAAAGACTACTAGCTTGTGTAAGCAAACCACCACTTTCCATCTAATTGACACTTTGTTGCTTGTAGGGCCAAATATCAATTGCTGGCTTGTGTTGGCTATCATCACTTCTATTTAATTGAAGCTTTGTTGCTTGTAGGGCCAAAGTTAAATTAATAGCTTGTGTTGGTAACAACCACCACTATTATTCGATTAGCCTTTGTTGCTTGTAGGGCCTAAGTCTAATCAAATAACTAGTGTTGGGGTGTAGTACACTTTCTATCTAATCAAGCTCTGTTGCTTGTAGGGCCTTAGCTTGATTACTAGCTTGTGTCAGCACAAAGCTACCACACTCTATCTTTTCTGGGCACTGTTGCTTGTAGGCCTTTGCCTGGCTAACTAGTTTGTGTTAGTGTTGACTTTATCAACTCTCAAGTTAGTTTTAACTTGTTGTTGTTGGTCTTGTCCCTTCGCTCCTTGTTTCTTGGCTATCCTTTTAGTCCTTCAGTTGAACAGCCATTAAATTATTGCGACCTTGAGCCTAGTCGTCCAAGTCTGCTTTCCCCATATTGCATATAAAAACAAAGCATTGGAACCCTGTACGCTCTCCCTCATAGTTTCAAGTATTATCTTGACCAGACTAGTAGCCTTGCTACAAGTGCTTTGAATTGCATTGTTACTGCAAAGTAATAGTGTTATTTGAACACCGGAGTAGAATCTCTTAATTGGGTTCTCCGTTAAAATAGTCTTTGGTTGATATCCCCTTGAACACTATCAGTGGCTAGACTAAACTTGATTGTGTACCTTACACCAACATTTAGTTCCCCCCCTTTCAGCAACTCCACTCCGTTCATGAGTGTAAGGGGCAGATGTATAAAACAAAATCCCATGAGTCTTGAAGTAATTTGTAATTCAGCATTGTCGAATTCATTTCCATTGTCTGCCATAGCACCTCATACCCTTACATTGTAGCCTGTCTTGAACTTCCGAATGAACTCCTTTACTTTTCCCACAACTTTGGTCTTTAAAGCAACAGTTTCTACCCATACGCCTCGAGAATAGTCGTCAATAATGATAAGGAAATATCTCTTGCCGTTTATACTGATTGTTTCCATAGGCCCAGCCAAATCCATATGGATTAATTCACTGGGATGAGTAGTTCATGTTCTCCCGGTTTTGAATGGCATCTTATGTTGTTTTCCTTCGATACAAGCCATACAATCAGCTTCTAAAATGACAGTTTCATCGAATTCCATCCCAGTGGCATGGTGAAGGGCTAGGTTATGAACTGCTGCAACATTCAGATGACCCATATGTTGATGCCATCTCATAACATCACACATTGGTTTAGCACCCATTGCCACTTGCGTGTCAGTGAGTCATTCTTGGAGTTCATTGGAAGACGGGTCTAACCCAATGCTCATAGCAGTGTCAGATTGAACAATATTGAGAGGGATAGGGTAAATGTTCCCGACTTCATGGACACGAGCTATTTGTGATTATTAGGATCAATAATGGTGCATCCAGATTCAAGAAGATTGACCCAAAAGCTGTCTTTGATAAGCTGGCCTGGTGATAGAAGGCAAGTATAAATTTCCAGCACCCATTGCACATGAGGAATCTCTCCTATAAATTCAGATCCTCCACTTTTGACTTTAATTTTCATATTCCCAATACCCTTTGATAGCACCTTATCCCCGCTAGCTGTTGTTATTGTCTTTGGTGTCATGAAGGTGACGAAATCGTGAATATCATTGATATTAGGCTCAAAATGGCCAGATGCTCCTGTGTCAAGATAACAGCGCCGTGTGATGGGATTCTCACTCGAGAACATAGAAGTTTCCACTGCTGTGAATAATCCCCTAACAGTAGGTCCTTTACTAGAAGAGTCTTTGTTGTCACAGTTTTTTGTGTTTGTTTTCTTCGTATCATTTTGAGCACTAACATTCTTCTTCTTTTTAGGGCAATTCCTGGCCCAATGGCCACTCTCTCCACAGTTAAAACATCCACCAGAGTGTTGCTTGCTCCTCCTCTCTGAATTTTCCATTGCGCCTGGCGCATTGTGGTGAGTTTTATTCAAATGCCCTTTCCTAGATGTAGCAAACGCAGTGCCTCCATTTTCGATATGTAAGGACCTTTTTATTTCCATCTGACAAATATTGCTGACGACTTCTTTGACAGTGTCCATGTTGACTAGGGCATCATATTCCTCAGGCAACATATTAATGAAGAAGTTGAGATACAGGGAGTCAGGGATAGGATTGCCAGCATCGATGAGCTTCATGCGCAGTGAGTCCATCTTCGCTTTATGCTCCAATATACCAGAGCCGTCAAACTGAGCATGCGTAATTTCAGGGAGTAGTGCAGCACAGGTGTTGGCCAGTCCGTTGCGATACACCGTCCTCAGCATGGTCCAGGCCGTTACAGGATCATGATTTGTCCTTATGGATACTCGCTCCTGATCTTCAATGTGTAAGTCAATTTCTGTATACGCATGTTCTTTTTGAAAGTTCTATGCTCTTTCCAGCTGCAATTCCTTGTCCGTGTGAGTGTCAGGATTGACTCGTATCAGAGAAGAACACGCTCCCGTTACAACCTCCCATTGGTTCAGTGATCTAAGAATGGACTCCATGCTTGCACACCAGGAGAAGTGATTGTTGCTATGTAATTTTGGAAAGACCTGGTAAGCACTCCCAGTGCTTGTCTGGTAATCCTTCATATCTTCGAGAGTAGTCATCACTGGTAAAAATTGAACAGGAATGGGCCTAAGTTTTCTTTATGCAGTAGAATAGGCGCCGGGGCCCATAACCTAATAACAGAAGTAAATCCCAGTGTAAATACGCAACACTGTATACATTGAAAGTACCTGATAACAGAAGTAAACTACAACTACAAGTTAATAGACTTCGAGAACGTTTGAAGAGACAACTCACTCCCAGTGTAAATACGCAACACTGGGAGGCTCACTAGTTACTTTACAGCTATAAGTACTACAATAACAAAGGGGATGTTTCATATTCGAGGGAAATGACGATAATATGATAAATGGAGCAAGCGGCTCACTAACTCGTTCCGCTTCGTGTTTGGCGTCTATTCTCCGGTGCGTACCAAGCTCGCACCATACCTCAACAATTGGCTTGGTAGGTACGGGATGCAGGGCGGCCAGTAATTTGAGGAAACCCATACCGTATGCATTACTCTTCACGGAGTCGTTATCACAAAGGAGGAGCAGTTTACAGGGGATGGGTATTTCCTGGAATATATGGCGGTGAGTTTAATTGATTTCAGGATGACTAGAGACCCCAACCGGCTGGAGTACCAAGAATGAACAGACACATATGGATTTCTGTCGATGCTTGTTGAGGGGTCTAGGGTAAAATTATAGGCTGAAAACTTGATCTTCAACAAAGGTCGGTAAGTACGCTCACGGAGGCACGGACCACATGGGGACGTGGATCGCAACAGATCCAAAATCTAGAATGAGGCGTACAAATTAAAAAGATAGATTCTTCCAGGGGTGACTGTTTTGTGCACATAAATTCACAAGGTGTGAATCATCCCACGTTTGGGTAATGAAACTTGAGGCAATGGGACGTGTGTAGAATGGTGATTGAGCCCAGAAGAACGAAAAACTTACACAACTTTCGTTGGGGTCGTGTAATCGCCGATGTGAAGCAATGAGCAATGCCATCAGCTTCAAACCTCCAGGACGCTGGTCGAAAAGCAGAACAGAACGTGAAGAACATAACAGAGGACTCCCCGTCGTGAATCTAACGCCATCCCCATGTTGGATCTCAAAAACCGATTGTTCAAGAGCACAAAGATCGTCGCAGACGCACACACCCGAATGATGAGTTGGTTTATCAACCCCCGACAAAGCATGCCCATTTCAGGCTCATGCACATATTTTGTGTAAGATAATTGTAAACGGGCGCAGCTCGATGGATTCCTACATGGACAAGCCACAAGCATTCGTGACTGAATACGCATTGGTAGCGGAGCATTAGAACAGGAAACTGCGCTTGCCTTGGTATAGAGCGAGCATAATCATAGTGCGCAGCCAGTGCCTTCCACATAACATTCGATGGGGTCGTAGCGTAGCCATGGCTTCCACGAACGTTGAGCGTAGGCTTGGTCCTCGAATAAGAGATCATGGCCTTTTCAGAAACACCGGCGAGTGGATCTATGAGATCGAGGTGAAAAGAATACTTCAAAGCTATGATACACCACACCCGCAGCCCAGAGATTTCCGAGTAACAGAAATCCTGGTCGCATTGATCAGGTGATGTCGATGAGAAGTCGAATGCATCTGGCATGAGAGAAGATCGTTCACGTCGCGAGGCCATCGGCCATTGTGGCTCCGCGGAGCCCTAAATGTACGGACTTCTGGATCGTCAGTAGGTCAGTGGGGCATGTTGTAATATTGGATTATACTTACCACCTGTTCACTTGCGACTGAAGTTGGCAAGATGGCTTCAGATAACGTGGTGTAAAGATGATGTTTTTTTTTACCTCGGCTTTCGGGAGGAATGAAACGTCATAGAGGCGACTACAATTGTTCGTTGGGGTGAAGGCCGAGAATCTCTAGAGGAAGCACTTAGAAGGAATGAAAGAAATGCCAGGTTTCCGCATGTTCTTGTATAGGAGGGGATCAAAGGGTTAGCTCACTTGAATCTCAAACGTTATCGACACCAGACCCTGAGCCTGCGAAAAATTCCACGACGATGTCATTTAAAACTGATTTAGTCTGTATGATAGTGATCATTTCCGTGCAGGGGTGTCCACCTGGTGACTGTGTGATTCTACAAAGGCAGGCTCTCGATGGAACTTTGCAAATGCGCTTAGTCCTCTTGCATCTCTGGGAAGCGAGGTTTTAACTCCAGTGTTTCTGGAAGCGGGGGGAAGGAACGTGTACTTCAAATGGGGTATAGAGTGGAAAAGAAAAGAATATGCTTACGAGAGCGTGGGGCGTTGTTGTATAGATAGTCATTACCCTGAACCTGTCACAGTGTCGGTGTTCACGTTCCGCCGTATTCTGGGAAATTACAGTCATGCAATCATAGCTACTTGTTTGGCGGAACATGGTTTTAGGCTGCAGGGTCGATGGCTCACGTACTTGACTACAGTTCGAGTATTCCAACGTGAGAATGAATCTCCCGGGTTCTGCAGAAACACATTGAATCTGCCGAGCGCGAGGGGACATTAGGATCAAGTAACATTGTTTTCAGAGATACAGCACCATTCAGTTATCAGATGACCGCTGTAACTATCAGTGGGCCTCGGGGTGACTTCGTTGCCGGGGCGTCTTCTGTTTTTGCAGCCTTAAATTTTGAACAATACCAGTCGTCTATAAGCTTACTGTGGCGTGTGTATGTCCGTGGAGATGGCTGTCGTTCATTCGTGTCAGAAAATTTTCAGTTCATGATAGATTGTCGATTTTACTCACCGGGGATGGTCCCTGACGTGCCATAGAGGACTTACCGATTATTATGACTCCTCCTACGAAGCCATTTACTTAGTCGAGACCTGTCAAGTGTGAGGAGTACGGAATATCAGCTCGGAGCAAACCAAAGAGCTGAGACCCCGGATTAGGCCAATACGGATCGGATCGGAAGCCATACGGTTTTGCCATGGTTTTCCGACCGAAGACAGCGTCAATTGCCTGGATTGTCGTCAAATTTGAGGTATTTGTTCAGGAATAAACTTGACCGAACGGACATGTGCTGCGATGCCGGACTCTCTCGCCTCGTAGGCGTCCGAGTAGGATCACTGAACCCTCCGACTCTCCTTTGATGTGAAATGTCCGCATCGGCAAGAATACAAGAGATTCGGAATAGAGTCCTACTCTGACCGACGATGCAAACGGCTACCACAGCGAAAGCGATGCTCGTTTTGGCCGGAACGGCCGGAGCCTTCATTTCCGGGGTCCTTTTACTCCGCTGCCCAGTTGTCGGGGTTAGAATTCATTCGAACTCAGTGAGAGCAGCCATCTAAGCTAAGCTCTTAATTTTCCACTGAGAAATCCACAGAAGCACATTATATCGATGCATTCACAACGATACAGTATGACAGTTGGGGAGGACCGTTTTATCGTTGCTTGGAGTAGATTTATGCCGATCCCATGATTGGCACGGATGAGACCCTGGATAATGCAGCTGTGGTGGGTCCGTCATGGCATCGGTTCCAATTTTACTTATCTCGTATTCCTACACTGCAGATTACCGTTATTGAGAGCTCCCGTTGTATTATTTTGCAACGTGGGAGATTCATCAATTCAACAGGGTCACATGTGCACTTTTTGCAATAACTTCGTGGTTCTTTTAACTTGAGGAAGCGAAGCAGTCTGAGATGGGACCTCAAGCTATGCTGCTTTTGCCGCAATCGGAATATCCCTGCTGGAAGCTACGCAAGCTGATCGCGCTCAACACGGGTCCTCATATCAAGCGGCAATCGTGGACCTCGCACATAAATACAGCGAGCTTGGCTTTCCTGACCGACATCACTACCAGCTTACAGCACATCTTATCATGTCTTCGCCCAATATCATCTCCAATGCTGCCCAGGTCAAAGGCGAATACGACTTCATCATTGTAGGAGGTCAGTCAATGCTCTCAGTAGATTTAGCAACGTGTAATGATGATTAACGAACCCCTCTGTTTTCAGGTGGTACTGCTGGATGCACTGTGGCAGGTCGCCTTGCGGAAATATCGCCTAATATATCTGTCCTTGTTATTGAGGCCGGGAAATCGTGAGTGTATCTGTACTTCCCTACTCTCCTTACCCTCGACATTCGCTCACTTTCACATGATTTCAATTCCGCTTTCTCCAGCTCTTTCGGTGTAAAGGAGATATCCACTCCAGCACTTGCCGCTACCCTTGTCGAATCCGAGCACGACTGGGCGTACCAAGCCACTCTTATCGATCTTCCTGACTTTAAACGCGTCGAAGATGCCGTCACCCGAGGTAAAGTTCTCGGAGGGAGTAGTTCACTCAACTATTACTCCTGGCATCGGGGCAGCGCTGCTCTATATGACGAGTGGCAGGCCTATGGAGGACCAACGTGGAACTGGACAGCATGCAAGCAGTATTTCTCCAAGGTTAGTTCAGTTTTCTGGGCTTAGGTGAAGACTCACAGTTTCGCGTATGTAGCCAACCACTATCGTCCAGAAGACCAACGTGAGTCTACTTCCAATCAATACTTCGGACATCGGTACCAGCGGCCCAGTCAAACTCAAAGCGGTGGATCCAGTTCCCCTCGGAGACGCCCTCGTCAAGGCATGGAAAAGTAGAGGTCTCCCTACCACTTCAGACATCTTTAACGGCCATCCCAATGGTCTCACCCATCTCCTTGCGACCGTTGTTGACGGGGAGAGAAACTCTAGTGTCCGTTTCATCGAAACTCGTCACAACATTACCGTTCTGACGCAGAGCAAAGTCGCTCGCGTGATCATTGAGAAGGGCGCAGGCGCTCAAGATGGTAACATTGCTAAAGGAGTGGAAATAGTTGGTGGGACCGTCGTCCACGCGAAGCACGAAGTCATCGTTTCGTCAGGCGTCTTCGAATCCCCTCACGTCCTGATGCTCTCGGGGATCGGAGTTCCGCAGGAGCTTGAGGCTCACGGGATTGCATGCAAGGTGGACTCCCCACAGGTCGGCAAGAATCTCATGGAGCGCGTCATCTTCCCTCAGGTCTTCCGCCTTAAAGAGGGTTCGAGTCTTGATACCCAATTGAGGCCTGGGCCACAGTTTGATGCCGCTGTTCGTGAATATGAGCAGCAAAGAACCGGCACTCTTGCCAGTCCCCTGCTCGAGTTCTCAGCGTGGACGCGGATCGACGAAAGGCTGTCGAAGTCCCCAGAATATGTGAATTTGAAGCAGAAACTTGGAAAAGATCCTCTCGGCTCCGCGACTCAGCCGCACTTCGAATTCGACTTCGTAGTAAGCATCTTCTCGCTCTTTTATTATGAAGTTCATACTGATTACTCACTAATCAACCATCAGCCTGCATTCTTCCATCCATTCCAACCTCATGTCCCTATTCCGACATCGGGTGATTACATGACCATTGTCACTGGGATCCTGCGTCCCTTGTCCCGAGGCAATGTTGGTCTCAGGTCAAGTCAACCCACGGAACAACCTGAGATCAACCTCAACTTCTTCGCTGAAGAGGTGGATCTTGTAGCCGTCCGCGAAGCAGGTCGTTTCGTCAGGGAGATTGTCGAACACGGCGAAGGGATGCGAGACTACGTTATAGAGCCGTATCCGGCGGACTTGCGCGACCTCGATGGAGACAATGAGGCTGCTAAGAAGCTCATCTTTAAGAGGTGCTCGACCGGGTATCATCCCTGCGGTACCTGCCGGATCGGCACCGAATCAGGGACCCACCAGGGAGTTGTGGATGAGAGGTTGAGGGTGAGGGGTGTTGCGAACTTGAGAGTTATCGACGCCAGTGTCATTCCCATCATTCCTGACTGCAGAATCCAGGCGCCTGTATACATGGTGGCTGAGAAGGTAAGAATCACAATCCTTTTGCAAATCAGGGGTATTTTCAAGCTCACGAATTTCTCAGGGTGCCGCAATAGTCAGGGAAGATTATGAAAGGAAGATCCAACCGGGAGGCAACTAGGGGATTATTGCTCCTGTTCGAATCTCGATGACAAAGTGAGTTTACGACGATTTCTAATCTTGTGCATTTTTGCTTGGTTCCAGTTCCGTCCGCACTCGTTGTACATGTAGTTTTAGTTTCAAGTGTATGTGTAACATTTCATTAAGTCTTCATTTGAACCTGGCACTTGACGTTTAGTGGTCGTTGAATCTGCAAACAAGCAATCTCTTACCGCCCGCTCGAAAAGATATACATAACCTCGCCTTAGCCTTTTCTTTCGCCGTCTTCACCATCAACGTCATGTGCAGCCCTTTCACCGTACCAAATCATGCCGTCACATTCAGCTCTTGTCAAGGCTTAATCACTTACATAATTTGAGGTCTAGCTCGAAACGTCGATTACACGATGATGAAAGGTCAGAAAGAAGGCACCCAATGAGCTTGAACCCGTACGAAGAACAGAAGATGGGAATAACATCGAGATGAGAATGTACGTCCCGTCAGTGTTCACTGGTCTGAAACTCATCCATAGATATGGTTTTGCAGTTGTTCCTTCGCCGTCGCATCTTTTCTTCGAAAAGTGTATCGTTCTCAATTATGAAAAAAAAAAGATCTACAGGCCGCAGGAGCGGTGTTCTTTGCCCCGCAGGTGAGGGTCTGTTTAAAACGAGCCGTGTACACTATTATAACAGCGAAACACGTATCTATGCATTTTAAAGCCAGGAAAATTCACATGCTACACATGACAGTTACATTCTTTCAGTAAAAAACATCTCGAAACACCTTTCGCGATAAGCATCACGGCCCCTACTGACATTGTATCTCTAATAGCCATCGCTGGAAATAGGCGGCATTCGTTAGCCGGTGTTGTTATGAAGACTCAGGGAACACTAAAGCGCTTCTAAGAAAGGTTGCAAATAACCCAGAATATTTAGATCATTGGCAAATAGCCGAAATTCTCCGAGTTTGCGCGCGGACGAGGGGGGGAGGCGGAGTAGTATCGACGAAGGTGAGTTGAGTGGGCATGCATTCACTCATACGTTTCGTCGGTCTCATTGAAGATCAGTCATTTACTAAGCTAGATATTCTTGTAATCAAAGGATGCGCTCTACCATTTGGCGGCGTCCCGTCAACAAGCGAAAGTCCTCCAAGTTCAACTTCGCTTTCGAGCTGCACACTGTGCAGTACTTTCAATGTCCTGTCCTGCTTCATCGTTTTCGAAATATATCAGTCTCGGCACACAGCTCATCTCAATCTTGGATTGTTTTACCAAGCTACAGGTTTCAGGCACGTCGCCTTGCTGGCTCACAGGACGTCGTTACATTCCTGCCTCATGACGTCGCCCAAGATGACTCAAATGGGCGGCGCGACTACGTCGTTCATCATGGCTCCTCAAAGGCTTCACTTATGCAAGCGAACACAAGTCATGACAAACAGAGACACATTATATTGACGAGAGCTCTTCGTTTTGGTGGCGGATTTTCGACGATCGCGGGGAAGCGTCCGAGGAGAGCTCATGCCTGTCGTCCACATTCCCTATCTGACACACCACGGAATGAAACGATATTAGTGAGACGAGAGGACTTCGAGTATGATTCATCCAGTGATGAAATATTGGCGAGCAGATCTCAAGTACGTTCTTAGATTATGATCTTGTGTGGCAGAATTGACTATCCGAGTTGGTCACAGCTTGTGCTGGTGTTGGCACAAACAATTCACACGTCTCTCAAGGCCAAATAAGCAAATAGTTTGAGCGTGCCTTAAGCACTTAATATACTGCGTCCCGCCGAAGACACGGTAAGCATCGCTCTCTTCATGGCCGTATCGTTCGAAGGACCGGAAGTCGTTGGTATTAAATTATGGTCTGAATTACATACCAATTGCTGTACTAACTCTGAACAACATCTGCAGAGCCCCCCTGTGGTACGGCTCCCCCGTTGCCTTTTTCAACCGCGGCTTCCACATCCGCAGCCCGCAGCCCATCTATTATCCTCTCCTGTTTTTTCCACATTCTAAAAAAGATGCGCGTTCCGTGTAGCTGCGCCGCTGAAAATGCCACATGCAGCAAAGGAGTGACAATCTTAAAGGCAATCCTCCATTGACTCCACAGCTGCCCGAACAGATACATGGTGACAATAGTCTCGACGATGGTGCCTAAAAGAGTCGTGAAGCATGCAGCGCGGAAGAGGTTACGTAGGAAGAGATGAGAGTTAGGAAGTGTGCGGTAGAGAATAATCGCGACATGGGGGAGAATTTAAATAATGTCGAATGCACCTGATGAAAGAATCAGTCTGTTGCGATACTAATACAAGAATTTCTCGTATGGATAGAAATTTCAAACAGGACTTACCCCACACTGTGCATAGTATGAACTCGATACTTGCATCCTTCTGGTGGATCACATTTAAACTGAAGGCAACGGCGGACTGACCCACCATAATAGCTCCGATGTGGTGGAAAATAGAGACCGGGGACACTTTCGTGCGATAGATGAGTTCGAAGATGTACATTGCAAGCAACATTTGTGTTGCAACGAGGAGTATATCACCTAGCGTGACAATGGATCCTTTTGCGGATGGGTCGTGTAGGGAGCCAGTTCCAAATGCGATAGAAAGAAATGGATAAGCGGCCACGATGAGAATAATAAACTTTGTTGTCCCTGCGATGTGATGATTAACGAAGCCTCTTCGATTAAGCTCGTCGAGATCGGTGTATATTTTCCCATAGATTTTGCGAAGAAAGAAAAGCTCGAGCACGTAATACTTGACTAGGAAAAGACATACGAAGACGATGGTGATTATGAGTCCAGAGAATGGCGCTAGTGAGCTGATCGACGTTAGTGGAGTATGGCGAATGTGTTCATCCACTGGGTCGAGAGAAAAAGCTTTTGAGCTGTACTAGTAGGAAAATGTAGGCGTAATATAGGTAGAATTAACATGAGGAAAGGTTCAGGGGAGAGATTTGTGTTTGATAGTGGAGGTCCGTTCGTGATGTATTGAATCCTTTAGTATCAAAAGAATTAAGGACATGCCTTGAGATGAGCACCATCATCGGAACACGAGCTCTTTACTAGAATTTCAACATGCTGCCAACTCCAAGCCAATCCAAATTCAAACACCGCAACCCAACACCGCGACGAGAACGACAACCGTGAACTATACATCCTTGCACTCTCTCCCTCTCAGCCCTCGCACTCCCTTCCCTCCGCGCAGATCCACTTTGGAGGTGCAAACCACACAGCTCAGAGCCAAAGCTGTCTCATACGATCAAGATGGCCGTGGTGCGGTGGCAGTACATGCCAATGCCATGAATCGGCTGCAGCAGATCGACCTGCACTGCGCACAATCGTTGCGGAGATATTTGCATGGCATGTCGCCATTGAGGGGATGGCTGTACGATCGTTGGAGGGTAGGAGCCGAGCGTTGAGGGCGAGTATAAGGGGTTGAGGAACGTGCAATCGTAGGGGAGGAAGAGAGAGAGAAAGAGACAGATGGTCCACTGTAAGCACATGTGCCAATTGGCACTACCTATCGTATATAAGCATAAGTCCACAGTGCAGATGCACGATCTTCGAAGCCCTCACCTAACCTCCATCCCCCCTCCAAGCTCCCAAAACACTTCTCTCCTCCACCTCATTCGCAAACCTCACGCCTTCCTTCTCCACACTCGGAACACGCCCACAATTCAAGTCGTGAAACACCCGACATTAGCTCTGTACAGTACGATACTAGTTCAAGCACTATTTCCTTGCTAAACATATCAACTACTACCTGGCGGTCCAGGAGGCTCATCGCTGTGCATCACTACGAGGCAAAATAAATGTTTGCAAAGCAACCGCAAGGTTCACAGGCGAAACCGAACAAGCTCTAGCTGCTTAAGGTCTGCATCGTGGACCGTCGCCCGAGAGTGGAGTAGGTGGGGCTTATAGGCGTGTCTTCATCTTCGGGCGTGTACCGTGAATAACTTCCTGCTTGTGCGGGGATGGCAAATTCGGAAAGCCAGAGGACGGGCGTGCGGTGGAAACCACGTGATGGAGACGGTGCTCTTGGAGTTTGCGAAGTCCCCGACCGGGTTGTGTAGTCCACCTTGTGAATGCCCTGGCCTTGGAGCTGGCTTATGTGCACAACCAGATGCGAGTTACGCATTCACATTGACCGGACAGGACAGGGGCAGGGACACTTTTCCAGGAGACGGCACTCATGCGTTTGTCGGTCCGACGGTTTCGCTTCAGCGCTGACTTTTGGTGGCCCTGTGCTTGCGCTACATATGGATGAAGATCGTGATGATAATACGCACAACAACGAGAATAGGCAGAAGGACGGTGGCGACCACAACCAGGCGGGAATACTTATAATGTGACCAGGGGTATTACATGCGCACTGTAACATCCTCCATTGGTTGACGACAAAAAAATTGAAGCTAGTGCTGCGAAATCTCGATGTTTAGCACCAGACAAATGTCCGACCGCCCATTCCCCTGTGCCCTGTGCTCACACCTCCAAACCCTTGGTGCATCTCAGCCTTCCCACCGTACCCATCAAGAGTTACCTCAGTGTACCCACTGCGCCCTCTGTGTGTCAGATACAGACACCACCACCAATGCTGGCTCGAATGGTGTCTGAGGAGCGGTGTTAGAGCCGCATGATGGGCGCGAAGTTATCAGGCAAAGAAATAGCAAGGGCCAAAGCCGAGGCAAAGAGGGACATAGTTGAGGAGGTGCTAGCTGTCACGTGATCGGCGCGTCTCCGATACGAAGAACTTGCGCCCATCTCCTGCATATGTTGGTGCCCTCCACAGTAGCGTTCTTCAGCAGTGTCAACCCATATACGCAAACTCACGATTTCCCCAACCCCTCTGCGTACCCTCTTAAAATATCCATGGGATAAACCTTAAATGATTAGCGAGCAGGTCAGACTAGGGTCAATCACACATACTGATCAGGTTTGTAGCTTTGCTATCCCTCCTGAAGAGCAATTTATGTTGTTTGGACAGACCGCCAAGAATACTGCTTCAAGACCTCACAAATTTCTTTGCGAGTATCACGATTAACTTATCTGACTCTGACAGTATGTGAGGAAGGTGCGACGAGGCTCCAGACCAACTCAAAGAATACTTCCATTCGAAAGGTACGATTTGCCTGTTTTGCTCCAAATGATGCATGAAATGACCATCTCTGTGTAGAGCTTCAGAGATGCGTTTAAGATTGTCGAGAAGTACTCCACGTCTTGCTGGAGCGCTTCCGTCCATGCAGGGGTCTGAAAGAATATTGTCAAGCTAGAAAGGCGCTTCAAGTTGGGAGGCCTGCAGAGGTCTATTCTGGTGAACATTATCCAATTCGTTATCCTCAACTAACTGTTCACCTGCCGTCCTTATCAGGCTCTGCACCAAAACGAACATGTCCAATCACAATCAACCAAATTTAGGAGTTGATGACATCTCTAAGTCTGCGTGAAGTCTCCATTTGCAGCAGATACAACAGTTGATCATGCATGGGTCTCAAAGCTTCCTGGGTGGCAGTGCAACATGTTGCATCGAGTAATACGGAGGAGGTATGGCTACCACTCGATGTATGCACCCTTAAACTCAATCGTGATTAGGTTCCTGGGCTCGTCTCTAGAGCGCGTGATGAGCGCCGAGACCGTACACACCTTTTTGTGGTTGGCTAGCGCCGTTTCTGGCGATCTGATACGAATTGTCCTCCCCATAGAAGACATACCGATCAAATAGAATCCCCACTGTATACACAAAAATAAGGCGCGTCGAGGTTGTCGGTAAACACTGAACAAGTCCTTCAACTAGTTTTTCTATCCTTTTTCAGCCATCTTCATATTGGAGGATTCTAGATCAGATGTATAAAGTTTGATAATATTTCTCGCTCACCTATAGAACCGAGTGTTATAAGTTCTCCAGAGCAAATGAGTCAGCCATGGGCATGGAGATTCCATCGGTGCCATGTCTTGGGTTTAAATCCAAGGTAATATTGTCATTTCCTGATCTCAAGGATGCCTCTAGTGGCTCCTGGAGACTTCGTTGACGGATGTTCAAAAGGAGCCGGCTACTCAATACGCAAGGTAGAACAATTACCCAACTGTTGCAGAAATGCAAGTTTCAGCGACGGGCAGAGTCAACTGTCACAATAGCTTCCTATTCGACCAACCTGAGTGCAAATGATGACCACCCTGAGGGGGCCACCGCCCAGATGAGGCAGTTTGTCAGCACAACAGACACGATGCTGTATTATAATATCCACTTAATTTCCCTTGGAATGGATTGCTGATCACAACTTGAACCCACCTCAAAAAGTAAGTTGCACTATATGGGATTAGTCATCGATAGGAGAAAAGACTAGAAAAGGATGGCCTACCTATCCCGAATGAGCAACCGGAGTAGAGGCGAATTTGTGCCCGACTTAAACACCATGAACGCTCGATACCCCATAAGTAAGCACAGCACAGTCTCGACAATGAGTGTGGGAATCCACCCAGCGAAAAGAAAGGACGGTAGATTTGCAGCACAACCACTTGTACCAAAAGACGCCAGGGAACTTAAAAGGGCTATTTCTGAATGAGCATAATACATGAGGGGCAACAAGTCGTCTCACCCTGAGGCACACCGATAATAGCAATTATTAGGGCTATGAAAGCACTTGCGGCGATGAGTCCACTTGTTAATAATAAAACCCGAAAGTTCCGTCGATAAGCTGCGTATATCTTGGAGGAATATCAATGGGGCTTATTTACGATATGCTTTCTCAAATGGCTGGGCACGTACACGGACAAGCAGGATCACTAGATTCGATGGTCAGCCCGAATGCAGATTAATGCATGACTGAATTACATACACTCTGAATTGACAATTGAGGCTATCACTCTGTCGGGGACTGATATGTCAACGTCAACGCAAACGCAAGGTAAACATACTCTATAGAAATCCACCAGATAAACCTCTGGCAGCTGATATCAAGGTATGAGTACTTCCACCCCTTCTGTTAAATCTGTCATGCATACAACTATGCAATGTGACATTCAGTGAAATATAATACAGATTTAACGGACGGGACAAGCCTCGTTTGACACACTTGCTGAGACAACTGATGTTCCGGCATTCATGAGTATTCTTAACCTTCAGCATTTCTACATCCACCTACAAATCAGATAAGAGAGAGCAGAGATCATTCCAAAAACTCGATTCTGTTCACAGGGCATGAAGCACCGGCATACTATGGCCATAAATAAAAGGTAATGGAACAGGCTCACAAACAGAAAGAGCACCGTTATAAGCGACCATTCGCGGCGCCAAAAAAGTTGAACCTACAAAGTATGGTCAACATATCACGAGACATCGACTAGAGGCAAGGCTAGCCTCTGCTGGAAAAGTGAGAACTGAACAGCTATCATAACCTAACTTCCCTTTATTTGGGGAATATACTCACAATAATCATAAAAAAGGAGCGCGAGTGCTGAGTACATGGAGTATCTAGTCGCTGTCACTGCCAAGGATCCATCAGTAGTACAGATTGATCCAGGGTGGTAGGCCGACATACGAGCGACAAAAAGGGATTGAATGTCCATGGTACCAATGGCTCCTGGAAGCAGAGAGAGTATTAAGGTACATGTGTACCATCTGTCTATTTAACTCCACTACAGGTCACCCCATTCACTCATTCGGTCAACTATCTGAGAGTGCGTTTATCAGCGCCTGCACCAGCGGAGTTGTCATGTCCATTGAAACCTGCGACACCACCGCGTCTCTGTTCCCGCGTCCACCATGAAAGTGCACGCAACATTATCTTCGCTGCACCTTGCATGACCTCGATTTCCCTCAATTCTCTAGGGCACTTGGTGATAGTGACAATGAAAATGTTATTCCTCCGAGTCCATCCGAACAATATGCCCTTCCCGGAAATTCAAGGAGTCACATGAAGCAAGGGAAAGGCTCAGTGGCGGAATCCCTAATCGGCACCGCATTTGATGATTGTGGCATGGAACCACACCAACCTGACTCTCCGAGTCACCACACTGCTTCACCAACTTGATGCTATCTTGGTGTACATCTTCTCATGTAAGTAGATGTAAAACGCCAGATCCGGGCTCATCTCGTTTAGTGTCAGAGTACTCTACCGACTTGAAGTTCATCCTGCCAACTGAGTTCCTACGCTACCCGTCCAGAGTATGATTATTCAATGATCATTCGAGAAGGGCCTTTATCCCCGGCTATAAACTGTATATTACTCTACCACTATACACATCGAAACCGTTCGCTGATCCCGGAACCCTCGGTCTGACAGTCGTGAGTTGGTCGCGATGGCCACGGACTCAAGAATAGTCTGCCTCGTGATGGTCGCTGGACGACCAGTCGGCCGGTTGTGATGGAAGAAAATGACAAGAAATCATCCCTGATAGACAAAAACGTCTGTACGTGATCCCCGGATGGACATATATCCACCAGGGCCCTTCCCCCGCCTCCCCGCCAGCCATTTTCTGACCAGGGTTCCTGATCGGCAGTCATGATGGACGGGAAACGTCTGCTATTCGTCGCCATTCACTGACACACCGTCCATACATGGTCGCTGATGGATGCATTTTCATCAGAGCCTCCTTACCTCCCCGCCACAGGACCACTTTTTGCGACCGGTTGATGGATGCCGACCAGTTTGTTGATCCAGATCGGTTTCTGGCCGGCTTCTCATAGATGCGACCATAGCCAGTGCTGCACCTTCTCTCCCTCGGGTGTACTACCTGTTGCAAGAAATCAACCAAATGCATTACTATCTATGTAAGCGAACACACTCCGTATGAAAATCGTCGCACCACATAGCCTGAGGGAGATGGGCGGAGGTAAAAGCAAAGTAAGTGCAGATGGAGGCAAATCAATCGACTTACATAGTGCAATGGAGAAATGGAGAACAGACCGGTGCACACGCTTGGGGACACGTGGACGGCCAGGGACATTCCTGAACGGATGTGGACGTGAAAAATCAGGGAAGCGCGGGATATGGAGAAGGACTGGAATCACCAGTGACGAGTCATCTTCGCCTTCTTGAGCAAGGGGTGATGCAAGCCCTGCCACTTGCCACTGACCGCTAAGCCATCGTGATTTCCTATGCGTCTGGCTAGTGGTTAAAGCCGGGTTAGTGGTTAAAGCCGTCGCCACGCCATCTCTGTTGGTCGAAGTCGGAGACTGCTGGGAGAGAACCAGTGAATGTTGTGGTGCGGCAAACTAGAGAATGCAAGGTACAAAGTGAGTCCATGATAGGATCGATGGCATCCCGAAAGATGCAAAAAGAAGAAAGCTTGGGTGTGTGCATTATTTGAACTGGATCAGTGTGGAAAGCAGTGATATATTGCAAATTGGGTAGTTCGACAGTGGCATGATCCCCGAAAAGATATTCATCAGCCTGAGACCCAACGCACAGTAATCTTAGGCGTGCAGCATGGCGTTCGACGTTCCGATGTAAACATCAAGTCGGCAAGATATGGCACGAAAATATTTTTCAGTTTGGTCGATTTTTAATGGAGGGTTACGGATCATGCCAGGGCGGCAGACCAATGACGACAAGTGGACTGAATTATGTGTCGTGTAAGGAACCGAGTCATCACGGAGAAATCAGTGGTATTTGTTTCCCACTTCTTGCAAGGAGATGGAAGGAAGTGAAACAACGAATATACCCCCGGATTTTGTGTTGAACCTTGCGTATCGGAGCCATCAAGCCAGCTTAAATTACAAGAACGTTCGGTAGGCATGTAGACTCTGGCTCAGTTGGTTTTCCAGAGGCGCGATTTCTTCATTGAGGGAAGCAGGTTCGCAGCGTTGTTCCTCGGCACCCATAGGATATTGTTATATTCGGATACAGTCAGGACGTAGGCTGTCACCGCAAGCTGACTGTAATCAAGAGTAATCGCAACTTTCTTCCCACCCTCTTGGAAAAGTTTCGAAGTGCTTACTAGATGTTGAGATTTTGACATTTGCTTCAAATCAAATATGGATTAGATGAAAAAAAAGTTCTTCACAAAAGACGCTTGATGGTTCCAGAGATGCGTTTGTCCAGAGTGGCAAAGGCTACAATGCTGGCTTATCTCCCAACGTGTTGGCTCTTTGGAACTTTTTGGTGAACTGGATATCCATACATGGTCATCATCACACACGTGTAGGAGTGGTTTATCAATTCATTCATCTTCAGACCGATTCATTAGTGGACGGGCACCCCACATCTTCTCGATTCACTCCCACCAGGTGAGCTTTACATTAGTTTTGGTGAAAAGAGTGAGCCAGCATTAAGACGACTGACTCGGAGGAGCGAATATACCATAGATATGAAGACAGCTTCAGGAAGCACTCCACAGGTCCCTGGTCTGCAGCGAAGTGACAGGTTGGTGAATCTCCATTCACAGTTTCTGAAGAAATGGAACCAACACGTGTAAACAGTAAAACACACGGCCTGTCACACCGTGACCGCGGTGGAGCGTTCAAAAGCCCACACTGGCGGCCTAGTAGGTTGTGCAATGATTTTAACCTAGAGATTGATAAATTCCCGAAACTAGACAGGTGTGACTGGACACTTATGACTACGTTTTTGGAATTTCCATGAAGGCTTCAAATTAGAAAACAAACTTGATTCTCGATAGTGATTCGTGAGATTTATCGTATTTTCTTCTTTGCACAGACACTCTGACATTTCCTAAAGATACTTCTGAAACCAAAGATCCTGCATCCGTGTACAAAGCAATATTGAACTAACTACCGACCGAGACATCAATACTCATACATTTCTTTCTTTACCTCAGTACAAACGACATCGCCCTATCTAATGTTCACTGATAATGTCACATAGGGAACCCGGTAGCCTGGAGTCTGACATCCAGGTGGATCTTGCGCACAAGTTCAAGTTGTTTTCAGGTTCGACAAAAACTTCACTAACATCCTTACACAAGACAAACCAAATGGTATGTCGTGGATAACGCTTCCTAGTTGCAAAGTAAGATGCGGTTGGGGCTAATGAGCTGGGGCACGCAATCAAGATGGAGGGTTGCGGGACAGAAGGGATGTTGTAGAGAGTGGAAGGTCGTGCGACGAACGTCTCACGGTACAGACTGATTGATGGCGTTGGGAAGGACTTGGTGAGAACAGAGCTTTGTCTGGAGGACGGATTGGGATGGATGATGAGGAGGTGTGGGGCGGTTCCCTTGGACTTGCAATATACGGCGGGTGGTGGTGACAGTGGTGTAGGCGATAGCATCGACGCCGGATATATAGAGGTGAACGGGTGGTCGTCGCGGGCAGAATGGCGGAACGAGTGGAGTGGGCTTGGATGAACAAGGAGGCGGCTGCACAGGACGCGACGAATAAGGCACGTTAACAACAACATTGACGCGTTTAAGGTGCGAGGGTAGTTAATGACCGGCAATGTGTCGACCAGCAAGCCCTCGGTGAGACGCGCTCATACGTCTCACGCTCTTACGTTTCCTGGGTATCAGAGTCTTCCACCATCGTTGGCTCTGAACGCTGTATATCTCCCCCCCCCTTATCCACTTCGTGGACACGGAGAGGTTGGACAAGACTTGGCACGAGCTGTGTTTTCCTTACGTGATATATCATTGTACGTGGTCGTCTCTCCCTTCATACTTTCAAGGCTGGACGAACTCGGTCCAGTCCCCAATCCCTGCTTGTTCACAAGTGGGTATCACGGTGCGAAAGTAGTAGTGTGACTGATAGTGTTTTAAATCCCGCCATGTCAACGGTGCAGAGATATTCGTGCTAGGGATCCGGACTAGACCGCTTTACACATATGGAAGACTTGGAAATGTGCTATTCGAGACTCAATGGTTTAGAAGGTAAGTGGGACAGTTCAAAATTCAAGTCGAGTCGAGACACCGTGACAGTCAACATCACAGGCACTTTGCTGCAGTCTCTGCAAGCTACCAACATACTCCTCCAAGATTCTGGAACCTAATCCCCCCCACTGATTGTAATCGGTGTGCAAGCTGAGATGCCGCCCGCTGATAGTCAAGCAGTTACAATCGAGCGACGCCCTCATTGTTTCTCTGGCCTGAGAACTCTATCAGAGCTCCAAACTTCTATGACCTAAGAGGAGTAACGCTTCTGCCTGACGAGCCGGATAACCCGACAGAACAGACCCTGACTTGATAATTGCATCATAGCCCAGCATGCTGAGCAGCGCCGTGGCGACAACGCACTTCTGGCCACTCTAGTACACTTACCTTGCACAAAAAACAGTACTCAAACCCTTGAAATGGAATGTGAAGCAGTTTTCAAGGTGATGATTGAGATTCTAGACTAATAGACATGCTGATACGGTGTCGCACCATGACAGTATGGTGCTGGTCCAACCGGGGTCACTTCATTAAACCAGTCGTACTTGACGGTTTTACTCCATCTATACAGTTATGGTAAGACACTTGGTTGGTAATTTAACTTGAGCTTGAAGTAGACCACTGTACAGTTCTATGATCACTTTTTGACCTTCAATGACGAAGTCGCGTATGTGTGGCCTTCTAAATGGTCTCTTCCGAAGGCCCTCTACTTCGCAACGACATACATTAATTTTATAAATCTGGTCGTTTCTATCCCTGGTATGACGCTCTTGTCTTATAAGCCCAATGAAGTCTGATAATATGCGGAGTTTCTCACATCATCATGCACAAGGATGCCAAGGACCATCGCTGTGACATCAATTCAAATTTGTGTGTCGTGGCAGCCTAAGGTGGGTTCATCGCATGCGTAAGGTTAACTGTGGTGTTTTCGATCAGGTCTTAATCTAATTACTATTTGTACAGCGGAATGTCAGTGTCTTTTACCAACTCCGAATAGAGAGCGATTAAAACCACTGGATTCCAGCTGTCCTCCTTTTTAGAACGTGGGTTCTCTGGGAAAGGAGCAAGAACACAGCTATTGGACTGCTTGGACTTTTTGCTTTTTTCGTAATTCCATCCATCATATTCTATACGGTTGAGATATGACAACAAGACGGTGAGTGGTTTCCACAGAGGGCAAATATCATCCAATTTTAATTTCCAATGATAGTGGCCGACCCGAAGCCTGTCCTTGGTTCTATTCCTTTTTTCAGCTTCCCGCTTCTTGCGTTATACGAGTCAAGTGTGACATTTCTTGACACACTGTGAACTTGGTTGAAGAACTCCATACCGTCTAGTCATGCTTGCGTTGAATATCTACAAGGCGAAGGAGCACTGTATGTCTCAATCAATCTGTAACACTAAAACATTCACTATTGATCATCTTCTCAAGTTGCATCGACTCGTAATCAATATCATGTTTCTCTTGTTGTCGTTCTAATTCGAGATGGTGAGTGCCATGCCTATTCACTGGGTTATCAGTGTCTCTGATTGATTCTCTCATTAAGGCATCCTATATTATATATTTGTTCTCGGTCTGTGTTTAATTGTTGCATCCAAATAAGCATTGCTAATCAAGATACAAGGTATCTCGCTCACGGTCACGGGGTTTCTAGTAGGCGCAGTAAGTTATGATAGTTCAACAAACACGTACTAGATCTCATATTTGATACGGGGCAGAACAAGCCAATCCTTATCGAAATCTCTACGTGAGTTGTGGAGATATCTTTGCAGCGGCTTGTTTCATCATTATCTTGGATAGTCTGCATAAGTCTAGTAACGGAGAGTGCAAAAACAAAAATATCCTCGATTCCTCTTCGCTCATTATATCAAACGCAAACTACTTGGCGGATGCGTCCACGCTCAAACCATAACAGCCTCTTCCACATCTTGATGCGCGGATATAAAATGTCTACAGACCAAGATTATAAGAAGTAGAGGGTCCTAACGATGAGGTACCTACGAATATTCAGAATGATTTCGCATCAACTCATCTCTTCCTCTCGTCTCGAAGCATTCTTCCCTTTGAAATCCCCCAGTAATTCCAAAATGACGATGCCTATCGATGTTGTCGCAAATGCTTCTTCTGCCAGTGCAAGGATGGACAGCCTTTAACACCCTGGCGATATAGCTATCAAAAGTGGTCTGTGAAACAGGAATGCGTACAACCTAAAGGAAGGTATCGGCCAGGGAGAAAAATCAAGAATCCGCTTGGGCAAGACTTACAGGTGGCTGCGCAACGTTGGGTGTCCATGTGTTCCGCCACGGATTTGGGAAGTGCTTGAAAAGAGTATCTGAACCAGATCAGCAAACTATATCAACAAAATGTTCTCAATGAACCTTTCATCCTAGATATCCAAGGACATGGTGAGATATCGTGCACGGGCAGGCACCGGCAATGCGCTGAGTAAACCCCAGCTCTTTCGATGTCACTATAACGATTATGTTGATCAAAGTTATTAACAACTTGGGGACAGTTGGAATGGTATGCGAGCGGGCCTAGGAAGATGAAACGCTTCAGTGCGGCTTTCGGATCGTTGCTAGCATCGTGAAGTGCTGAAAACAAGTCAGAAATGCCGCTGGAGAGATACTGACACATACCCGTCATTCCTGCGACACATGTCTCGGTTGTATGCCTCCCAAGCATGGTCCTGAGGACCTTTACAACTACTATCTGCACCAGGATTTTCTTATCGAAGCCAGAGACGCAACCTGCAGTCAGGATGTCGTACAAATGGTGATATATAATGAGAACGGTTTGCTGTCCTTGAGGCCGGTCATAAATGGAGATTTTTCTAAGCTCATCGAGAACCGTGAGTGCAATCTTTTTGAAAAAGATAGGTGGGGAGGATGAGAGGTCCATGAAACGAGATGGGTGTTTTGATGAAACACGGCAGGAATGCGCGGGCGACAGGATGCTCTTAAACTACCCGAGTGAGTGTAGGGTTAAAATTGATCACTTGAACATAATGGGCATGTGCCCAATTTCAAACTGCGGCCTCGAGGACTGGCTGTACAAGAAAAAACTGCTTTACAAGTGATAATCACTCCGCTATGATCGAAACGTATAAACTCTACAGCATGAGTCATGCGTAGCAATCAATGAGTCGGTGAGAGAAAACCCGTGATTGCATAGTCATTGTATAGGTTGAGCATGTGCATGTTGATGTCGCTGGGTAATGTAGCAAAGAGCCAGATGTTAGCTATTTGTAAATCCAAGTCTTTTCTTCAAGCCATGAGCTCAACTGTGATTGCTGCGATTTCTCAAGCAACACGGCTGTAGTCATGATCCCCCGTCCTCGCAGAACAGAGCGCCAGCTTAGAAAACACGTGGGCATATGATTATATCGCCCTCATGGCCTTCACGTACATTGTAAACGCAAGCATCCCCTCTTCAAGCTCATAACCCGGTCGACATGACACAGTGAAGTTAGCGGTTGGGTTGAAAGGAGGGTAAGACACTGAATGAAGCTTGAAGCCGCGCAGAATACGAAACATACTATCAGTGCATTCCGCTGCAGAACTTCTTTGAGGTTGTTTGGCTGAGCCTATCCTTCGGGTGTGCGCCCTGTGCTAATATCAGCGCAAGCCGTCTTACGTCGATTTACACCATGTCTATCCCATAGACATGTCTGT
Organism: Ramaria rubella; assembly: GCA_015039355.1. Lineage (NCBI taxonomy): Eukaryota > Fungi > Basidiomycota > Agaricomycetes > Gomphales > Gomphaceae > Ramaria > Ramaria rubella. The sequence goes on along the minus strand of MU134393.1, from coordinate 15,509 downwards.
AGTCCTTTTGGGGCATTGCACCCCAACGCCCAAGCCGAATATGAGTACAGGTTAACCATTGCCGAGGACCCCGATATCACGGGTATCACCTTGGCAAACAACACCATGGGTCTTACAAAGTAGTCGAGAGCGCGCGCAAGATCAACGGGCTCTTCCAGGACGTAGAGGAATGGCAACCGCCATTCTGTGCACGGTGGGATGACGCAGTGTGTGGAATGGGAACGAAGACAACGAGAGGCTGTTGATCGTGGTGAATGTAGTTAGGTATGTGCATGAATGGAAACACTGCTTCCACCGCCATCGACGTGCACAAACAACACGGGAAATCCAAACTCGCATCTTCATCTGCAGCGAGTGGCTTTGGCTTTGGCTTCGACTTAATTGCCGACGTGTTGTGCGGCTATTGTGGCGCCTCTGGGAACGCAGGAAGGGTCTTGGCAGTCTTCAGCCGTCGGCTTTGCGATACCCTCCACACCATCAGTCACCACCTCCACTCTCCGCTTCCGACTGGGACTCAGCCCTGAATTCTTCGCCTGAGCTTCCGTGTTTTTTCCCGCTCCTTCACCTCTATAAGCCCCCTAATATACGCACCGAGTCAGCCTCGCACGTACGGAACACGGAGCACAGCGCAAGTATAATCCAGCTTTTTAGTGCAAAGATGATGCTCTAGGTGCGGTTGAAATCGAGGTTGAAGCCGGCATAGTAGCCACGCGGGAAGATTCAGATGACCGACGTGCTGGACCAGGACGTTGGGGCAGACGGGGAGAGGAGTGGGGGAGGCGAGGAAGGAGTTGTGGCGGAGGAATTGCGGGGAAATCGTGTGGTCGGTAGCCAGGGCTGGGTAAGTAGGCAGGATGGGGAGCGGTATAGGTACCTTTCATAGTGGTTTCAAGCGCTTGCAAGCATCCTTGAAGGATGGTGTATTAACTAGAAGACGCTAAAATGCTCAGTAGTGTACCATAACAGACAAATGCATGACGTACTGCTTCGGATTTCCAAAGTGTATGTAGTTAATTGGAAAGGGATCCTTGTTCTCAACGTTCCACGCAAACGTTGCATGCCAAATGCGGAAGTAGAGGTAGGGCATGTTGACGCCTGAGATCTTGGAGTCGTTTCTCAGGGGGCGGGTACGGACCAACAGTAGTTCGGCGACATTCCAGTACTTTATTTCGTCTGTAAATAGCGAGCCTAGTTAAGGCAACCAGTGACGTAGTACGGGAATAAATAGACTTAACACATCTTTCAAGTCAGCACCGTACCATAAGTAAGACTTCTAGAATCGGGAGCATGAATATTTCGCTCAGGATTTCGGCAGGAAGCCTCCGTATGGGTGCCATCAGGCGCTGCGGCCACCGTGGACAGTCGCACTTTGATAACCCGTAGATCTTAGATTTGTTGGTCAAGAGATGCGATAGAAACACCAACTTATATGAGTTCCTGTTGTTTTTCATCGAGCCACTTGTTAATCTGGTTGAATTCGGGATGTAGCCAGTGGAGAGCAGTTTGGAATAGTCCAGCTCTGTGTACGCACATGTAAAACTAAACGATAATTAGCATGAATCTGAACCAAAGTTCTTACTTGGCAGACATCTTGAGCACCTTGACAATTGGGCCGTGAGTTTTTCGGAATCTAAGCTGGTCACGATGTGACAAATATCTTATGTCTGTTTTATGCCTACCTGAAGCCGTTCAAGGCAACCTGAAGCCGTCTTTCGAGCATCTTAAGATGTTTCTTGCATTTTATTTGAAGCGCTGTTACATGGTACGTGATATTAACCCTGGCACTTGACCACAAGCTGAGCTGCCATCGTAGACGCGATGATCGTCGACTATACAGTACGTTGCTGAAGATGACGTCGCAAGACAATCCGCCAGAAGAGCGTCGACGTTGTCACCCTCAACATGGCTCTCCCCACGCCCATGCCCACGCACAGTCACACCACCATCATACATCCCAACATTAATACGCCACTCAGGGCTCTTCCTGCCCCTCCTTACACTCGCACCTCCTAGTCCATCTCACCACGCAATTCTAACATTGCGCCCCAGACTTGATCCATGTCGGCATCATTGCGGTTCTCTGTGGCCGACGAGCAGAAAGCGCGGAAGGGGGTTGTAGAGGTCCTTCGGTTGCGCGAGAGGAGTCTTGACGGCACGGAAGGTGGGGCCACTAACCTTCAATGCTACATCCTCCTTCCTAAACTGCTTTTCCAGTTCTACCGCCTCTTCTAACGGTAACGCCCGCGCGAGCTGGAATGGTGTAAACACGCGGAGTGAGGTGCAGGGTGTGGGTAGAGAGCACGTCACCAGGAGAATGATGAGGATGGTGGGTGGGATGGTCGTCCATTGAACAAGGGGGTACGTATCGGTTTTAGGACCTGCAAAAATCTGCGTCAGCATCGCTACAGCTTGCAGAGTGCGAAATGCCATCAATCAATGCCGCATTGAGGCGTGCCTGCGGTGTCGTGTCATGTTGGTGGCGCTAGCGGTGTGCGTGAGTTTCCATTTCGATTACCGTTGAGTTTTAGTGACATGTAGCACGTTCCAGCTTCCCTCGCTGAATTATCTGCGAACAACCTTTAGCTGCCCCCCTGCTCAAGATCAGGGCGCGCAAACGCAGCTCCAACTTCAAGGCCCGGGTTTCTGTTTCCGTCTGCTCTGCCCATTTACAAAGCAAAATAAGCAAGTTGAGTTTATTCTCCATCAGTCCTAGTCTCTTACAACCTAACATTAGTCCGTCCTGTGTGGTCCCCTAGCAACAAACTGACAAGTTCAGCACTTCTCATCACCGCAACTCAAGAAGAAATCAACCTCGACGGAGTTACACCCAATGTGTCCGGGATGCAGTCTTCTCCAATGGCGGCTCTCTTACAAGCTCTTTGTACTGCGTTGGCCTTGCCACCAGAGAGTTCTATGGTTGCAGCGTACGTCGAAGTTTATTACTCACCAATGCATCTTCGCCTACAGGTCATATATGCCCACAGCCACACCACCATTGCCCAGCCGTACAGAGTAGGTCTAGCTCTGTAACGTGCATACATGTAGAAATATCAAATTACGCACCGGAAAACCTCGGATGGATCCGCAAGAACTTTAAATTTGATTACACCCTTAGCTCAAGCGTGTATCTGAACACATTGTCTCTCCGCTTTCGATGGTGTACCATCTTCAAGTTCAAATCACTTGTGTAGACTTGTATGCTTATCTGTAGCGAAAGGGATAATTCCCAGCCACATCTCCGTAGCATCATGCACTGTCAACCTCTGTCGTGCGACACCTCAGCTCCCAGCTCACTAAATCCAACGACCTGTTGTGAATCGTAAACTTGGCGGAGCAGCGGCAACCATTCTTGCACATCGGCAATAAGAGTAAACTGGTCGGGCACATGCTCGTCGTCGATGATTGAGCCATGAATTGTATCGTTTAGGAGCATGACCGTTCGGGAGCCTAATAATGGGGAATGTACCGGGCTTGGATTCTCACTCAGTTTCTGTACCGCAAAATGCTGAAAGCGAGTATGTATAGAGTCCTATTCATCTACCAGCTTGCCTTTTTGGAACAGGACACAGACCCACCTGTGGACACGAGACTAGCAAACAGAACCGCAGGCCAGACTTCGAAGGGGCATGATTACACCACCCGTTATCCTCCAAGTCTGCAACGGCTTCGAGATTGTTCATTCTCTGAACACTCGATAAGTTCTAACATAGGGTGGACATCAAGAAGCCCATTTAAGAGACAGGTGTATTCCGCAAGTTCGACCGTTGTCTGTGGTGCGAGCGGCGGTGTCACGATAGTGACGTGACTTGGCGATGGACGCGGGCGCCACACACCCACCCTAGGTCGCTGATGGATGCATTCCCACCAGGGCCTTCTCCCTCCCCGTCGGTTTCTGATCGGCTGGTCATAGATACCGCCACATGTGCAGGAGCAATCCCAAAGATACCTGCCAGGTTCAGACGGCGCAGAGGCTGCGTGGGGCACGAGTACGTTTGGAAGGCGAGGGCGTGCGGCGATGGGGATGCTGAGCTCGAGTGGAAGGGGGAGCGGGAGAGTATGGTGCCACCGGAGGAGTCGCAGCAACTTGACGCACGGAGTGTGTTCTCTCAGCAGGGGGTGTCGGAATCCGCACCACCAGCATCCATGTTCGACCCGCCATCCGCACGCGCACCGCCCCAGACACCCTGCGCAGTCTCTTTCAGATCTCCCGAACCCCTCACACTGTCGGTCCTATCCACCACACCCACGCCCAGCCCTATACCCTGTCCCTTCCCTACACTCACCGTTGCATCCCGCCCTGCCTCCGCCATCCGTGGATCCGCCTCGCATTCGTACCCAACATCGCCCTCAACAACGCCTCGGAGGCGTAGGCTTGTGGAGCTACGTACAATTCGTAGGTTTGCGATAGGATTTAGAGCGGAGCTTCAAGATTTCGTCTGTTCAGAGCACATGCTCTACGAGAGTCAGATGGACCGAGGCGGCGTCGGCAGTTCATGCCCGTGAGCCAGTGCATAAATGCGAGGCTTCACACCCCCTTACCCCACTCTTACCCACATTTCTCTAGTGCTGTGCAGTAGGTCTACCTGTTTCCTCGCACTATGCCTTCATTCTCACATATTTCCTATCCAGCTGGAACCCTACACTCATTCATTGCTTTTCCATTCCCTTGGGCACCCATTCCCTGCGTTAACCCACACCAGTCCCGTTCCCTTTCCCATCGTTCTTTTCGCCCGTTTTTCAACATGCACTCTCTCGCTCTTCTTTTTGTCGTTTTAGCTGTGCTTCAGGTGACCTTTTCCGCACCACTCTTCCACTCCCATGTTAGTTCGAGAGATGTGCAGGCCGCAATTGTAAGCACCGTCTAGGTATCTGTGGGTGCGATTATTGACGACGTTTACGTAGCCCCATGTGCCTCGGAGCCCCTCGGACCCGCAGACCGTAATCCGCCTTGACGGGCCGGAAGACGAGGATCAAGCCGAGCCGCCGGCTCACGCTCCCGGCGTTCGGTTCCAACCGTCCACACCCCACGATGCACCGACGCTGCCGTATTCTTCCAAACATTTCACGTTCGTGGTCTCGCCTGAGACGCCGCCGCACGCTTCTTCCTCCAGACCTCAAATCCAGGTGGCCCCCGGATTAACAACCCAGGCTCCCATCAACCAGGTCACAATCCCGCTCGAGGAGGGTCCTCCGCATCCATCGACGTCATTGGGGCGGAAAAGGAAAGCCGAGCTGCGTCTTTCGCATGCAACGACGCCAGTGAACCCTGCCTCCGGATCGCGAATCCCGGCGGCCCACGCCAACGACGCCACAAGCCAGCAGCGTGCAACAACGCAGCTGTACCCTTCTATCTCCGGATCTCAAACCCCGGCACCTCAGGCTCACCACGCCACAATTCTGCTTGAGGATCCTATGGAAGCAACGACATCGTCCGAGCCTGTCAAGTCGACAAAGAAATCTAAATCTCAGCCGACGAAAAAGAAACCTCGGCCGCCAAAGAAATCTCAGCCACCTCCTCCGCCGGCGAACGCTGCTTCTCAAAACCAGGCAGCCCCCGCTCCCTTCGACTACCCCACGATCCAACTCGATGAGGTGAAGGGGAACCCACCCGTCCTTGTCAATCCAAAGAGGCCATCTCGGGCGAAACATTTGACAAAACCTTAGGTGGGATAGCTAGCTAAGCTGCTAGGCAGTCCTACATAGAACACGTAGGGTCTAGAGGGAGCGGGATAGCCGACATAGCTCGTATACTTGGATGTATGTTTTAGCTACCTTAATGCCTGCGTTAATCAGGACCTGTTTAACGTGTGATTTTAAACGTTGGAGTTTGCATCTGTTATATGGACTTTCAGAACCGCCTTGCTGTTCTGAATACACTCACCTGGTGTTTGTCTCATTCTATGGCTTTTTGGGTGAGCTGTGGAGGATACATTGGGGACTTTTGAGTGTGGTGTGGACTTTGTAGTGTGTGACATGGACTTTTGGGTATTCCATGGACTTTCTGTGTGTGGTATGGACTTATGAGGATTCCTTGAATGTTCGGTGGACTTTTGAGTGCTCAACAGACTTTTTTGCTTTTGAGTGTTCCATGGACTTTCTGGGTGTTTTATGGACTTTGCGGTATTCCTAGGGTGTTTATCCCTGGAATAGTGGGGCTATTCCGGCGATTTACTTAGTGATTACGTCAGGAAGCCTCGTCTAGCGCCCAGACGCCTCGCGAGGCCTCACGGCGCCTCTTGAGGCCTCTTCGCCACCCACTCTCCTCGCCGCCGTCG
>MU134392.1:233920-276043 GCA_015039355.1 Ramaria rubella | reverse complement strand
CCCAGGATGTAATTATGGGCCACCAGTGCCATCAATGTCAAAAACATCAGGTAGGATTCCAGATGGTAAGTTTTTCCACACTTGAATCAGGGTGTTCATGGCACTTGGTGCTGTTCCCATAGAGAACTAGTCTGCGTCCCAAGTCACCACAGCTAATCCTTCATGTGTCATTGCTAAGTGTTTTGCATGCACCTTGTTTCAGGTGGGTGAGTATCAGTAGTGTATTGAGCACTCGGTGCTGTTCTATAAGGGCAACCTCACACACTATGGTTGCATAATGGGATTGGTCTAATGCCGTTACATAACACAGGCACTTAATGTGAGCAAAAATGAAGAACATTTGCCCATCAACACCTAACTGTATCATGGTTATGTAACAGGATTGGAGAGATAACTAAATCAAAGGAGTATGCAAATAAGTGCCGGAACGTACTGCGATTACGTAACGGGATTGGAATCCAATCCCATTACGTAACACGGGCGCTTATGCAAGCGAAAATGAAGAATGAATGCCAATAAACACCCAACTATACCATGGTTATGTAACGGGATTGGATTCCAATCCCATTATGTAACATGGACACTTATTTAAATGCACATGAGTGAAGAGATAAGGGAAGGGGAGATCATAGAGGAGAAATGGAGAGAATAGATGGAAAGAAGGGAGAATAGAGAAGTGTAGAACTACATGAAATGGGGTCATGTCCACATAGAGAACTCATGTGTGTGCGAAGTTGCTTATGCTTGCTCCTCATGTGTCGGTGCTGAGTGCTTTGCACACACCTCATAACAGGCTTTGTCTAAACAACCAACAAGGTGGCTATGACTTCACAATGCATCTTACCTGTTTCTGCATTTTTTGCTGATCATGAGGTTTTTTCTTTTGAACAACCCTTAAATATTTTAGACTACACAAACCTATTTATATATCTGAGGGAGTTGCTATTGGAATGAAGACAGAAATAAGAGGAAATCCCATACCAGGATTTATTTCTAAACTATATGTCATTGTCACTACAAGACTGGAATCCACTCTGGCTAGGTAAGTGGATTGAAATACATGCTGCCTCTATGTAAGTACACAGGAATCCACTCTAATACACTTGTCATTTTGTATTATTAAATAAGTCATGTACCCAGTTCAGTGGTGTGATATTGAAGTATATGGAATATGTACCAGATGAATATGTGCCATAGCCTCTGTTGGAAATCATTGTCCCTGTAGCCTATCAAAAAATACAGCACACAATGCCACACATACTTGCATAAACTTCCACATGTACAACCAAGTCACCAGTTACAAACATTTAACAGCTACACTGACAAAGCTCAGTGATAGACTGCCCTCAGGCTCAAGCTCACTTCCCTCATATGTGGTAGGTAACATGAGTGTCCTTCAAGCATCCAAATTTTAATCTCTTCAGTGAGCTCCCATGTTTCTTCTTGCTGTCTCCATGGATAATTTTTCAGGTCAAACACATACCTGCAGGCTGTAATCACATGGGCAGTTGCATAAAATCACACCTCCCAATATACTTCAAAGAAATAAATCGGAAGCTCCATGTATTGCAAGTGCTGCTGACATTTTTTTGCACGTCTATCAATGTTAGAACAAGAGTGTCTATAAATAGTTAGGATCACAGATAGTACAATCACATGACCATTTTTCCATGATCACTTTCCAGCTCTCATGTGAGAAGGAAAGCACAGTTTCAGAAACTGTAAAGGGCAATTGTCTTATTATCTACAGAAAAGCTTAACTGCAACGAACCAGCTCCTAAAAATGTGAGTGAAGGGCGATATTACTGAGAATCATCACACTGGAGGCAAACAACAATTTTCTGAGTCAGAAAATCTTCAGAATCTGCCATGTTTCCTGAGGATTTTCTGGGGACAGAAAACTGCTAAAAAACCTATGGTTTTTAGAGAGTTTTCTGTCCCCAGAAAAACTTCATGAAATTCTAGAAATGTGCTCCAGAAAATTGTACAAGAAATACTTGCCAACACTAATGATTCTCTGATGATTTTCTGAGTCCAAGAAACTTGGAGAATATTGTGGATTTCCACAGGTTTTTCTGCAACCAGGAAAGCTTGGAAAATCTTGCAGAAAACCATGGATATTTAACAGTTTTCTGATCAAGGAAACTCAATAAATGAGTGTTTTGAACCAGGAAATTGTCAGGAATCAGAAAATTGTCAAATAACCATGGTTTTATGCAAGGTTTTCTGCATGATTTTCTGAGAATTTTAGCAAGCTTTCCTGGGTGCAGAGAAACCTGTGGAAATTCACAATATTCTCTAAGTTTCTTGGACTCAGAAAATCATCAGAGAATCATTAGTGTTGGCAAGTATTTCTTGTACAATTTTCTGAGGCACATTTCTAGAACTTCATGAAGTTTTTCTGGGGACAGAAAACTCTCTAAAAACCATAGGTTTTTTAGCAGTTTTCTGTCCCTGGAAAATCCTCAGGAAGCATGGCATATTCTGAAGATTTTCTGACTCAGAAAATTGTTGTTTGCCTCCAGTGTCAGGCTATTTTCCGTGACAGCAGATACCAAATTAAGACCATCACGAACTAGTGAACACTATCTTGAGGGTGGGAACTTCAAATTTTTAATCGTGGGAACAATAAAATCTAATCAATTATATTCGTGGGAATGGCAATAGAGAAAGGTGAATGAACTTTTGATATCCTACAGGATGGTATGAACAATTCCTGTCGGACTTCGTCCTCCTCGGGAATCATAATACGGATCCCCTTGTCCTTGTCCTGGGACCACATATATGCAGCATAGACCACCAATCACTCTCCACCCCCTGTTCGCTCAACCACATTGACCTCCCATCAATCCAACAGCAATCCCACTTCCGCGACTGCCGACCGCTCACCCAACAGTGCCAGCAATGGAACACCTGAGTCCCTCTCATACAACCCCTTCGCCATTCAACAGTCCGACTTTTAGAGGCAACCCACCTGCCTTCAACAGCAGACAATGGCAAGGTTTTCCAAGAATGCCTCCTTCTACTCCTCCGCCTAGCCCAACAGTCTCGACTATGTCGCATCGCCAAAATGTGTCGACACCATTGCAACCTCAATCTCTACCTCCTGGACCCCCTTTGGGACACCCAGGACAACCACCTCTTCCAGGATTTCCTAGCGGAACACCTCCTGGGCCTCCTGGCGGACCCCCTCCCTTTGGAGGACCACCTGGAGCACCCTTCAGCAGACCTCCTGGCAATCCCATTGGAGGATCACCACCTGGACCACCTTTTGGCGGACCTCCTGGCAATCCCTTTGGAGGACCACCACCTGGGGGACCACTTAATGGTCCCTGGTACCAACCTTATGACGTCCCTTACTATGTAATGGCACAATCACAAAATGAAACCAATTCCGAAATTGGTAAACCGACTCACTTTGATAGAAACAAACCAGAATCCATTCAGGCATTTATTGTTCAGTGCATTATGGCTTTCAACAAAAAACCTTGAAAGTTTTCAACTGATTGGCAATGTGGTGCATATGCAGCCTCCTATCTCTCCAGGATTGCTCTCAATTGGTGGCTTTCCCACCTCACTGCAACACCTGAAACAACTATTCGAACCAACTGGGATGAATTCATAATCACTCTCAACCAATTGTTTGGACAACCCAACCTCGCTCAGTCTGCCCAGCGATCAATCCGACAGCTCAGAATGAAGGATCATCATCGTGTGAATAAACCCATGATCAAATTTGCTGAACTAGGGCATCTCACAAGTACCACCATACCCACAGATATACCTGTACTCTTGAAAAAATGGAGAGTACAGATGTGAGATTTGGTCAAACATTTACATGTAAATACTTGCAAGTACAGGTAGAGTACAGTTATACCTGTGAAAAATTAGCAAATACCTGCAGATATCTGTGATACCTGAGAAAAATAGAGAGCACATATATGGCTTTTGGTGACCAAAATACCTGCAGATACAATACTTGTGAGTACAGGTATGTAATCGTGAGATGCCCTATGCTGAACATGCTCCTCATACAGGTTGGAACAACCCCGCCCTTTACAATGCATTCTATGAAGGTCCTGCTGAACACATCAAAGACCATCTTCTGTTGCTACCACAAGCAACCACCCTCGACACCCTTAAGCAACAAGCCCTGGAATGCGAGAATCACTATTGGGCTCACCAGAATCAGAAGACCCCTCATGCTACATCAGCTCACCAGACTGGAAACACTTCGACAAACACGAAGGAATCCGAATGCAAGCCATTGGAACAAAGAGGCAACAATTATCCTAGCGACGGTTCAAAACCGTCGCAAGCAGGAACAACAGATCGAAAAGACCTCAGCAGTGTGCTAGATAACACAGGCTATTTGACTGACACTGAGAAGGAGCACCATAAAGCCAAAGGCTTGTGTATTTATTGTGGAGAAAAACCTGACCATCACAGTCACGACTGCATCTATGGAAAGAGCCCACAACAAGCTTCAGGACAAGCTACCTTCACCATTTCCACAGAACCTCAATTGGCAACAATTGAAGAGGTTATAGATGAGGAACCTCAATCCTTGGCAGAAAACTAATCAGCGATCCATCCGATGTGTGCACAATGGGTCGCATGGCACACCTGCACACAATTCCCTCTGTACAACTACAGTTGGGACTTGTATCTTGATCCGACATTTCATTCATCATCCATCTAACTCTCTCTGATCATTCTGATCCTGTACCTACTCTCATAGACTCCGGGGAAACATCAAATTTTATCGATGCACAAGTAGCGACACAACTTCCAACAGCCTGACAATCTCTTTCCCGACCAATCTCCTTATGTCTATTTGATGGAAAACCTCCCACTAGCGGTTTTATCCATGAATACATCAAAACTACTATCTCTTTTCCTGAATCATCATCTCAATCTCTATCACTTCTCATTACTCAACTTCATCCATCAGCCCTGACTGTCCTAGGTCTCCCTTGGCTAAAAACCACGAACCTGACAATCAACTGGGTTCAACGTTGCTTCATTTCCAATCCAGCACTGGCTGGACGCTTCCGATGATGACAACAGCTATGTCTTGCATCACAACCACCCAGGATGTCCAATCGATGCTCCCATTGGTTTTCAATACCATCCCAGAACTCCACACTTCTTCAGGGTCGCCCCCTTCGATAGTTCCTGGTTCCTCAGCAACTATATTGCCACCATAGGGTATCCTTTCAAAACCCAATTTCTCTCAATCCCATTCCCCTACCTTCCAGTTACCAATTGAAACAAATATGCCAACTACGTCTTCTGACCCATTACCTTTTCCCAACGGATTCATTACCGATATTCAAACACACAAAGCTCTGCGGATCAGTCTTGTTGGTGCTGCTGCATTCAGGAAATTCATAAATGCAGGAGAAGAAATATACTCTTTTCACTTTATTCCATTGTTACCTACACTCAAGGCTGAAAGTTTACTTGCTAGTGCCCACAAACCTGCGCCTACATCACTACTTCATGGCGAAGTCTTACCGACAGACGAAGCGGAACTACTCGCCAAAGTCATACCCAACGAGTACCTTGATTTTGTCAACGTCTTTTCCAGACAAGAAGCAAAAGTCGTCCCACCTCATAGATCATATGACCACAAGATTGAAATCAAAGACAACAAACCACTACCCCATGGACCAATATACCCAATGTCAGGAGTAGAACTGGAAGCCCTACGTGAATTCCTAGACAATATGCTTGGAAAAGGCTTCATCCGACCATTGATTTCCCCTGGTGGAGCACCTGTACTCTGTACTATTCACTAAGAAGAAAGATGGGGGCCTTTGACTCATCGTTGACTACCATGCTCTCAACAAGATTATGGTCAAGGATCGCTACCCAATCCCCCTCATCGGCAATCTGATCGACCAGCTCAAGTCAGCAAAAATCTACACCAAATTTGATCTTCACGCTGGTTACTATGATGTTTGGCTCAAGCCCAGCCACAAATAGAAAACAGCCTTCCACACCCGATATGGAGCCTTCAAGTTTTTAGTACTGCCGATGGGTCTCACAAACTCTCCGGTGACATTTCAACATTTTATGAATGATATTCTTCGAGATATGACTGATCGCTTTGTTGTAGTCTACCTGGATGACATTCTAGTATTTTCTGACAATATCAACTATCATCGGAAACACGTTCGAAAGGTCCTCACTCATCTCAGGGAACATAACCTTCATATAAAGCCTGAGAAATCTATCCTCCACTCTATTTCCATCGAATTCTTGGGTTTCATCGTATTGCCAGCAGGTGTATCAATGGATCCTGCGAAAACAGATGCAATTCAAGGTTGGCCAACACCCAAAACCCTCAAAGATGTCCGGTGCTTTTTAGGTTTTGCCAACTTTTACTGATGTTTCATCACTCGTTTCTCCGACATTGTACTTCCGCTGATGCGACTTATGTGTAAAGATACCCCATTCACATGGAATACACCACAAAACAACACTTTCTAACATCTCAAACTCACCTTCACTAAGGCCCCTATTCTCACTCATTTCAACCCCAACAACCCTATTGTAGTCAGGACCAACACATCCGACTATGCTGTTGCCACGATCATCTCTCAAATTTCTCCCAACGACAGTGATATCCATCCCATCGCTTTCTATTCATGAAGCATGAATCCAGCTGAGTTAAATTATGAGATATATGACAAGGAACTCCTCACCACTTCGAGGCCTTCAAACAATGGAGAAACTACCTCAAAGGTGCTACCCATGTAGTCCTTGTCCTATCTGACCACAAAAACCTCAAATACTTTGTGACAACAAAGCAACTCACCTGTTGCCAAGCTCGCTGGTTGGAATATCTGTCAGGATTCAACTACATTATTTGCTATTGCACCGGACATCTTGGAACAAAGCCAGATGCACTCACACATCATGGCAATGTGTACCCTAGAGGAGGGAGTAGCAACTACACAGAAGCTAATCCTAATATTTTTCAGACCATGTTCAAGGCTGGACAGTTACTTCTGTGAGCCATAGTACTTGACTCAGCCTCCCTTCTTTCCTCCATCAAGCAAGGAATTTGTTTGGACCCCTTTGCTCAAACACATATACAGAGACTCTGACAGAAATTACCACCTGCCAACAACCGACCTGACCCATGGTCCTTATCAACAGACGGTGATTTCCTGCTGTATAATGGTCTGTACTACATGCCAGACCATCAGGACCTTCAACTTGACATCCTCAGATCCTCCCATGACCATTGACTGTCGGGACACCCAGGAATCGGCAAGACTATTAATAACATTCAACAGCAATACTATTGGCCAAAAATCATTGCTTTCGTCACTGACTATGTCAACTCTTGTACCCCTTGTCGCAATGCAAAATCTATTCACCATAAACCATTTGGACCCCTCAAGTTCTTACCAATTGGAGAACGACCTTGGGATTCCATCTCTATGGATTTTATCGAAGGACTGCCTCTATCCGACAGATTTGACACAATCCTAGTCATCGTCAATAGACTAACAAAGATGGGTTTATTCATCCAGACATATTGTGACATTGATGCTGAAGATGTAGCCATACTTTTCCTTCAACATGTCTTCTCTAAACATGGCACACCATCCAATGTTGTCTCTGATCGTGGCAAACACTTTATCTCTAGTTTCTGGCAATCATTATGCCAGCTGCCCGACATCAAGGCCAACTTATTGATGGCCTATCACCCCCAAACTGATGGACAGACTGAACAACTTAACCAAATCCTTGAACAGTACATTTGGATTTATGTTAACTATCAACAAGATGACTGGTCACATCTCCTACCCCAAGCCAAATTCACATACAACAACACTTCGCATTCAGAGACACAGGTCACCCCATTCTTTGCAAATAAAGGCTTCCATCCTAACCTCGAAGTTTCCCTTGACACTGTTCTGTTGGAAACTGCTCACCAAATGGCTGTAGACTTAAAGGAATTACACCAGTATCTCCATGAACAAATCAAGGTGACCTGGGCACAGTATTGAACATCAAACGACAATCGAAACATAGCGATTCCTAAGCTGAATGTTGGTGACGAAGTCTGGATGGACAGCTGAAACATCTGAACCAAGCGACCCTCCAAGAAGCTTGATCACCGACAGCTAGGACCATACCCTATAATCGAAAAGGTGTCATCACATGCATTTCACCTCAGCTTACTGCTAGCATTGCAGAAGATTCACCCAGTTTTCCATGTATCACTATTAGAACCTGCGATGCCAAGTCTTATCCGAAATTGCAATCCTGACCCTCCACCTCCTGTCAAAGTTGAGGATTCCCTCGAATATGAAGTTGGCCGCATCCTAGACTCCCACTGACAAAGGAAACACATACAATACCTTGTCAAATGGAAGGGCTATGAACACACTAGCAATGCGACAAGTTGGGAATACTCCGACAATCTTCAACATGTGCCAAAACCTGTCAAGGTGTTTCACAAGGCTTACCCCGATAAGCCTCAACCTTAAACCCCTTCTCTTAATTATACTTTAGCTAAAAACTTTCATTTAATCCAAGACACTACATGATGATAGTCCTAGCGACGGCATCGGAATTCCTTCCAAAGCAATAATGATCGCACAAGACGTCTGACAAGTCGTTTGTCACACCCCTTCTTCTACAAAAAGAAACTTTTTTATGTTACACCATTCACACTCTTCTTATCACTCCTTCACAAAAACTTCTCCAATTTCTTATTTGTATTCCTTAGCCATGCCTGAACATCCAACATCTCCTTTTGAACCTCCATCACTGCATTATTTGCCACAATCCACTGTTGTGCTAACCTATCCATCTGATCAGCTCCTTCTACCATAGACTCCTGCAGGCCGTGTAACACACTGCTTCCGATGACGTCCAAACATATTTGTTTCGAAGCATGGACTGGTGATACCTCTGGTGATGAATTCTGAGTGATATTGATGGGGTGTTTAGCTTTGCGTAAGGGTTGGGAACAGAAAGGGGGAATGGAAGAGACAGGGGGTAAAGACGAAGGGCCAGCAACGATGGGCAATGCGGACTTAGCAGGGGCTATACTCTTGGACGACTTAATGACAACCTTTCCCTTACCTTTGGCAGCTGCTGTCAAGACCGATGCCTCAGTGGTCTGCCATTTGGTGTGTTTGGCTATACAAGAGGATATCAGCAATGGTTACTATAGAAAAACCAGCTACTTATGATTGAGGCTGCACTGTTTCCCATCACAACAACACTGTTCACAAATACATCCCAGTAACCCATAGCATTGATAGCCTTGGTGATCACACATCTCACACTTTCATTCCTTCTCGACCACAGCACCCTATCAGATGTTAGCAACAAAGACAGGGGTTAATAAGGAGACTACTTACATCTACATATATGACTCCAGCGACATGGTATGCCAATCCCTCACCATATTCAGCTGGCATAGCTATTCGATGGGTATCAGCAATCCCAACACCACCGAGAAGCTTGGCCTTGCGTCATGGAACAATGGTGATATTGTCGCTAATCAATTTGTCGACCTGTTTGTTTGACATATCATCAGTAAGAACCCCCTTACTGAAGAGTGGAGCTACTGCAACGGATGGGGTCACCTTCAGCAGCAGACCATCGGTTTGAGGACCCATTGAGGGATTTGGCGAAGCCACCTTAAAATTGCTCTACCAACAAGAATTAGCAACTATCAGTAAAGGGAACAAATCGTCTACTTGCCTTCAGTACCAACACCTAAGACTTTGCTCCCTCAACAGCACTTTGAATCTTTGTCACCCTGCCTGGAATTTTGAAATCCAGTTGTATGGACAGACAAGCTTCCATCGCATTCGACAGCTCATCCTGTTATCAACATCATTAGCGACACATCCCAGTAGAAAAGACTCGTCAACTCACATCTATACTCTCCATCTCCTTCACCCACAATTCAATTTCTTCAAGGAGGTTCTCGCATTGTTCAGGTTTGGTTAACACCTTCGTTTGTAACTCTTTGAAGAGAGTAAGGAATGAGGGTTCCATTTGGAGCAGAATACAGAATCATCAAAGGCTGCACCTGCTTTTATCCTAGCGACACATAATGTGCATGGACCAGGCCACATTATCACTGATGTGCCTCTCGAATGCTTATTAATCATACATGGACCACATCACAATTTGACAAATTGGGCCTATATGTGTCACTGGGGCTCCGAACTAGAAGGGGGACTACTGTCATGATTCAACACTTAACGACACTTATTTACTGTCACCATCTTCTTTATCTCTTACCGACACTAGCAAAATTTGCCTTCAAGGTTGGATCACTCAATCTAGCAACCGATTGTCAATACATGCGGCTCCAATATCAGTAGATATTAACCACAAGAGCTATACAGATGTGTTTGGGATAATACCTCCATTTAGGATGCAGTCCACATGGTCTCTATCCGACTTCAGTGAATATGCCTAGTATAAAACAGTAGGATAGAACACATGTATTTCTTTAGTTCTATTATCATAAGTCTTCATCCTCTCTTTACTTGGTGTCATCTACACATCTAAGTCATACGATGGGTCTAATGACTATTCTGAACTCATTATCCTCTTATCTCTATCCATCTTTATCTCCAACGATAAACGTTGCTAGCATTGCCAGAGCTTTGTCTGTTAAGTAAACTCTGCTTTCTTCTTTTAAAATCCTTCTCTATCCCAGTTTTGACAAGTAGGCACCATCACGGTGCCATTTATCTTGCTGTCTTAGGTTGTACACTTTGCATACATTGTCACTAACACTTTCAGCAGCATCGGAAGGGTTCCATAACCACATTTGTTGCTACTGACTTTGTTCTGTCAAAGATAACAGGTCAAAGGCAGTTTTTGACAACATGTTGATAAGGAATGGGAATGTATTGACACACATGGACACCGTTACTGACCTGACACATGTTGCTCAGTCTGAAGGATCTACGAATGATGAATATGACCACACCAGTACCATGTAGTGGAAGCAAGGCAGAGCGGAACACTGCAGGAAGTCATTGCTGAGTCCAAGAAACATTACAGAGGTGCGTCAGTGGGTGGAGGTGGATGTGAACCTGGAGTGCAAGGGTAAACTTGATACAAGACTGCTGCAATGTGGGAGCAACATGGGCATGTTGCACACGGAGGGGAAGGAGTACATTGTGGGCTGGAGAACTAGCCTTGTGGGGATGGAGATAGGTGCAGGGGATGATAAGTGTATTGGGGCAGGGGAGAGGGGGAGGTGTGTATGGAGTACGGTGGGGGCCAGGAGCTACACGACACAAGTCAGCCAAGAAAGAGAGAGGAAAAGAAAGCAATCCCTGGCACGCACACATCAAGGTCTCGTCCCTGCCCTGCTCCTCACCCATTGCCCTAGTCCACCATCACCAATGTCTTGCTGTTTCCCGGTGCGGGGATAAGGTGGGAGGCATGCAGTCACGCCTGGTGGGAGGGTGTGATTGGTTCTGTTATGTTGGTGGAGGATAGGTGAAGAGCACCTGCGAATGAAGACTGGTGATCTAGGTTCAGGCTGTGGCTCCCTGGCACCACCGTCACTGATACTGCCTCTAATTATTGTCCCATCCATACTCCCACCACTAATTTTAATCATCACTAACATTATGTCGTTGTAGCCATGTTGAGGACCTGCCAGTATAAATGACACTCCATCTTGGACATGCAGAAAAGCGGGTGGTGCTAGTGCCTCAGAGATCGGGCTGGGTGGGTTGGTTAGAGTTTAGGTGGCTATAAGACTAAGCACGGTGCATATATGGGGGCCATCGGAGATCGCCAAATTTGCGGGCAATGTATCCACCCCTGCATCAGCATTAGGTTCAGAACAAGCCGCTTCTCTGATAAATACCCACATGCTCGGGATTTGGCCATGGCTGCTGACTATGGTCAGTGGCCACGGTTGGAGAGGCCATTAGAGACCATAGATTTTATAATCCTTGTACTAGTAATCTCTGGGCAAGGGTCCATAGATCTGTCAGCTGTGTAAGTCTGTAGGCAATGCAAACATGTCCATACCGGTACACTGCTAACTTAGTAGAATGACATTCCCTTCCATCTAATGCTGCCACTCTCTCTCTTCACTGTTCAGCACTTCCTTCATTATTTTATGCTTCAAACATGAATGCCTACCCTCAACCTCCTGTCTACCACTATGTGAATTGTTGTTCATGTCCAAGCCACTATGGAGCCTTTGTGGAATGCCAGGGCAAGTCTACACCCACGAACCAAGGTCGAGTGATGCAGCAGGTACATTTGCTTGAAGCTGTAGGTACTTCAGAACTCATGGATGTTGGCAGGCAGGCACTGGGGAGGTGTGGAGAACTTTGAACATTTTGTGAAATAAATGTGTTCTTTGAGGTGTTGAAGCAATTCAATAAACATAGTAATTATGTCGAAGCCAAGCTGAGAAACCACCGGATTATCTGCACATTGTAGGAATAGAGCACCCAGCATATCCATTGTGGGTGACGTGTTGCTGGCAGACGCAGTGTATGATGGGCATGCTGACCACTGTGGGTGTCAGTGGTGCTAGCTTACATCAGGCCACGGCCCAGACCATGGCCAATTGACTGTGGCCAGCGACCATCACACCCCCGGAGTGCTGGTATTAGTGGCTTCCCCGACGCACTCCGCAAGCTCCATGAATGATCTGCGAAGGAGCTCTGATGCACACCATGTGAAATTTCACATTTGACTATATACAGTTGGCTTCTGGGTGATCTTCAACCTCAAATTCACCTTAGATTTCTTTTGAAGGTTCTAAAGTATACATTTTCAAGTAGAACTCCAATCTGGGCCTATGTCATTGATATATTCCTAGAGCCATCTAAGCCACCCTGGCTCCACTCACTTAGAGTTCACTTAAATTTCGGAGAGCATGGAGTTTAACTAACATCTTCTTCTAGATTTTAACTATGCCTTGGTCATGCTCTCATGCCCTCCTGGAAACGCCAAGGAGATTCAAAACATTGTCAGCAGATTTGGAGTTTCCTGGTATTCGCTCACTTCATCTTGAGGCTTCGAAAGTTGGACAGATGATTTGCCAGCAACTGAAGCTCAATTAAGAACCCCACCTATGGCAGGCAACATTAATCTAGAAGATTGTTCAAGAATTTGACAGTATATTCTGTCTGGAACCTTGCCTTCGAAGGTGTTGCCACCATGCAAAAGGACAAAATGGTCATCGTGATCTGTCCTTAGTGTAGGGTTAGTGGTTAGCGGGAATTGATGCCAGAGATCATATAACCTTTTAGCTGCAAATGGAATGGTACAATCCAGATGATATGAAAGGAAAGCTCACAGTCACACTTTTGCCTGAGTTGAAGAGAACATGAAAATCAGCAGCTCAGAATAAGTGACTCCCAGATGTGAGATAAGAGATATTATTACCAGTAGTCGTGTCTCTAGATCAGTCCTAGGAGTCAGTGGGAGGAAATCCTCCCAGTCTAATAGTGTCAAGTTCTGTTGTCGCCATTGCATGTTTCAAAGTTTGCATACCATCTGCAGAAAGTCATGTGATGTAAGCATCTCAACCGACACCTCCAGGCAAAATAATTACTGGTCAGGTAATATATGTCTAAAACATAAATATTAATGTGCAACCCTTATATTACATGGTATAGTATTATTCTAGCTAGAAATATCAATTTATATTGCCAATGGTGTTCTGTTTCATGCCAGGGAAGCTCCAAGTTGCTCATCGTGGGACGTGGGCTTGTACCAAAAGCAAATGATTTTTTATTGATTATCTGGTTGAGGGAAGTAACTGGAATACATATCTACTTATCCAATCCAAAGGAATTTCGAAAGAAAAAGTGTTGCCGCTGGCAGAGCATCATGATGTGATACCCTCCCTGCCATGGCATCTTGCAACAAGCCTCTCCCCCGGAGATTGTAGCTCCACTACAAGGCTTGTGCCGAACTTACATCAGCGTGGTGTTCTCCTGCTGTAGCCAACACAGAGGTTAAAATTCCAGGCCTAGCTACCTTTATTGTGATTGTGTTCTGCTACATACTGCATTGATGGGTCGCCCCCTTGCCTTGCCCCACCCAATCACATCTCGGTATATTATTTTGAGCCTCATCCACATAGGGACCGGGACAGGTTAACCCGGATATGAACAGGTTCAAACCCGCAGGTGTTTAGTGCTATCAGGGAGGTGCCTGGACCCAACTTGGTTTCTGGTCGATGGGTCTAGGTGCGAGTTGCAGGTCTGCCTGGGTCAGTGCACCCCGATTTTCACAGTGAAAGACAGAAAATTCAACTTAATGTATTCATGTATGAGTTTAAGTTCTATTATATCATCCCCACCCTCCTCAGCCTTTCTATTGCCCTGGACACCTCTCTGGGGTTCCAGGATTTTAGGGATGTCACTCAAACCAGGCCAAAGCGGTGTGTTGATCCAGGTCCTTAAGAGAGTACGTTTGACTGGCAGGCGAACGTCAGTCATGGAGATCGGCTAGCTCAGATGGATTGGGACCAGTTGGATACTTTGGACGGTTTGGCAGATTGTCTGTTTGTGATGATTGAGCAGATAGCATAGAATAGCTATATTTCTCAAATGTAACTAAGGATTGAATGGCTGTTTTTCTAAAAAAAATATGGCCACTATGGCTGTTTTCACCTTTCTCCCTACTCCCCCCCTCTACACCTTCCTCCTAGTGTGCACTATTCCTGACACGTCCTCTACGGCACCAC
The DNA here is from genome assembly GCA_015039355.1 of Ramaria rubella. Lineage (NCBI taxonomy): Eukaryota > Fungi > Basidiomycota > Agaricomycetes > Gomphales > Gomphaceae > Ramaria > Ramaria rubella. The sequence goes on along the minus strand of MU134392.1, from coordinate 261,309 downwards.
CACCGAATGCCTGACCCATTGTTGAAGCTGACCTGTAAGTCCTCAGGCTGCACCGCTAGCAGGTCAGAAACATGTTGGCTGAGACATTGCACATGGTTGTCCCAGGTTCAGTAAGAAAGTGGAGGAACTCATCTCATTTGTGAACCAACCATGGAACTTACCTCTTTGGCCAATCAAAATGGGTAAGGACAAGTATCCCGCACGCAAAACACCCACGCGTGCCACCCTTCTGAAGCACCTCCTCGATCCAGGCATGGGAATGAAAACTGACTTACTGGTGCTGTCTGATGCCCTTCAACTGGCAGCAAGACTGATGGGTGAGAAACAGGCACACACCCCTAGCAAATCCCAAGCACGTTCAACACGTACGTTGGCCGCCCAAACAGACACGTTGGTTGCAAAAGTGCAGGTGGAGGGGACTGTTAAGCCTATCAAACTTGCTCAGACTTTGAGTGAGCTCAACATCAGCAAACTCACCGATCCCCAGGTATTGTAACGTACCTTCAGAAAATGACCAGGGGTTCTGACACTCTCCACTCCAGGTTGTGACTCCAGGAGAAGTGAAAGTCAAAGGTCGAAACCCAGATGCACATGCGGCTGCACTCAAAGTGACTGAAGAATCCAATGAACTCAGATCAAACTTGGCAAGTCCTGAAGAAGTCGCATGTGGGATCGAAAGCAGGACCCCCAAGGATGTGGATGAGTGGCAGGAAGACAGAAATTTGGCTGTGGAACCAGCTGATATTGAGATGGGAGATGCTCCAAGCAATGAGCAAGAGGGTCAAGGTGAAGATATAGCTCAGGATGGAATGAACACAGGGGAGAAGAACATGACTTCCAGTGAGCAACTCTTCGTAACACGTCAATAATTGCATGCTTACTAACATCACCAGTGCTAGAAGCAGAAGCTGGACCGGTCCACAACATCTCTGCAAACAATGGGGAGGAAGACAAGGCGACAAAGGACCACACATCCAAGGCACAGGAAAGTGGGACACATTATGATGGAGATGTAGGAACAGATGTGGTCTTTCTGGAACATGAGGAGTATCCAGTGGCTGGTTTGGGGTTGGAAGCCCTGGTGTGTGGCAGTTTGAGTTCAATACCCATGGTCTCATTGATCCTCACTCATAGGGGATGGACTGGTCGACATTCAGAAGCCTCTGGGTCCTCATTCAAGCTCTGCATTCTGCAGATTGTGAGGATGCTCATGATGTTGTGGATCTGGTACTGGCACCCTGGCCTCAGAACGAGATGCTCCTGCCGACAGAATGGATGCTGCCGGTGAAGGACCTTATCATGTCACTTCAGGTAACTGGGAGTGCTATACGCGGTGAGTCCTTAGGAGTGTCTTGGGGGAGCATGGACAAATGGGGTACTATGTCTATCGCAGGCCAGAGAGCATTTAAAGTGAAGGTACCATCAACCGAGGAACCTGGGTATTGGACTGTTATTGCTGCAGCAGAGGGTGGAGAGCCACTGGAAGAGGTTGTGCCCTCAATCTCCTGTTCAGAAAATCATTGGCAAACCCAACCATTTCTCAAGATTTTCCTCATGGTTTTCCCATCTGGAAAATTTTTCCCTGCCTCTAGTGTCATTCAAGCTCTGCATTCTGCAGATTGTGAGGATGCTCATGATGTTGTGGATCTGGTACTGGCACCTGGGCCTCAGAACGAGATGCTCCTGCCAACAGAATGGATGCTGCTGGTGAAGGACCTTATCAGGTCACTTCAGGTAACTGGGAGTGCTATACGCAGTGAGTCCTTAGGAGTGTCTTGGGGGAGCATGGACAAATGGGGTACTATGTCTATTGCAGGCCAGAGAGCATGTAAAGTGACGGTACCATCAACCGAGGAACCTGGGTATTGGACTGTTATTGCTGCAGCAGAGGGTGGAGAGCCACTGGAAGAGGTTGTGCCCTCAATCTCTTCTGTCATCATTCAAGGCCGCAAGCTTGAGTTGTGCATTGTGCTGGTGGGTGTCTGTTCATCCAATATATTACATGCCTAACATGTGAGTCCCATGAGACAACAGTCTTTAGTCCCAGGTGACACACCCCAAGCTGGTAGCAAGCGAGAACGCAGTCTCTCAACTACTGCAGTTGATGTGGGAGAAGACAAGAGAGCTCAGATGGAATCGCCACCTGCCCGGGGAGATGGAGGCGACACAGAGGAGGAGGGCCGGCCTATGGATGCCAAAAAGCCACGTGGTGATCGTGAACCATGTTATGGTCAGCGTCGCAAAGCAGAGAAGATGGAAGATGTAGGTGACTATCTCCATGGCAAGTTAGATGAGCAGCCTGGGTGGCAGGAGTTCCACAATGCCAAGGGGAAGGTTCTGACTTACTCCTGAGGTAGTAAAGTTCTACAAATTTGCGTATGACTTTTATAAAGAGTTTGACGGGCATAGGGTGTGTTTGTTCCTCACATTGTTGGGACTCAGGGGGCTCACACGTGTTTGTAGACCGATCACTTCAACCATATCTTCAAGACTCAGATATACAGTGCTCTGGGATATGGTAATTCATGGGGCAATGATATGGTTGCTTTCATGGAGTGTGTCAACATGTATGGCCTTAGAGGGAGTAAGGAAAGACCAGAGGTGGTTGAACGTCTTGCAGAGGTCAGTGGGGAACCCGAGGGTGCTCGGACCCTGATGCAGTTTTTGAAGGAGCAGGTGTAGTCTGTTAAAGTAGCTGCATGGTTAGATGAGGGTCTGGCTCTGGGACATCAAATGTTTAGCCCGCAAAGTTAGAATAATATTTAAGAAGGGATCCTGATTTTTGGGGTGCATCTTGGTCAGTGTGGCTCCGAATGGATCCACCCAAGTGTTCAAGTGTTCCGCAGCTCTGTAATTGTGCAGCCGCTGGTATGTTGGTTCAGCATCATTCTGTCACTGATTGCATGCCCGATGACTATGTCCCTGGGCATTTGGAGCTGCCCCCTCATGCTCTCCAGTCACAGAGAGCATGATAAGGTTTGGGTCATGAGTATCGCCAGGGTTGCACCAATTGACACAGAGTTCATTGATGTCATGTCGAGCATAGTGCCAAGTTTCAACTTTGAAACATGTGGTTGCTAGCCACCCTCCTGGTGGTACGAGCTCATTCTGAGCATGTAAAGTAGGCATTACCGCATGCCTTGTCAATCACAATGTAAGAGGGACAGCACTCTGGATGTGTAGCTGGCCAGATATCTGTTAAAAACTTAGATATCTCATGTTCCCCCTCTGCGAAGGGAAATTTCGTGTGCGAGTGGTACACCACATGCAGCGACCACAAACTCAACCACCTTGATATGCCAGGTTTTCTAATAGTGCTTGATATCGGGATTCCATGCCTCCATTCGTGGCTCCCATTCCTGTGCTTGTGCAGTGCCCTCCTGGCTCTGTGTCATCCTCTGCATGCTCTGACGGTTGGCATGCAGAGACATTGAACAATCACATCCAAAATGAGCTTCAAACTGAGTATATAATACTTTGTGAGTATCACAGGCTGGCATATCTTGGAGGGCATTGTTTCCACAGTCAGCCACCCCACACCTGTCTTCGTATTTCAGGTGTAAACTGCAAAAGCAACCATCATGATAGTTTAGCAATGGCCATCCACAGTTCTCGACACAAGAAATCTAAAGACATTTCCCCACAAGTTAGTTTGGGCATAGGCATTCCAGACACTGGGCACAAACCTTGTGTCCTAGATTCTCATTTCCATCTATTACAACAGCAGTGACCACTTTGTCTTGCTGGACAATGACACGAGAATGTGCCTCCTTCAAATCTGCATCTGAACACCCCGGTTGTCCCTCTCCGGTCAAAAAGTGCGGTGATAATGTGCACATTCCACACAAGTATGGTCCTGAGTGCCCAGAATGAGGTATGTACAATAAATCCCATGCGCCACTTTTGGAAATACCTCCAGAGCTCTGTGAACAAGCATCTGGTCACGAGTGGCCGGTATGTCATCCATGTCAGAATCACTGTCATTCCCTTCTTCACTGAGGCTCGGAATAATAAAACGTTCCTCCGATAGCGTGGGCACATTTTGGAGGATAAACAGATGCCAGAGATTGTACTGTTGTAATGAAACCTTGACATTTCCTTCGAGATCGCGAGGGCTGTGAGTTTCTGTCCAGTGTGTGCCAAAGGTGGACAGAGGGAGTTGCCCAATCATCACCAGTGATGGTATACTTTTGGCAAGATTCCGAGTCGCAAACTTGCGACATCCCATCTCTATAACTGGTGCGTCTTTGACATACACCTCTTGTGAAGTCATATCTTCTGCGACCTCAGAGTAATGGTCAGGGTGTATCAGTATGTGAGTGTGCACTCTCCCACAAACACAGGGACCTCGTAGGCTGTCTCTGTCTCTAAAACCCATGCTTTCGTGGTGTGGGACTCTCGGGTGATATAATTGTTGCATGAGGGGCAGGATAAGATTGGCGGGAAGAGAGGGAGAGGGAGGTGAAGAGAAGATTGCCCCGGATGATGTGCCCCATTTGCTGGAATATTCAGTGCCTGCGCAAGATCATAGACCATGGCAGGAGTGATACGAAGTGATTGCTGCCCCATTTCTGGAGTATTCAGGCGGACCCCTTGAGAATATTCATGTCCAAAGGGACCGGGAAGCGATGCAAGGGTGGCATCAATATGGATGGCAAGATGCTTGATCCATGCCGTCCCACGTTTGTGTGTTTTCTCCCTTTGAATCTGATCTAAAGTAAAGATCGGGCCTGCACGAGTGACCATCAAAATAGCTGCAGCCATGGCAGCTAAGGGGAGTCGCTCCCATGTGTTGTTTGCTGTCTGAAATGTTCTGAAAGGTGGCCTAGTAACCAGTCAACTAATTTGTTTTGTGCAGTTTCTAAAAGGAGAAGTATTAACACTAACATTTTGAGACGACTCACAAGACCGTTTTTTTTATAACTCCGGTGAGCCTGCATAAATGGCCCGTCCCACATGACTAACAGCTGGTGATGTTTAATTTCAGTATTTAGATTCAAAAAATTACTGGACTTCGCAGGGGATGCACTGCTCGGAAGTGGGTCACGCAGTGTTTATCATAGGTGCACAACCCCGAGCATCGTTTCACTTCAAATTCAGAGCCAATTACTTACGTATATTGGTTGGTAGGATCATTTTAGAGAAATTTGTTGAAAGCCCCCGATGGGTCAGAATAGTGAGGTTCAACCAAAGTCAACGTTCGGCAGGAATGCATTGTTTGAGCTAAAATTCATCGATCGGTTAGATTGGAGGGTTTCAACGAAAGTCACCGATCGGTGGGAAGGGATACTTTGGTTGAAATTGACCGATTGGCAGAATGGATACTTTCATCGAAAATCTCCAATCGGTGAGAATGGAAACTTTCGTGGAAAGTGACCGATGGGATAGATTGGAGATTTTGGTCGAAAATGCTCGATCGGTTGGAAGGGATATTTTGTTCAAAAATGGCCGATCGTAGAGATCAGACGATTTCAGTGGAACTGTCCAGTCGTGCATGTGAAAGCGTACAGACGAGGGCGAGTGATAGGATAGGATACATACCTGAAAATGCCTTATCTGGTCGAACGGACAGAGCAAACATTTTGAGTGGAAACTCTCCGATCTATCCGATCGCCACGATCGACGTTCCACCGCGAGAGAAATGTACTGCCCTAAGAGCCCGTTCGGCAATGCGAGCAAGGGACGTGATCGCAAAGGCTCCCGCAATCCTGTGTATAAGAGTGCCATCTCTAGGTACGGATGCGGTGCAGATGAGATGAAGCACAAACAGCCGTGAATAGATTTGGGGAGGTCACGGTGCATATTGGAGGATGTGTGGACCCGGCTCAGAAAGGTTGTGGATTGAGACACGATGAGAGGTGGCTTTAAACGTGACCCACCAATGCAGGATGCAACACAGTTCGCGTCGGACTGAAGATAGTGAGGCTTCGAATTTTAATCTGTGCTTGTAAGGGGAAAAAAAGAAACGGTGCCGGGTGACTCGGTGAAGACGCACTCACGCTGGTTGGGTTACGTTGTTACGTTGCTGACAAATGCGGCATGGGCCGGTGGACCGGCGGCCATGGCTGGCTTCACCAATTGCAGTCCAGCCTGCCTGTGCTCTACGTTCGTCACTCACCAATTCTAAGCCCCCACCATAATTACTGAGCGCAGATTAGCCCCAGTCGATTTGCGACCTTTGTTGACTTTTCACCTCATCAGTGGTCTCGAACGGCTCTCAACAAGTCTTCCCGATTGATTTTCCTTCTCGCTCCATCATGATTGAAACCTATCGCACCGATGCATTCCGCACCGAGAGGATACGGACCGCGTCTCCCTCACGGAATCTCTGTTCGGCTCTTCAATGACATCCGCCACCCCATCCGTGTTTTCCCCCGTCTCTGCAGCAGAGTTTTGGCCGCTCCATCTACTCGTCCCGGCATTCTTTTACCCTTGGGCCAGCCCGACCGCTTGACGGACATACGCTATCCATGATGCCATATTCGCCTTCCAAACGTTGTATCAAGGAGGCAGGCAGGAAACCGAGCTGCTCACGCCAGTGTTCCAGCGCCTCGATGTTCTCGTGATCAGATATTCGCCCATCTCTAAGTGAGTAGATTGATTTTTGCCAAGTACGTTCCGTAGTGCCATTGATTCATTTCTCACTCGCTTCTCGTTCTCCGCCCTATGAACAGGTAATCACCAATGATCCTTCGCCTGCCAGTCCACCCCTGCTACCTTACCTAGCGAGCCTCCATCGTGGTGGGCCCATATTCCCACATTGCACCTTACAGCAAGCTGTCCTAACACCCGGGCAGTATCAATTCGGGCTAAATTTATCTGGTTACTGTGGCAATCACTGTCATATGAGTTTCCAGGCTGATATAATTATGTAAAAACTCGACTGCTAGTGGCACCCTACGTCGGTAACAAGGATCGAATAACCACGTAAAGCGACGAGAGCTGGGGCCACGTCATCTAGCGGACATCGTTATCTAGCCCTCCATCATTGTTCATCTTACTCGGTCGTTAGGTCTGTATATAGTCAATGCTGAAAGGTATTCGGTATGTCAGTTTAAAACTCGGTGAGGTGAGTTGAAAGACACAAGAGGAAACCACGAGCGAGCCGTTGGCTTGACGAGAGCCATGGCACAAAACCCCTAGGCCGCATTCTAGCGCGTGTCACCTTTTCACCGTAATACGATGCGATGAGCATCCGAACATTTGGCACAGCTGATATGGAAAGTCGGGTATGTCTGGCAGTTTCTATATAAGACGATGCACTAGAAGTAGCATCAACATTCCACATTTGCTCCTTTACCAATTTCACAAACCTTTCAAATTTCTTGTCTCACTATGTCATCTCAAGAGGAACTAGCCACACTGATCCATGAGGAGTCAGACTCGTATGTGATATAGTTGTGTTCTTGATGAGATGTGCCTGATCATCAGCATGAGAGATTAGTATAAGCATCACATATGCCCTTGTTGCAGCTTTTGGTGAGTCTCATGAACATATATGCACTTCTTGATGTATTCACCCCTACCTAAGCACTTTTGGCATATGACACTCTTCTCACCTTTCCATCTGAAGTCAAATTTATCTGGCACAAGAAAATGCGACTAGGCACTATCCTTTACCTAATAGCTCGCTATTCTGCACTGCTTTTCTTTCTGTTAGACATCTACCTGGAGTTTGCAACCTTTCCCTCTGTACAGGTGTGTAGTGTTGATCTGTCTGATCTAACTTTTCTATTCTAACATAGACCACTAGTAAGCATCACACTGTAATTGGATACAGCAGATTATGAACCACAAATAGGATTTGTAATTCTGTGCTATATTTTACAAGTGTTTCACTCTTGCTTCCCACAATTGGAGTTCAAGGTCATTGTTGTCATATAATTATACCAGCCTGCAAAAGTGATACTCTCTGCCTCTTAGGCCTATTGTTTGCAAGAGCATATGCAATATCCAGTCATCACAAGCTGGTTTTTGTGGTGCTAGCACTTTTGGGAACCACTGGAATTGCCCTGTCAATGGTTAGTATTGCTATGCTTTATAAATTCTTGACTTTGAATACTTATGTAATTATAGGTTGGAATAGCAAATCATACCTGTCATTCTCATGCTAACAATGTTGCTTTGTATGTCATCATGTCTACCAGTTTGATATTTATTGACCAAAAGCAGATGTAAAGTGTCTTTACTATTTTCAGAAATGAAGATTCACAACCTATGTTTCAGTGGATACCCTCAATGGTGTTTTTGTGATTCTATTTGACACAGCTGTGGTTGTTGTGATCCTTGTGAACACATATGGAATCCTCCAGCTCCAGAACAGCACCCCAGAGCTCCAAAGAAATTCTTTGTCAAAATTACTTGCTCAGCAAGGTATTTCATCATCTTCATTCATTACCAGGGAAATTAAGAGACTTGTTAGGTATACTGAGATATGGGTAATATACTAAGTCTTCCTGTGAATAGCAGCCTGACATCTTGGCAGATTTGTATTGACAATCACATTGGCAGGTCCAATTACTGATAAAGTAATTTGTCCCTTAGTATGATTTTAATTTGCTGACCTATTCTGCAATGCAGGTATTGAGAGTAAGTGGAACCTCTGCTGTATTTATGGTCACTCATACCTTTACAATCAGGACTCCCTGCTAGGAATCCTTGGCCTGTTCCAAAATTCGTTTGTACTTTTTAACAACTAATTAATGAAACACTAATAATATAATTGCAGCTTGTCAGCCATCATCATTTGCCACTTCCACCTAGACCTTCAACAAAGAAACCATCACCCCAATGGCAGCATGACATCACACTCCCATCCCCTAAATAGTTTCCATGCAGTCACTGAAAGAATCCACAGGGCTGTTTTGGATGAGTTTGGTGACATGAGCTTCAATGAATCATTTGGGACAGAAGGGTCACAGGAAGATATTGAGCTGCAGGCTATCCAGTCTTCCAATGGAGTTGCAGAGATTAATCTTCAAGAATTCCCTTGGGCTGGAGGAGATATTGGAGATGAGGAGGCTGGACCTGTGGCTTCAGGTGAATTTGGGTTCATAGTGCTTAATTAATCTGATTTTTGTCAGGTTCTGGTATGCTGGGGGAATAAATTACTCAGTATTTTTTTTCTATTGGCTCTCCTTTATTGATGGTCGGAGGCTTGATACAATGTTTATAGGATAGGGTTGAGGATCAGGATAATTATCTCAAACTGGTTTTTGAGTGCTGCTTGTTTATCTTTGTTTTCATTCTTGTTTTAGAAATTTCAGGTTCATATACCATTTTTATATGTTATATTGAAAACATCTGATTGGGTGTACAGTCTTCAACTTCTGGCAAGAAATGCCAGTGAAAGACTCTACTTCTTCACTATGTCTCTGTAATTTTTCCTATGCATGTCATTGCAATTCCCAGGACTGTTGAATACACTGTCAAGCCCATGTGGAATTTGTTGCCCACAATTTGGAAAACTCTGTGCTTCCACCACTAACCAATGAGGCCCATTCTGTTCTAGTACCTACCTGAATTGTAGAGCATGCACCATGGAAATATCTTTATCCCTTCTCATGTCCCCCTTTGATTTAACTCCATCACAGTACTCCTCACATTGAGACAAGTATCATGGGTTTCCACAATCCGCAAGGGTTATGGGTAAGGGTACATGTGGGTTGGGTGTGGGGTGAGCATCTGGAACCTGTGGTACCCTTGGGTAACCCATGGGTTATCTTTTACTATTTTCCTACATATTTTATGAATTTTTATTGATTTATTATGAGGTCAGTGGCCCCTGTAAGGGGAACTCCATGCTTACTACAGCCGAGTTCCTACTCTATGGTCTGGTAGACTCCTGGGGAGTGCGTACCCAGTACTACATCCTTCTTATCTCCTTATCATTGTCCATCCCCGACCTATCATGGACACATCATAGACCCGACACTCTATCTCTAGTTATCTCTCGGCAGGTTATCTTGAGTATCTCTGGTTGGTAGATAGTGCTGCACTTATCGACTGGTCGATAGCCTTTAGATATGTTTCCTATCTAGACACCCCTGGTTTCCATATGTCTATATAAGCAGTAGGTAGCTCATGTATATTCACTATCCTTGTTATACACTTAGGTTAGAGGCATTCATCTTACAGTCCATTGACATCCCCTAACAGCCCCATACATGGGCCGCCAGCTTGCATGTTCTTTTTTAACTATGTCTGCTACTTTATTATATTCTTAAAATATTTTTCATAACTTTTCTGGGCCTGTGGGAGGCCCAGATGGGTGTGGAAAGTGCCTGCAGCCCCAGGCTTTTAACTCTGGGGCTGGCAGGTCACGTGACATGCAAACTTTAATTTGCAAATGAACCTTCCATAATTCACCACTGTGAACATTGTGAATTAAAGTTTTCAGGTCATGTGACCTGGAAATGTCAACAAACAGCCCCAGACTTAAAAGCCTAGGGCTGCAGGCACTTTCCACACTCATCCAGGCCTCCCACAGGCCCAGAAAAATTACAATAAATATTTTAAAAATATAATAAAGTGGATAGAATAGTTAAAAAAAAGAATGTGCACGCTGGTGGCTCACATATGTGGCTGCCAGCCTCATAATAAATTAATAGAAATTCATAAAAAATGTTTAGACCTTCAGGTGACCCAGGATGTACAGCACCCATAGAAACCCATCATAAACCTGCCCAAACCCACACCCACATCACAGGTACAGGTTTCTTCATGGGTTAGGTACAGGTTGGGCTGGTGGTACCCAAGGGTTACTTACCTGTGATGATCCCTAGAGACAAGCAATGTTAATCTCACACATCAATTTGGACTTGTAATGCATACTGTTATATCTTGCTGTAGAATATGCTATTATAGTGAGATATAAGTTTATGCATTTGTTCTCATGAAGGGAGGCTGAGGTGGGAAGTGTGAGCACTGAGGATGGGTTGAAGTTGTTCATTGCATCCAGATATGGTGCATGTATGTACCACTTATAGATAGGTTTGTCCATGCCTTCCATTGCTGAAGACAGTGGTCAGACTTATAGTCAGACATGTCCTAAATCCATCAATCCCACCCAGCTTGCCTTCAAATGCACTGGTCTGCCCTCTTCCCCAGCACAAGATGAAGTGTCATCTGTGCTTGTATACAAGCATGACATTGATGGCAGTGAACATCAGTGGGGTGGGAATGAGAATGAGTGGTAGCATCACAGTGGTGCCAGTGAGCCACAGTTAAAATATAAGGGCAACCTCTGAAGGGAGTGGAAAATCACACTCAACCTAGCAGAAGGGAAATCTGAAGGGTATATAAGGTGTGAGATATACATGAAAGAACTCTACATACCTAGCAGAAGGGAATCTGAAGAGAAAAGACTAAGGATCCATCTGCCAGCAGGTGACCTATAAGAATGACCAGAGAAAGAATGAAAAAGGGGAAAGAATGAGCAAGCTCAGCTCCAAACAGGGCAAAGTGGCCAAAGGGCTATAAATAAAGAACATATATGCATGTGAATGAAAAGAAGGAAAGGGAATACAATAATGACGGAAAGGAGAGTAATAAATAGCCACAGGTCACTGGGAAAGAATGCCCTCAGGGGTACAGGAGTCATCAGTACTTCTTGCTGGCTCAGTGTCTTGGTACCAAAGGCATTGAAGTCTTGGCTGAGGTTCAGTGTGAAGAAAGACAGGAAAAACAGGCTGAAGTAACAAGACTTCAGAAGCTTGGTACCTCAGTAGCTTGGTATCAAATATTGGATTTTTAATTGATGTTTGATGTTGGTCAGTAGGTGGAAACTAAGGGATGGGCTGGCTGTTCCCTTTACACAAACTATCCACATCACCAGTTATGGGAATGTGTGCACCAACCAACTGCCACCATCTCACTTGCTGGAACAGGGAGGTGCACCCCATGTATCCTCCCCTGGCATGACAGAACCAATCACACCATCCAGTTCCCTGCCTGCCCTGCCCATCATGTGACTCAACCCCCCCCCCTCCCCAAAAAAAAAACCCATTTCTATAAGGGCAACCTCCAGGAGCAGTGGAATATCACACTGAGAACTGGCATATAGGAATCCAAAGAGAAAAGCCTAAGGATACCATTGCTGAGGTAACTACCTAATGGGGTACACAAATAGGCGCCCATCTGTCCTGGTGCGCTACGTATGGGTGCTTATTTGAACGAACATAGAAAATGCCAATAAGCAAGCATATAAATAGGGTAAAACATCAAGGGATGTGAATAGGCACTCATCCATCCTGGTGCAGGATGGATGGGCGCTTATTTGAATAAAACATTGAGAATAAAAGGGGTGAACATGGGAGAGGAGAGTGAGAGTGAAATAGTAGAAGAATGAGATAATAGAGGGGTTCCCCTTACATCACCCCCCTTCTAGAGTGTGACATCCCAACACACTGACACCTACTGGAGGGACAGGTATTTTTTGATGGAAGGTGTCAAAATCGGCAGCACAAATGCAATGAGGGGCACCAGGATGGAGGAGGTGGAAGTTGGCAATGAGGTCTGGGGCTGCTAAATCTGTCTCAGGAATCCACTCATCATGCTCATACCCATAACCCTTCCACCTGACCTTGTATTGGAGTTTTCCATGGGGGAATTGACTGTCCAAGACCTGTTCAACCTCATAATGCTCATCTTCTCCTACAAGGACAGGGGGAGGTGGGGGTTGAGATTTCTGACCAGGAATGGAGTCTGGAGGGGCTGGGAGGAGCTTCGCCACAGGGAAGACAGGGTGGAGGTGACTCATAGAGTTGGGGAGTTGAAGATGGTAAGCATTGGAGCCAACCTTGTGTTCCACTAGGAATGGGCCTAGATTCTGATGTGACAACTTCTTAGAAGGGTGAGTGGTGCTAATGTCACTTGCATCTAGGAAGACTTTGTCACCAGGACCAAAGGTAGGGGCTGGCTCATGACAACGATTATAGTATTGAACCATATCCTCTTTTTCCTTTACAAGGGCAGCTTGGGCTTCAGACAGGGAGTCAGCCATTTGTTGTTTGAACTCATTCACAGCTTCTCTCCTGTATGGCTGCTGGCGAGGTTCGAAGCCCATGCGTGGGTGGTGATCAGAGTCCAGCATGAAGTGAGTCTCTTTTGTGGATGAGTGGGCATGGTTGTTGTACTGGAACTCTGCAAGGGGCAGGAGGTCATCCCAGTCGTCCTGTCACTCATTCACAAATAGGTGGAGATACTGCTCCAGCTCTTGGTTGACACGTTCTGTGTCCATCAGTCTGTGGGTGGTATGCAGTGGAGGCAGCCACCTCGATACCCAGAAGTCTGTATAGCTCCCGAGTGAACTCACTGACAAACTGTGTACCTTGGTCTGAAACCACATGGAGGGGTAGGCCATGGTGTCTCCAAACATGATCCCTAAAGAGACGAGAGGCTCCCAATGCTGTAATTGTGGTCAAGGTGGGGATGAAGTGAGAGCATTTGGATAAGAAATCCACAACGACCATCACAGCATCATACCCACATGACTTGGGGAGTTCAACAATGAGGTCAACACTGACTGTCTCCCAGTGCTGCTCAGGAACCTCCAGGGGGTGCAGTTCTCCAACAGGCAACCAATGCTGAGTCTTGGTGCACAGGCATAGGTCACATGCCTTTGTGTAGCTACCAATGTAGCGAGACATGTGAGGCCACCAATAGTTCTGAGAGACAAGTTCCAAGGTTTTCCAGCATCCAGCATGGCCAGCAATATGAGTGTCGTGATGTTGGGGGACAATTCGATGTTGTAAGTCGTGCTGATCGGGGACATATATCTGTCCACAGAACAGAAGTGTACCATCCCTCTCACCCCACTTAGATGATTTCACAGGCCTACCAGTAGTCTTGCAAAGTTCCTTAGCAGCACGTGCAACTGACTCCTCCAGCTCTCCCTCCTTGGTGCCATTACGAATGTCCCTCAGGATGTCACATTCTTCACCTGTAAACTCCAGTCCTTCCAGTGCACGGATGACAAAGAGTTCTGGTTGGAGAAGCACCAAATTGTCATTGTCATTTGAGCCAGTGCCATGATAAGGTCAGCATGAGAGTGCATCTGACTTGCCCATTGTCTTGCCAAGATGATGGTACAGGTTGAAGTCAAACTGAGACAGATAAAGAGACCAGCAGGCTTGGCGATGGTTGAGCTTTTTGGCTGTGCGGAAGTATTCGAGATTTTTGTGGTCTGTCCAGATCTCGATATGATGCCTTGCCCCCTCAAGGAAGTGTTGCCATTCTTCAAGGGCACGCATGATGGTGAGCATTTCTTTGTCATGGATCTCATAGTTGTGCTCAACTGGACTGAGACTCTTGGAAAAGAAGGCTATGGGGTGCCATTTGCTATTGACCTTGGACTGTTGGGAGAGAACAGCACCAGTTGCAAAATTGGAGCTATCTGCCTCAACACGATATGGGAGGTCATCATCTGGGAATGCAAGGATGGGTGTGGATGTTACCAATCTCTTTATAGTGTCGAAGGCAGCCTGCTGTGAGGGTTCCCATGTCCAAGGGGTGTCTTTGCAAAGCAGGTCAAACATTGGACATGCATGGTGTGAGAATTTCTCAATAAATTGATGGTAGAAGTTGGCAAAACCAAGGAATGACTGCACCTCCTTCTTATTGTTAGGTGTTGGCCACTCAGGGATGCCGGCAACTTTGACAGGATCCATTTCGGCCTTTCCATGGGAGATGATGAGACCTAGGTATTCAATCTTGGTCTTGTCAAAGTCGCACTTGTCAGGACGCAAATACAGCTTGTGTTCTCTGAGATGCTGTACCACCTTCCATACGACTTCATGGTGACTCTCTAGATCTTCTGAAAAGATCAGAATGTCATCCAGATAAATGCACATGACACTTTCAGCAATGAGGTCATGGAAGATGTTGTTCATCATAGTCTGGAAAGTGGCAGGGCTGTTAGTGAGGCCAAAGAACATCACTAAAGGTTCAAACAGGCCCCGATTCATCCTGAATGCCGCTTTCCACTCATCACCCTCTTTGATTTTGACATTGTTAAAACCCCAACAAACATCAAGCTTAGTAAAGTAGTGGGCCCCTCGTAGGCTGTTGACAAGGTCGGAAATCAAGGGAAAAGGGTAGCAACTCTCGATTGTCATTGCATTCAACACTTGATAGTCTTGGACAAACCGTAGGGCACCATCTTTCTTTTTGACAAAGAACACTGGTGAGGCCATTGGTGACTTTGATGGTCGGATGTGTCCTGTGCTTAAATTCTCCTTGAGGAATTTGTCCAATTCAGCCTGTTCTCCTGGAGAGAGGGGGTACACCTTGGGTGAGGCTCTGGGGTTGGTTCCAGGTTCTAACTCAATGGCATGATCCCATGGTTTGCATTCTGGAAGCTTGTCAAATGACTCCTTTGCAAAGACATCTTTGTAGTCAGACACATAGTCTGGGAGAGTGTCTGAAGGCTGGGAATTGTGCCAGGCAGCTTCTGCAAGGCGTTGGGATATTGTTAAGGAAGCACAAACGAACTCAGCTTGGGGAGAGAGAATAGCAACTAGAATGCAGTCACCCTCTTCTATAACTTCATCAGATGTGCCTTCAGCTGTTTCAAAATCACCCCCATACTGTCGACTCAGGAGGAGTTCTTCTTTGGCTGTTGATCCATCTGAATCATGTATGAGAATAGGGCAAGGACAATATGGCAGGTGTGCAGTCATAGGGCCTTCTGATGTTCTTCCTTGATGATGTTGCGACATGTATGGCACTGGGGAGGCACCGAGTCATCTGTACTTCTTGAGACTTCCAGTTGACTTCTGGGTTGTGGTCCTGAAGCCAAGTGTAGCCAAGGATCATATGTTGATGCCCTAGGCGTGTAACAACAAACACAGCTCTCTCAGAATGGCCTTTGTACTGCAGGATTAGATCAACGACTTCAGTGATAGATCCAGATTAATTGGGTGAGCCATCAACATTGTACACAGGAATAGGACAAGAGAGTGGTTGTGCAGTGAGGTGGTTTTCCTGGACAAATCTGGAGTCATTAAACAAACCAGTGGCACCGGAGTCAAGTAGAGGGTGGACCGACTTGATCTCTGCTGTATCTGTGGTTTGAACCTTGACTGGGAGAGAGAGGGAGTTTGGGCCTGGGGTGGAAGCAACAACATACTGTGCAGGAATATTTCGTCCCCATTTTTTAAGACAGATGCAAGTACGAGACTGGGGAGGGGTTGAGGGTTGTGTGTGTAGCATTTTGGTCTCCATATATGAGGAATCAGGTTCTGAATCTGTATATTCATTGTTTACCTGATTATACAGCAGTGGAGCAAAACAATTGGAAATTGGCAGCAGGGGCACACTATTCACCTGCTGCATGACACAAAATCCTCTTCTTCTTCCTAAGGCTCTGGACCGTCCTCCTTGACAGGGTTTGGAACTTTATGGTCAGCAGATGACATCAAGGGGGTGATCCATTCCTCCTTCTCTTCTGCAGTCATGGTACAGATGTCAAAGGCTTGAGGACATTCTTGAGAGAAGTGGCCTGGTTTTCCACACCTATGGCAGACCAAAGAACTGAAGTTGGCGACGACAGGTGGCATCTACCTCCATGGCTATTGGCTGAAGCTGCAGTGTTGAGTCAGATGGGTGAGGTGGATGTGGGTTTCCATGTATAAGAGCAGGAGAGATGACAGTGGGGCAGGTAGAGTTGTTTGGTGTACCATGGGAAGCACTTTGAAACGCTTCATTGGCAGCACGTGCCTGTGAAATCATCCTAGCCACTGAAAACCGTTCAGAGAGGTCATTGTCTGAGGGTGTCCTTCAACCATATTTGTAATTCGACTTTGGACAGAGGGGTCTAGACCGTGACAAAATTTCATGACAAGGGAGGCTTGTTCCGTATACCCAGACTTCTCGACCAGTTCTTCAAACTCATCAATGTAGTCGTCAACTGTACAACAATTTTGATAATATTGACAAGACTCAAGCTTGGTCCTGGCAGTAGTCTCTTCATGAGGAAGGAAGAATGTCAATTTGAATGCCTTTTCAAAGGAAGCCCAAGAAGGATGAGTAGGCCTGCTGGTTTTGGTTTCCATCTCAAATATATGTATGGTGAATGAAGAGGCATGACCAGACTTCATGAATGACAGGGCCCATAGGACCTTGGTGTGATCATTGGCAAACTGGGTCGGGCACAGGGCAAGGTAGAGCTGGCATGAGTTTAGGAAGGCTTGTCCTTTCTCTCTGTCACCAGTGAAGTCAGCAGGAGTGGTGGGTGTTGTGCATTTGTGAGTGGTGGGAGGGGAGAGTGATGTGGTCATGAGATTGGCGACATCATGATTCAAGGTGTGTACTTGGACATGTGTCTGCCAGAGTTGCTGTGCTAACAATTCCTTCTCCTCTCTTTTGACATGCAGGGCAGTCTCCAGGACAGTGACACATTGGTGAAGCTCATTGCAAGCCGCTTGGAAATCAAAAGGAATAGGGTCTTTAGAGATGGGTGTAGACATGGTAGGGATAGATGGAATATAGAGAGTGTACTAGAGGGGTTCTGAGCTGCTATGCACCTGAAGAAGTTGATTCAGAGACAATAGAGGCAGTAGCTGGTCCAGTAAGTTGTCAGGCTTTTCTACTATAAGGGCAACCTCCAGGAGCAGTGGAATATCACACTGAGAACTGGCAGATGGGAATCCAAAGACAAAAGCCTAAGGATACTATCACCAAGGTAACTACCTAATGGGGTACACAAATAGGTGCCCATCCATCCTGGTGCACTTCGTATGGGCACTTATTTGAACGAACATAGAAAATGCCAATAAGCAAGCATAGAAATAGGGTAAAACATCAAGGGATGTGAATAGGCGCTCATCTGTCCTGGCACAGGATGGATGGGCGCTTATTTGAATAAAACATCGAGAATCAAAGGGGTGAACACAGGAGAGGAGAGTGAGAGTGAAATAGTAGAAGAATGAGATAATAGAGGGTGTAGGAGGGGTTCCCCTTACAATTTCCCCTTGTGTAAGGAATTTGCATAGTGTGTTTGTGACACATGACTTTTGTTATGTACTTGATTTCCTCTCGTTGGATTATTTCGGAGATGTCAGAATTTGGAGTTGGATTGTACGGACATTGGCTTCAACTTATAGGTTGCACCCTCTTGGATCCTGTGTGTCCAGGTATTTCAGAGAGGTTGGAATGTCAGAGATATTGGAGGAGTTGGAGAATAGAGGAGTCGGAGGATGGAGGAGTCGGAGAGACTTAGATGAGAAGATATTGAGTCAAGGTGGATCAATATTCGAACTGAGGAACAAAGTACATGTGAGAGTCATATATAATGAAGTATGGTCCAAATCAGAAAGGTATGAATATACAGAATACTGAAATGGAATGGATATGGAATCAGAATGGTGGATATGGGCATAAGACCGAAGATATAGATCTTGATGAAATGACTAAGAATGGGTAAACGGGGATAAGTGGAATAGTGGAGGTGATCGGAAATAATGGGGAAGATCGGAAGATGTATTGGAATATGTTGGAAAAAGCGGAATATGTGTGGGAACAAATCTGGGTTCTAACAGTATCTCCTCTTTAAGGTCGAGCCCTCGAGGCCTAAGGCTAGCTGTAAGAATGTAGATTCTTACAGTAGCATATATAATACTAACTAGAGCATATAAGTCACCAGAGTGACTTATGGGTGATATTCTATAAACCACCCACTAGGGGTGCCTGTAGATAGTGGTCAACTATACAGTTGTCCACAAGTAATTAGGCAATCAGATATCTTTACTTGTAACACACAACTCACAGACCCCAATTACGATTCCCTATGTAGTGGTGTTAGAATCATTTGTGTGCAACTTTACCGCAAATTTTTGAATGTTTCCAAAATTTCTTACCTTTCTGGTGCCAAATTCCCACGGTGTTTTTAGGGGTCTATTGTGTCTTTAAAGTTACTTTTAGTTACGAATTGTATTCCAATAGTAGTTACTAGTAGTTACAGTTATTTTTTGTAGTATTTTTATATGGGATAATGTGGTGGGTTTTTTGATTTTAAAATTGACCTTCAGCTAGTCCATGTGGCACCAAATTTTGTGGCCCATATGCACCCATAATATACACTTTTCAGTTGACGGTTTGTTTTTTATGATCACATAGGAGGTGGTAAACCAAAGTAGCTTTAACTATTTGATATGTTGGCATTTATTTACCATATTGGCAATTATTTGCTTTTGTCTAATTATTAGGATAGTTGGTCTATTGACTTGAGTCAACTAGTCATCCTCTATACCCCCTTTTTCGTATAGCACTGATAGTTTTGTCAAAGTCTTGTCTTCTTTGTTTTATTGCTTATATATTTGTTTTCTAGCCTGCATACATGTAAATGATATAACACACATGAGGACTATGGATAACATTGTAGGTGAGTCGCTTCTTTCCATTTTGACAAAGTCATTGCTGCCACTCTTGGTCGCCCAGCAGGTGTGAGTTTGACTTCTGGCCAACAGAACTACTTTGAGGGGTCCCAAATGTTGTCCAGAGACTTTATGTAGTCATATATAGCCTATTGAAATGGCGCATGCTTGTAAATTTTCACAGGTGGCTTTATAGAGCTCCATAAATCTGGTGTAAATTGGCAAGTACTTACCACACTTACCCCAACTTACCATCAACTTGTTTCCTCATAAGTCTTTAGGCCTGCTGCTCGTGCGGCTCTTGTTGCGGTCCTCCTGGTGTACTTCGTCCCATCCTGTCGTTAGTTCCTTTTTTTTTCTTCTTTTTTTTGTTTTTTTCCCCTTCTTTAGTAGGAAAAATTCCCACCACTCGACCTCTTATTTGACTCTGGAGTTCGGGACTTTTCCAACAATTGTGTGTTCTGGACGTGTTTAAAACGTAAGTACATATTTATTAAAGCGTAATAAAATTTAAAAACTCAGGTGTCTCCAGACTATCCCTCTAGACTGAAATCTGATCTGAACTTCCAGTCGCTGCATGGAGGCACCCAGGCATCTCGGGCAGCCACTACAGTGCTCCGACACTCAGATGACCAATAAACACTCTATATTGATGAGTAATCATGATTGGACTTATAAATCTGCGAAGCTTTGGCAGGCCAACCCCATCCTCGAGGTTGAATCTTATAATGTAAGGGTGAGAACATCTTGACAGCCATGTAGTGGCCATGTACTTTGCTTCCACCAAGAATTGAAAGCTGGAACTCAACTCAGTCAGTCTCTGTTCACACTTCAAAACGTTCAAACACTCTCCATTGGCATCAATTTTGAAGCCACCAGGAGGCTTTCCCACCCTCAAGCTCAAAAACTACATGTGAATCTCTGGATGTGACCAAATGGCCTTGCATGATTTTTCTGACTTGAATTACAGCTGAACCCTTGATCCTACAGTAAGGCACCAGTTTTGACAAACGGAGCACATGTGACCAACCTCCTATCAAACATGATATAAGCTTATGTAAAGAGTCACCTACTCCCCACTCCTTACCTTCTCTTCAGGTCACACATGACTTTAACTGCTGTCACCATCCCTCACGGACCACCATTGTGAGGGCTCTCGGAGTCGCAATGATGGACATTGGGTGTGACATGTGATGTCAACGCCGCCAGCATCTACAACATACATTACCCATCTATCACAGTAGTCACCAGGCCTGCTTATAAAGGTAACCTGCTATCACAATCTTCGAGAATGATGCTGAGGCCTGGCTCAAGGCCAGCTTGCTGCTGTGCACCCCACTGACCCTGTCTGCACTGATACCAACCTCTCGTCAACAACCAGGTTGCACACGCCTTGGTGTGCTCCATCCACACAACATGCACAAGTGTCATGAAGAATGACACTCGTGCCTGGATCATGGCCATTCACGCCATCCCTGCTGGCCATGAAGAGTGTTCCATCTGCACCTAAGTGACCCCACCTGTCGAGTGTGACACCATGCCGCATTGATGTTGTGCCACATCGACGCTGCCACCACTGATATCAGTTGGGTCATGTGAGAGCCTATGACGTAGACAAGGCAACATTCTCACGAAAATGTTGCCCTCGTCTATGTCATTGTACCCGGGCAATCATACCTGGTTGCAATCTCACGTGACTCATATCCAGAAGACAGTTCTCCGGAGGAGGCCACTCAACTAGTATTGATTGTGAACTTGAGCTTGAGTAACACAACACCATGCAAGCCTAGTATGGGTGTGGTGAGCGAAGCTGCGAGTCCTGAGACAGCGTATGCTGACAGTCCTGAACAGGATAATGATGATGGTGTGGAAAGCACAACATATTTCTTGCCAGGTGTGTTGATAGTGTCTATGGCCCTCTTTGTCCTTGTGCTCATCATGACACAGGTCCAGCGACGAACCTTGACCTCTGTCAAGTGATCGTGGAGGGTACAATGCCCCCCTAGATTCTCGTGCATGGACTTGTCACACCAGATGATGTTGAAAAATGATTTGAACTATGTGTGTGGGCATTTCTAAAATACTCTTGACTCTGAGGCAGAATAACTTTCTACTTGGATTCTATGAGCACTTGAATGTAAGTAGATAACAGCGAGTTATACATGATGTTAATACCTTTATAGCCTTTCATCTCTCTCTTGCCTGCAGGACTCATTGAGAGCCACTTCAAGTGACCACGCTACAATCTTTGACTTCATACGGGCAGAGCTGCAAAGAAAATCTTGCCATTGGACAGGTCTGGGGGTGGGTAGATTGAATGGAGGAGTGCCATGTGAAACGCTGAGGTTGGAGGAGCATATCAGGTGAACTGGATGAAGGAAGAGCAAGGGGAACAGACTGTTTGAAGATTTGCCATGACTTGAATGTGGTAAGTGACAGAATGTTCAACACGAATAGTTTACTTATGTTGGACGCTCAATGGCCTGGACTTGACGATCATAGAGGTTAATAGGGTCATAGAATCTAATGTAAGATGTAGTTGGGGTGGGAGCGATACATAAAGTTGCAAGGGAAAGGTGGCGAACAGGTTTAGGTAATACATACGACTGAACGTGAGTAAATATTTATGGATGATTTCAAACAACCTTACAAATCTCAGGGGGTGCAGGCTATTTGAGGGTCGAGAATACCTGCCAGTGGAGAGCTGAAGTGGAGGATGAGTTCGACTTGGGATACTGGCAGCCTGTAGATTTGAATTGGGGTAGGTCAATGAATGAAACCAAATATGGACTTACATCAAGCCATGGCCTCACTATGTACAGATACAAGAGAGATGACCCCCTCACATAGTGATCATGGGGTATCGAGGTGGATGTACCTACAAATCTTTTAAGAGAAGGTGAGCTGAATCAGCTAATACTTACTTCTTATGGACTTGCTGCGTGCACATGGTCAGTGAGAACAGATACAGAGGCAGCACACTCTGACTTGACTCGACTGTTAGAAATCAATAACTTATGAGTTGTGTTGTGCTTATGTAAAGCTTGACTCAACACACTGACTTGGCTCGACTGCTAGAAATCAATAACTTATGAGTTGTGTTGTGCTTATGTAAAGCTTGACTCAACACACTGACTTGACTCCGACATCAACACTACTGGGGGAAAGTAAGGTTTCTTGCTTTCCAAACCCTGTCTAACAATTGTGTGTTACTTAGATCAAACAAAGGTACGTGATGTAAATGAAAGTGAGGACCTGGCACCAATCACTTAGTGCTGGCCAGCTTGAATCAAGGTCAGATTCAATGTTTCAATGTTCAACCATTTGTCCATGTCTGGCTGTTTGACTAGGTCAATGGTCAATAGTTTGGAATCCTTCTTGGCTTGACTATGTAAACCTGGTGAAAAAATTGTATACTTATGTAAGCCTTTTTGCAGATTTCAATGCGCTAGTACTGGCGTGACTTGTGTCCAAAACAACACAACAGGCAGGAGAACTTGTTCAGTGAGAGAACCAAGCCTTGTGTTTGCTAATCTCTGATTAAATATTTGAAGTGAACCAGCTGTCTAGTGGCATGTGGTAATGCATCATCTGATTAGTCGCATGTGAGACTATGGCATAGACAAGGGCTACATATCATTAAAATGTTGCCTTTCTCAAGGTTATAACCACACAATTATACAAACGAGTGAGCCACATGGAGGTCTTGTGATGTGCACTAAGATAAGGACTGCAGCAGGGTGTGGAGGGAAGGAGTCTTGAGATAGATCTCAGAATGTTCAGCCCAGGGTGGTGTCAGAAACACATACCAAGATCAGCTCTGAATTGCTTAATCAGGAGGAATGCTTCACTCCTCATGTTTCTCTCATGTATTTCTTTTAGCTTTGTAGAGCATTGAAGTTAATTTTTACTTTAGGTCTGGGAAGGGGAAGGCTACCAAGAGCTTGAACAAAGACAAATATTGGGATATCTTTGATAATCTTATTTTGGACTTGCTTACTGTCCTTTATTGGCCTGAATGGCTGGCTGCTGGTCTTCTCTTATGCATTATATGCAGATTTATGGTAATGCCTACAACCTTAATGTTAGTCTGTTGTTGTTCTCACTCTGTTCAGGTTACTTCCCTCTCAGATAAGACAAATAACAATATGGACAATAATATGTCCAAGACCGTCTGGATCATCATGGTGTCATCGCTGCTCAGTTGATGACAGGCAGCCTCAAATTCAAGAACGGTGCTGACTGCGATGGCCCATTGAAGAGCCTGGAGGAGGTTCAATATTATTCCTTCTTGAAGAGCCATACAACTTAGTTCATTCTTAGATTCTCGTCAAGATCAAGCATGCACAACTGACTCAACTCATTTTGGTTCACTATGATGTCTCAAATCATCTCTCAAAGTGATCATCAGAAGATCAGGCTTGCAATGTTAGTATGCTTCATCCATTGTTCAAACTGTTCATTAATCTTTCATTCATAGAGCACCAGAGAGCTGAGTGCTGTGGTGTGGGGACATGAGCTTATGTATACCATCACCCACTGTAATTCTATTCTTCAGAAAATGGAAGAGGAAGGAGAAGGGTCTGACCAGAAAGTGTTCTGGAAACTTGCCTAGAAGGTCAACTCCACTCTGCGTGACATATGGCAAGAAACTGAGTCATCAATACTTTCTCTCCTGGCCTTAAATCTGCAGAGGATGCGGCTCATGTTGATCATCTTGCCAAAGAGCTTGGAACCACTCAAAAGTCTCAACAATGTGTTCGATCCTATTCTCAATGTCATCCTCATATTGTTGGATGCCACTGCTATCTTTATACGAACAAAGGCCCTTTGTGCTTTGGTTCAAATCATAACAGCTGACCCAGGGATTCTTCATAGCGTGCGTAGTGCAAAACCATGTCATCCCGCATTAGCTGATGCAAGGTTCTCACCAGGCTGATGTGCAAAAGGCCATTGAGACGCACCTGCTAGGCAGCTCCCCACAGGTTTGAGACACAGCTGTGGGGCTTGGCAAATATGTTGTTTCTATTCCAGAGATCGCTGGAGATTATTATGAGCAGATTGGCGAACAAATCGCCATGCATTACTTTATAATTTCTGCATCCACATACCCTAAGGATTTCTGCAGATGTCTCAGGACACCAGCTTAGCTGTTCACAAACGAGTTATCAAGCTACTCCGAACATTATATAGCATTGAAAGTGGGAATGAGAAATGCATTGACATCTGCATGAAACTAGTTCTTTGTGTGAACAATGAAGATGATATGGTCGCTCTAGTGTGAGGGGCAGTTCTGAAGTCTGCATGAAGGACCTTGCAATGAAAACTATTGAGGATATCTGGTTTGGCAAGTCTCAGCTCCAGGATGCTTCTCCCAGAGTGAATAGCAGATTCATTTCAAGTCCATTGAGAAGGCTCAGCTCCTTAGCAAAGTATCGGTGATCATGGGCTTTGGTCGCAATTTCAAGA
The DNA here is from genome assembly GCA_015039355.1 of Ramaria rubella. Classification (NCBI taxonomy): domain Eukaryota; kingdom Fungi; phylum Basidiomycota; class Agaricomycetes; order Gomphales; family Gomphaceae; genus Ramaria; species Ramaria rubella. The sequence goes on along the minus strand of MU134392.1, from coordinate 236,467 downwards.
TTGTCAATCACCATTAGAAGAGGTACTCCATCAAGCTAGTAGAATCTCACTTGATTGATATATCCTTTCTCACCATATGATAATACTACAGGTAATCATGAATAAAGACGGAAAAGACTCCCATGCTATCCATTACACTGAGATCAGTAATACCCTTATCCGCCACTGCTACTAGTGGGCAAAGCACATTGCAGAATGCAATATATTTGTTGGTGAGTCAAGACCATACTGTCAATGATTGCTTGCTCAAATTTAGTCCAATTTGACTTGTTTCCTAGTCCCTCTCCCCCCAGTGCGCATTCACACTTTATCATACTGTATCTTTATCCTCATATTAGAATATAGTTTGTGTATCTACATATGCCTATCTAAGACATGTCCACAATTCCTAGACAATCAAATCAAATTGAGCAGTGTACAAAGTGGGGGGATCCCTAACCTAAAAGAGGGTGCCACTAGTGGCATGAAGGAATAGAGCCATGAGCAAGGTTGAATAGTAAATAGTCATAACACTCATAGGAGAGGGCCTCTGCCCTGCCTCAGACCATGTTTTGTTTTGGCCAACTGTAAGATGATCAATGGGTGGGGGAAGTGGATGGGGTAGCTAGCTCAATATTAGTGGAACCCTAGTCAGGCTTTGCAGTGGTCAGTGACCAGAGGGGAAAAAGTTCAAGTTCAAACCAAGCAATACTCACCTGCAAATCTGACCAGACCAGACCAGGGGTGGCATGTCTAACTAGCTTGGTAGATGTTTGAAGGGTAGAAATCTACATTGTCTGAAGCTGTGATATGGGGAAAGAGAACTAATGTGAACAGGTTGGATGGATGAAAATTGTGCTGGGAGGCAGGTTGGAGGGACGATGGTGCTGGTGAGCAGATGAGCAGATGAATGTTACAGTCACATGAGGCTGCACTGTTTACTTGGGGATCCAGCTGTCTGGCCCTGAGTTTGGCCCTGCCCAGGGGCAAAATCCCATAAATCCAGTGTTGCTCATAAAAGACCGTGTTCTTACTCAACAATCCAAGATCAACACAATGGAAACCTGCAAGAAATATGCAGGTAAACCCTGAAAATCCCTACATAGGCCTGGGTTTTGCCTCTTTTTGACTGTCCCAAAATTGCTCATTTTTAGGCATTTTTGGACTAATCTGATGGTTGACCCCATGCCTCCAACTTGGTATAGTTTTCAACTGACCATCTTCCCCAGGCCCACAAATTCCATAGATTTCAAGTTTTTGACTATTTTTTGTCTTCAAGCCTCCTCTAGGCTCTACACCTCCAGCAGCCCTGTTTATAGTGCCTGTTCTTGTCAATGAGGACCTGCATACATTCTCATGCACCCCTGAAAACCTACGTCTATGCTCGCCAGACCAATCATTCGTCTGACTCAAGCCCAGGCTCTCCTCCAACAGACTGACAATTCATATGAATTTTGGACCAGATGCCAAGGCCCAATTTCATCTGTAAAAGAATGCAAAATACCAGGCCTTGAGGGTGATTTGGGTTGTTTTTCATCTGATCCAGTATCAGGGGGTGTATGGGTACTTTCAGGGGTCCTGTTGCACACCATTGAGGTCAACATGATGAAGAAGACTTAGCTAATATCTAGGGCCTAGGCACAGGGTGTGCAACCAAAATAGGAGTGCAAGAAAACAAATTTGAACAAAGGAGCATGTGTAGAGTCTTAGAGAATGGCATAGCACAGGGAGAACAATTCTACTATTCTGTATGTCCATTAGAATTATTCCTTATATTCTCATTCACATGATATCATTTCAGAGACTCATTAGAGACAAGTGTCAGAATCATGTGACTTACATTTATCTGGATGTGTTTACTTTCTGCATTTCCTCACTACAGTTGTCACGACCATATTGAGATTGTATATTGCTTGAAAGTCATTCTCATCTGGAAACTGGCAGGTGATTATTCCCTCACCATCAAATACACCATCCACCAGATTTCCAGGGACAATCCACTCATGTGACTAGGACATGACATGTGAAATCTGGGGAATCATCAACTGCCATGCATTTGCATCGGCCCACAATCTGTTAATAAAGTTATTGGCTCAGTCTGTGTAGTGTGAAAACATTAAGACTCTTACACTAGCGTGGGAAGTTTGGTTTGGTGATTAAGCGAGAACCCCTGATAAGATATAAGGGTAATGGGTGAAGCTCAACTTGCCAAACTTCTAATTCTTTCATTTCTACTCCCCTCTGAGCCCAATGTCAATGTTGCCCATAAAACCTGTTGAAGACTTCGTTTCCGAAAAATGAATCGGAGTCTGAAAGGGACTTGGAAAGAGACATATTCACGAAGTTTTGGATTTGTGACAGAGAACGGTGGAGGCATTGGTATGGAGGAAGGTGGAGCAGAAAAAGATGGATGAAAAGAAGGCCAGGGAGGAGGTGGAGAACCAAGATTGGAAGAGGAAAAATGAAGCAGAAAGTGAAAACACTGTGCATTGGAGAGGACACCAGTCTGCGAGGACTTGGATTGGTCATGAAATGTTCTGCTGTGCCTGACATTGGGTTCAGGAATTA
>MU134392.1:159395-199837 GCA_015039355.1 Ramaria rubella | reverse complement strand
AAAAATCATCCACTGGGACAGCCAAAGTAGTTCAATTGGGTCAAGGAGAGGCTCTTCTTCAGGTGAAGGGTCTTCTTCAGGTGGAGAGTCTTTTTATGTTACCCAGCCCCCCAGCAGCCTGCCCCCACATTGATGAGGCAGGTGAGGAAGACACCTAGCTGATATTCCATTTGTTTTCTTGAACCACACAAGGAGTGGAGAAGGTGTGAGGAGACCACCCCCTCTCTTTTGGAGCTTGGTCTGTTTTGTTGCCTATGATGTAAAGTAGGTAGCCTTGTAACTATGTACAACACTTTTCAATGGCTCTGCCCATTAGTATGAGTACGACTTTGTGTCAGCATTGGCAACTGTGGTTTATAAAAACTGCATCTGCTACTTGAGTCAAGCTGTGGCTGATAAGATACTTGTTTGAGAACCCTGTAAGAACAACTCCTTTCTTTTGGGCCAGCAAAATGAGCTATAGTCCTAGCCGTGAAAGCTATATATTTCCAGATTGTAGACCTACCAGCATGCATGCTTGGTGCAGTAATCTGCTTTGAAACATGAGCATACAGAAAGTGGAAGAGGGCTGAGCATGCTAAGCAGCTACTCCACCCACACAGAGACGGTTGTAGCACTCTCGTTGGGTCTCTGAAGATAGGCCTGCACTAGAGCAAGGTAGTGCTTTAGGCAGTGGGTCTGCACACACAGGAGTGTCCAGGCGTTCGATACAGGTTCTGCATCAAACTCCACTAGGTGATCATCCAATTACTCTGTTCCTTCCCAGCTTGGCAACGGCCAAATGTATCACCTGTGTTGTTTCCTCCATAGTGGTGCCATGGAGAAGAAGAAGAAGAAAAAAAACAGGAACATTGTGACCAAATCATGTTTGTCTCCTCATGGTCACAAGAAGGTTGAAAACAGTGATGTTGTTGCCAGCACTTGAAGGGCATCACAACACAGTCACAAAATGGTCAAAAACCTTTTGTGATGTCATCATGCCCTGTTGTTGCCAGCGCTTGGACTGAGTCACATCACAGTCACAAAATGGTCGAAAACCTTTTGTGATGTCATCATGTCGCATTGTTGCCAGCACTTGGAGTTAGTCACATCACAGTCACAAAATGGTCAAAAACATTTTGTGATCTAATGGTGTTGAAAGTAATTAAATGTCTTCAGGAGACATGTGATTTCCAAAGACATTTAATTTGTGTAGATGGTGTTACACCATGTCTTAGACATAGATTGATGTCATCTATGATCTATAAGGAATAGCAGCTGCAGGGAGTTGGCATTGAAAGGCATCTCATGTATTTAACAGATATGCACACATATGAAAGTTTAGGTGACATGCACTTCCCAAGCTGCCAGGGGTCAAAAGAAGGTCCTATTGAATCTTTTGTTATACCTCTCAATAACAGAGATATGGCCAGAATAAGCAGAGAGAAGTGGAAACATTCCCTCTTGTTTTGGATCTTGATCTGTTCTCTTGCCTGTGGTGTACAGTAGGTAGCCTTGTAGCTGTGTATAAACATCTTTCACTGACTCTGCCCCTGTATAATTACAAATATCAGTTTTGTGATAGTGCTGGCTGCTGGAAGGTTCACAAAAACTACATCTGCTACATGAGCTAAGCTGTGGCTGATGATATATATGTTTGAGAATCCTTTAAGACAACCCTCCCCCCCCCTGTGAGCCTGAAAAATGAGCTAGGGTCCTAGCTGTGAAAGCTATCATTTGACCTGGGCACGTAAGGATTTTAGACCTACCAGCATGCATGCCTGGGAAAATAACTCTTGTAATCTGCCTTGAAACATCAGCATAGAGTGGGAGAAGGCTGAGCATCATAGGCAGTGACTCTGCACACACAGAGACAGCTGCAGCCCTCTCCTTGGGGTCTGAAGCTATGTCTGCACCAGAGTAATGCTGCGCTTTAGGCAGCCACTCCACACACACAGAAGCACCTCATTGCACTGATACAGAGAAACCTTCAGACACAGAGACAGTCAATCATAACATTCCCCAGCCCTTTTGGAAGGGAGGAGTAGAACACCAGTGGTTGCGTTGAGGAGAGACAGTTGTCTTAGGCAGCAACTCCACACACCCAGAGACAACTGTAGCCCTCCTGTTGCCAGACATCTGACACAGCACTTGCATCAAACCCCTGGAGTGCTTTAGGCAGCGACTCCGCACACACAGAAGTGTCCAGGTGTTTGATGCAAGTCCTGCCTCAGACCCCACCATGTGATCACCCAACTCATCCATTCCTTCATGGCTGTAGATGAAATCAACTGTCAAGTGTCTCATCTTCATAGTTTCAATGTTGTCAGCACTTGGTGTTCATCACATCACATGACCTTTGTGGATCACACTGAAAAGCATCCAATTAATTCTGTGTTGGAATATCTCAAATAGGACCACATGCTGAACACTCAACAGACAATTTCAGTTATGTGTATCAGGGAGAGTTTCCCTGGACAGCTGCACATGTAGAGTCATCAGCAGGCTAGATTGTATGACCCAGGACTCGTTGCACTCACTGCGACCTGCTATTAACATGTCCATGTTCTGTGCAGCTCCACACAGCGCACTTCCAAGCACAAAGAGACACAGCAACACAAGCACGCAGGGGTGGCAGCCGAAAATGTCAGCAAGTGCACCAGTGAGGGGCTGGAATGCAGTTGAGAATAGCGTGTACACAGCACTGATCCACGTGAACTTGTCAGCGCCCTTGAGCTCGTTCACAATTGTCAGGAGCACTGGGGACACAGTGGTCTGGCACACATCAGCACACGGAAAGGAACATCGTCAGCCACTCACAAAATCGAGTGCTTCCAAGAACATCAACGAGCACAGTGCAATGAAAATGAGCCAGAAGTCGCAGCCACACCCCTTCCAGGTGGGGGAATGGCAGGCGGAGGGGCAGAGACATGGTGGGTGATGGGATGAACAGAGAGCTCACCAGTGGAAATGCGGCGGGACTGGTGGCTGCAGCACAGGGCTTACAGTTGTGCATTTTGCAGAGCAAGGTGCAGCTGCAGGGAAGGCATGAGGTCGAGAGCAATGCTGTTGTCAGCAAAGGAGAGGCGATATGTCGGTGGACGATGCGAATGGGTAGCAAACAGTGCTCGTGGGTGATGGCCAAAAGCAATTTGTGCAGCATGGACACTGTGTGGACAGTGGCGTTGATGTAACTCGGCGCCTCGCTCACAATGTGGTATGTGTGGGGGGTGGACGTGGCTGAGGCAGTTGCAGGGATCGAAGGGCTCATTCATGTTGCTGGGAAGTGGGTATGGGTATGGCGGCAGGTGGGGAGTCTTGGGCCTGCCACTGGTGCTGGTGCGTATGGTGGAGATGGGCACAGGCTCATGGCCATCCCCACCATGTGTGTGGCATCACCACTGGCACGCTGTTCAGTGCGATGTGCACATTTGGTGTCATCACATTGGGCATATCTTCGTGGGGGCACTCGTTGCACATGCTAACAGTGGCTGGAGATAGGGTGGTGGGTCTCTGCATGTGGTTGTGATGCCTTTGCTATTGATGGATGTTGGTTGTGATCTTGTGTGCCATGCTCGCTGTTGTTGACGATGTGCACAACATGGGGCCGTTGATGGACAGCCTTCTATGACGCCACAAAAGGTTTTCGACCATTTTGTGACTGTCATCAAGTCACAAAATGGTCAAAAACATTTTGTGACATCATAGAAGGCTCCCAGTCGCATTGCATTCTAGGAAATCGTTGAGTGGGCCATTTCTCAGAACCTCATACTCTTCAGCCTCATCTCTAGTAGTTCACCAGATATCGTCTCTCACTTCCGAGACTTCATGAGAAGATCAAACTCTTCAACCCACTCCCTCTACTTCCTTTTCAAGTTCTGGGAAGCTCCAGCAGGTTGGCCACCAGCTTGCAAAGTTGATGAGAAGGTGATCGAAGTAAGTCTCGTAGTTTAAGACTAAATGCATAGACTTGTACAGCAGTGGGACTTCACTTAGATGACACACTGAATTGAACATAATACAATGATAAATGGTCGACAATGTTAATTGAATAACTTATGACGTGGTTCTATATTTCTTTTTGCTTCCGTTACAAAGCTCTCTCAAAAAATTAACTTCCTTCGTTTGCTTACAGCTTGAGCGGGTAAGTATAGAGCAGGCCTAATGGGAATATAGTCAATTCGACCTTCATTTCTTAGAGTACGTCTGGCACAAATCTCCCTAGATTATCTTTGGCTTAGATCTAAAACTCGAGGAGATAAGCACAAGACAGGTTGCAGGACAGTGAGTGACAAATGTTTCCACAAAGGCGACTCGGTGTAGTGGACCACGTGGTGACAAAGTTGGACCAGTACTTCGCAGGGTTCAGAACCCCCAGGATACGAGAGTGGTCCAACGTGTGCTGAATATGTGACCCTGGTACCTCTCCAGCTTGCTAAGTATCAGTTCACAGAGAATGACAAGTTTGTATGTGACTTCGGATGGCGTTATTTGGGTGTTACATATGCAACATGTGTGCATAAATGGTCTGAGGCATTGTCGGTTTGAAATAACCTTTTAAGATGATGTGAGGTCATAAGCGAACAATTAATGATTCACAAAATCACTTGCCTTGAGGTCCCACAATTATCTAATATCTGCTAGGTTTCCCATGATTATGCTGCTTGCGATGCTGTGAGACTCAGTGGATGTCATCAAGGATCGGGCATACATGTTCTTCAATCTTGAGCTTTTTTGCAGACACTATTGCCCATTTGATGTCATCCAAAGTCAACTCCAGCTGAACATGATCAGCTAATATGTCAGAGTAGTTGAGGGATAGTGCCCAAAGCTTTAGGATGGCTTCAGTATCGATGATGTAAGTGTACTCCACAGCCCATGCCTCTCCAATAACTGAAGTGATCTGACGAATGGTCATATAACGTATCATATAGCTGTTTACTTACATCACTGAGATGTGTCTTTTCAAGTCACCGACAATTCGTGTGGACTGCCAGTAGTTCAGTTTTGGCTTTCACATACTTTACCCAGCAGAGGCCGAGGACTTGTTGGAGCTTAGCCTCTGTTACTTTGAGGGCATTCTCAACGGCAGCCATACCAGAATCTGAAGGATAGTTGGCGCATGGTAATCATATTGATGAGCGTAGCATATGGGAGGCACCCATTGATAAATATATATGGGCTGTGTGTCATCTTTGAGGCATGCAGGGTTAAGACCATGATTCCCATAGCAGAACTGGGCATTCAGCTTCGGTGCTTCTTGACCGTTTGCTATCAAGGAGTGTTAGTGATTGTGAAGAAGGAAAGCACAGCACAGCAACATACAAAGGTGTGCGCCAGCGAGAGCTGCAGCAGGTGCAGGTGTGGCTGACCCAGCTGCAGTTGAAGTAGCCGTAGCCGTATCATCATCAGTTGAGGTGGTGCTGTCATTTGCCACAGCATCCATAGTGGTGGCATTGTCCGTCGCAGTGGCATTTCAGCAGCCGAGGCACCTGCAGCCATGGTTGCATTCGAAGACGATGTCGCTGCAGCACTAGTACTGCAGAGACGAGATGAGCCCATGGTGCAATAGAGCAACATGAAAGCTTTGTGTACATTTCGCTGCCACCGCCAATGTGTGTGCCGGGAGAGGTCACAAGTGACTGCAGTTGCTCACTGTCAGGTACAGGGGTCATGGAGGTGGGACACGACCTAGTAGGGTTCACCACTGACACGCCAAGGGGAAAGTCACCTCTCTGGTTGCCACTGAATTTGCCACTTGCCACAGTTCCCTGGAACTAAACAACTGATAAACCAACATTCACTTAAAATCGTAAGGTCATACCTGGAAGTGGAAGAAGCCATTGAGCTCCGAGTTTTGCAGCGTGGTTTGGCAGACCTGGAGGCTGTTGGGTGCATCGCAAATGAATCAAGGTTTGAGCGTATTGGTCTTGAGAAAAGGAGAGGGTCTTGGGGTACAATAGTAATCATTGACTGTACATCATGGAGGCCAAGGGTTGAAACATCAATGCCATTGATTGATCCTACAAGGCAAAATAAGTGTTGCCATACGGAGCAGAGAAATTATGTAAGCTACACTTAGTTACTGTATTTGCATGTTGGACCTTCCTCACAGCATGAGCGCATGGACAATAGAGCATTGGGGTGAATGTGTGTGTCAAGGTCAAGGAATGGCACCCACGGATGCACAGCCTATGACATCACAAAAGGTTTTCGACCTTTTTGTGACTTGTGACAAGTCACAAAAAGGTCGAAGTCCAGATTAGCTTCTAATGCTGCGGCGTACGCAGCAGCCTTTTCAGAACTTGACCATGACTAAGTGAGAGCTTCTTGCTCATACATTGATGGTGGAATGGTCCGATGACGGGATAGTGCTCTAGCACCCACATTGAGAAGGACAACTCCGCGAGCCTTGGTGCCATCGCCGGGGTTTTGTGAAGCAGAAGCATTGAGCTCACATCGTAGGATTTCAACTGCTTTGACAGTTGCGGCTGTGCTCATAGCCTCCTCACTAGTAAACACAACACCAACGTGTGCCGCTATTGCCGACTTGCACACAATGATGCTCTTGTGAGTGCTTCCTTCTCCCAGGAAACGGGAATGGCGGTGGAGAAGTGGCAAGAGGGCCTTAAAGGTGTTATATGAGTGCGAATGACATGGGGCAAATAAGATTCCATCAAAGCAAGATTTTCAAGGGGTGTGTGTGAAGGTGTTGGGAAGAGGGAAAAGAGGGAGATCAACGAATGGATATAGGGCCAGGTGAAAGGTGAGGCAGAAGAAGAAAGATAAGGATCTTGAGCAGATGTTGTAGGGAAGCAGAGTTGAAGCGATGAGTGCAACGAATGTAAGAAATAAGGCACTGTATGTGGCTAGACTTCGATTGAGCATAGGGACATCTCTCAATGAGATGGAAATTCACCTCACAAGTGTCGAGCACTAGCAAACAAACATACCCGTTAGATTTAGTTTCTAATGCTTCAACAGCTTCTGGGGTTGTGACACTTGCAATCCTTGAGCTTCCAGACAAGACTAGATGTGATCCCACTGGATGGTCACCTAAAACAACTGTAAAGTGGTGTTTATTCATGCCCCAGTACTCATGCAAATGGCTTGTGACACACCAACTACTTCATGTCTCTCCTTGGACGCGTCCTTTCTCTTTGCATTCATGGCAGCATAGCCCCTATATTTGATCACAGTCAGGAGCCCCACACCTAAAACTCCTAATTCCACCTGCCGCAGCCCATTTATGCTCTTTCACCCAATCAGCAAGCCTATCCATCTAGGGAAGTGGTGGTGGTGGAGGTAGAGGAGGTGAAGGATGTATTTCGAAAGAACCAAGTCCAGGAAGCTTAGGAAAAGATGGAGGACCAAAGTGAGTGATATCAACCCAAATCTTGTTAGCTACTTCATGATGGGGCATATCAGGAGCCATGCTGGTTAATGAAGACAATAGAAATTCTTCAACTGAAATAAAATACAATTCAATCTGTTCAACGGTAGTACCTATGCAATGTTGATAAAAATCTCTGAATTTTGCAGAAACCACACACTATACTCGCTGTCTGCATGCTCTCTACCATAATATGTGACCATGCGATGATTGTATATTGCTTATGTCATAAGCAACAATCCGGGCCCTTCACCAGCTTCAGGACCGCATCCCCAACAATACCTAACTTACTAAGTGTTTCACTCCCAAAGTCTCAATAAACCACTTCGATATCATCTGGTTGCCATATGGGTAGGTGATTTCTCCACCTTTCATGCAACCTCACATGCAATGAACCGTTTACTCTCTTTATGTAAAGGTACCTCACTGTAGCTCATCCCCTCGCTGTCCTCTGTAACCTTGCAGGACATGATTGCATCCATTTCTAGGGTTCTGACAGACTCAAATAGATTTATGGCCCTGAAAGTGTGTTCATATGATGTGTAAAGTAATTAAATTACATTAAGTGATGATCTGGAGAGGGATGCCAAGAGTTTCATTATTGATGTATATAGCCACAGAGACTTGCAAGAACTCCCATTGTTCCTGTAGTTATGTAATGGATATAAGTTGATATTGGGTAAATACCATGCAATGTAGAAACACCTTTTGCAAGGCCTTGCTTAATGAGGGCATTTGTAAATATGATTTCTGTACCTAAGTTTGATAGTGAGATCATCTTCATTACTTGCACCATCTTGTTGTACAGACAGCCTAACACAGACAGGTGGTATGGAGATATACTAGTATTGCCATAAACTTATGAATTCTTGCTTGTGGGAATCATACCTGCCAGGCACAAGCCGTGGCCCACTTCCTGCTAGTTTAAACTCAGTTTAAATACTGGAACCCCAGGTGTGTGACTCAGCTGAGTCAGCTCTCTTATCACTTCCCTCTACACCAACTGTTTGACTGTGTCAATGGTCGGTGTTCTTTCTCTGTTTGACTATGTCAACAGAGAAATAGGACAATGTGGAGTTCTCAACCGGCTTTGATGCTGAGTACCAGGAGCCAGCAAACACCCCCAACCAGCAGCAACACCGAGATACTACACTACAACATGTGAACACGCAGGTACCACCCAGCAACCCCTCGCAATGATGCCCTCCACCCCGGTGAAAACAACGACCAAAAGGGCCAACTGGAATAGTGGACACCAGTGGACACCACCCTTCCCAATCCCTGGTGGTACAACCTTCACATCAACGAGGAGATTTACTATGAATGGTTGTATGGAGACCCAGACAAGGCTGCTGAATGGAAGCAGGAGTGGCGAGACCTACATAGCACTGACGAAGCCCACAACAATGGTGTATGCACCATAGAAAATGATGTGTCACGTCCCACCAGATGACAATGATGCTGCCACCCACATCCACACCGGATCTCCCTTTCCCTCACTCGCCAATGGTGTGCCGCCTCCAAGCAGTGAAGACAAGCCTTGCGAAGTGGGCAGCTTGGTAGAAGGAAAGCGCACCGTGACAGTGGATAGTTGTGCGTAAACTGGGCCATGGATAGAGTTGACCACTTGGATATGCATTGCTGGAGGTTTCTGCTCCTCTGTCAACGAATACACCCCTTCCGGTGCAACAAATGTTGCCTCATTCTCCATACCATCATCAACGTCCGTTGTTAGCCAGGTGCTAGGAATGCGCAGGTACGTATGCCTCTGACCATGAGCTTCCTTTTCAAACAACCAAGATTGTCGAGGTCACTCATTAACCCTCATCATCTTACCTATCAACTTTGTCATGCACAATCTAGCGAAGCTGGCATTGAACCACCTCCCACTGGAGGTCACTTGTTGTCTGTGGCCACATCAAAGCTGCTTAGGAATACCCAAGTGTCTCTGCATACACCGGGAATACACTGGATTGACAAAGTAGCCTTCGGATCTCAAGATGTGCGCCCAAGTGGGCGAGAGACGTGTAAAATGAACATGTATCAAGCTATACGAGACACAATGAGGTGTGTGGGTTGGCATCAGTTGCAGATACGGAAACTGATGTTTAATAAAGCATCACACTCTAAAGATGATACTGCTGTGGTTTTTGGTGAAGATGTGGGTTTTGGAGGTGTGTTTCATTGTACCATGGGCCTCACAGAAGAGTTTGGTGAGTTGAGGCACTGCATGCGTGGTGCCATTTCCGATCTCCAGCACCGCCTAGGTCGTGAATGTGTATTCAACACCCCTTTAATGGAGCAGAGAATTGCTGGATTTGGAATCGACCTCGCAGAGATGGGCCACAAATGGACGAGAATGACCACAACATGGTGCTGTATGCCATCATGAGTGTGTCGCCGGCACACAACAATGTTGCTGCCTTCACCGCGACAACCACACACAATGGCACCCCGCCTCTTTCCTGCAACACACAACCGTGAGAGAGGCTGCTGCGACAGCAGCACCCCCAGAGGGCTCCAACAGGGCCCTACCGCCCACTGCACGTGCGCTGCAGCGCCGCACACACGCACTTGCAATGCAACCATATGTGCCCCCACACGGTCTCACACCCTCACCGTCATGGACCTACACGCCAGCATGTCGTATGTGACAGCCAAGGCCACCTCACACCCCTCCCACATGTCTGGACACACGTGCGACTGCCACAACCACTGTCGCGCCACCGTATTGCGACATACTGCCCCACTTGGACCGCAGGCAGCCCTGTGCCCTCACACTCCCCCTTCTGTGTGACTACATGCAGCGATGCCTAATGTGAAGCCTATGGGCATGGTGCAACCTCAGCCATCTGTACCAGCACGCACATGCCCCCACATCGCCACTTCACAACCTACCACCCCTTGACATCCGGCAGCCAAACAAGCCACTGTGCAACCCCAAACCGCTGCACAATGTCCTGGATCACCACCCACAACACCCTGAGCAGGGGGCACAGGTACCACACTGCCCCATATGCTCCCGCTCTTGCCACCCACACCAATCACAACCAGCACGCAAGCAATCTCACGCATCAATGCTGAGCTAGAGGAGGGGAGAGAGAAGTGGGGCACGAGGGAGTGAGAATAGAGAGGAAAGGAGGAGATTGTGAAGTTGGTGAGAGGACCACGACAATGACACCATCCACAGCGGTGCAGCTCCACTGTCAGCACCCACCTGCTGGCCCACATCCCACTGGTACCGCTGGGAAGAGGATGAACAGATTACCACAGTGGTGCCTGTGACGTAGACAAGTATGACAAGTTTCTGGTCAGTAGCACTTGTTTACGTCATGACCAGCAAAAGGGTAACTCAGTAACCAGTGGGATCAGTTACCTAATAGAAAGTGAAACACAACAGTACTTGGCATAGGTAGGCTGTTTGGAAAGTAGCTCAGAGCGGGTACTGAAAGGAAAGTTATTTCTCTAGGGGCATAGTCTTGTAGTCTTGGATGGAACTCATGAAGTTGAGCAGCTAAAATCTCAACCAAACATGTTAATAAACTCATTCGCTCTAATAGTAGGTTTGGAACAAGCTGCTTCTTTGACTTGCTCTGCAAGCTCTGCACATCCTTCAGAGTAGGGGCTTGGACCAATATGCCCGAATCTGGGGGTATCTCGTACTGCCTCTAACAACTCTCACTATGACTTTGCCTACCAGAAAAAGTCTTTGCTGGCTATGTATATCTTGAACTCTGAAGGCTCAAAACTCAATTTAAAAATCAATATACTTAACAATAATGACCTTCAAAGGAGCTCTGATGTGCACCATGCAAAACTTCATAGTTGACTATATAAGTACTGTCAGCTTCTGGGTTATCTTTGGCCTCAAATTTATCTTAAATTTCCTTTAAACATCCTGTAGCATCCTTTGTCATGTAGTACTTCAATCCAAGCTTGCGTAATAAATTCTCAGAGCTGTCTAAGCCAGCTTGGTATCCTGTTGCAACCCCTTGACGGGGCATCTTGTAACAAGCCTCTCCCCCAGAGATTGAAGCTCTGCTTCAGAGGCTTGCGCTGAACCTACTCTAATAGTAATTCCAGATGAAGAGGCTCAAAATGTACATTTATCTGCATAGAGTATTTACATCTTTCAAACTTGCTATAAAAAATAAAAAAAACTCACCAGGATGATAAACATATATAAAAGCGCATATAGGATGAGATGCAGCCCTGTCCAAAAAAGGGCCCTAAAGAGCACTTACCAGAATAAGGTTAACAGATAGACTAGAGTAACTACTAGACTAAGGTTTTTCTTTTACAATGTATATATATTTAGTCCTCCAACCACAAAGATGGCTGAAATGTAGATATTATGGACCCCAGTGGATGCACAATTTTGGAGCCATGTGGCATAGCCGAAGGTCATTTTTAATACTTGAAAAACCAGCGCATTAAGATATATAAAATTACTACAAAAAATAACTGCAACTAATAACTACTTACAGAATATAATCCGTAACCAAAACTAACTGTACAAACAACCCAAACCTCAGAAAAGGCTGTGGGAATTTGGTGCTAGAAAGCAGAGATTTTGTGGTGACAGCTCAAAATTGGTGGGACGTGAGACATGAACGATTCTAACTTCACTAATGCTATGTAGGGAATTGTAATCCTTGTGTCTCTTGTTCACCATCTCCTGCTATATACTATTTGTCTATCCATTCTCTTGCACTGGAAATTGTTAAGTTCTATCAGCTTTGCTCCTCCCATGTCAATGGCTGAACCGCAGTTGTTTTATGTAGTCTTTTTCCACCATGACATCGTGGCTCAGCATGGGCTGCTCGTCAAAAGTGAGACTGCCAGGAACTCTCATGATGATCACCCTTATGTGCCAGGCAGTCTACATGTGATGTGAGCATCCTGGACTCTTGGATTCCCATTGAAGCTTTAACGACTGACATGTTGTTTGGATTGTAGTGTGGGTATAGTCCCTGCGACGAGAAAACTGCAGACGTGACACAGTGACACCAGGTCAGACTTGTTCTGTGTCCGTTTCATTTTGAGAGTTGTTTCTGTATCTGTGGCAGGTTCTGCACTTGCACCCCCATGCAGCCCAGCTAAAAGGTAATCCCAGGATTGTGGGTGAATAAGTGCTTATGATCTGGTTATATTGGCAGATAATTGGCAGCAGCCTGCAATGGAACCCTGCATGCCCCACCCACTCAACAAACAGCACATCGGCAAGTATCTGGACGACAAACGAGTGCTTGGTGTACATTCGCCTGTCCCCCTTACTGCTCCTGCTCTTGCTCATTCTCACCCCGCAATGTCAATCTCACTCCCCACATGTCCCCCACCTGCTGTCCTCCCTCTATTCACATTCATGATGGTCCTGTCTGCCTCCTCTCATTCCCACCCCTGCCGCTTTGCCTGTGCCCAAACCCACCGCTGACAACATCCAGTACAATTCACTCATTCAGCCTGCTGTCATGAAGCATGAAATTGTCTCCTCCGACAGCTCCTGGGCAACCATTGCCCAAGTGCGCTATGTGTCATCCTGCTTCATCTCTGGACACAATGACTGTGTTGTGTCCTTGTCATCATTGGGCCATGCTATATCCACAGTCCTGAACAGGCACTCACCTATGCCCATCTCCTCAACACCAGTGTGCCAGATTGGCCCACTCAACTCGTTGTTATGAGCAGCTACTGGTGAGCAGTCTGTGTTCTTTTGCAGCCACCTATTGCTCACATCTGCTCTGTGTCGAACCACTAACCCGTCCCTGGCAGTGCACCAGGACTGGCATTGGAGGTTCAGCATTCGTGGTGCTGTTTCCAGAGGGCTTTGGAGACAAGCCGAATGCAAAGGGTGTGTGGAGGTGTTGATGCCGGTGCTTGGGGTCATTGATGGGTTGGTAGTTGTGTTGACCCCACACAACCATTGGCTGGAAGTTTCTCAATGTTAAATAAATGTAGTGAAATCTCAGGTGACATGATTAAACTGTAGTGCTGTGTAGATAGTTTAGGCCATATATGGTTTTATTGTCCCATTTGCTACTTGTATCAAAAGCTATTGCCCTGTTAGAATACTACTATGATCCTATGGTCTTGCACTTCTCACATGACCTTGGCCATAGGAACGGTATGACCACACTATCTATCACATATATAAGCTATACATATGTGATGGCCATGCTATGTATCTGTCTCTCTAGCTATATGCATGCTATGCAGGACACCTAGGAGCTATGTGAGCTATCCAGCATAAGACCTTGCAATGGGACTATGGTGGCTATATAGACTAGGTAGTGCTACCTCGCATCCCAGTTTTTTTCAGATGAAGGACTATGTATATTTACATCCACAGTAGGGGTGGACAGAAGGCACAGAGGGTGGCAGGAGTGTGCAGAGGACACAGTGGGAGTAAGGAGGGCAGTGGGGGTGTGCAGATGGCATGGAGGGGGGCAGGGGTGGTGGCAGCCTGTGCATGCTGGGACAGACGTAGGCTGGGGCTGCATGGTGGTGGTCTAGCACAAGGTGTGGAGGGAGTGGGGGCAGCACAGAGGATGGGGGTGACATGGATGGAGTGGCAGGGAGTTTAGGGGTGCTGCAGAGGGCATGCAGGGGTGGGGGCAACACAGATGGGGTGGTGTGATATGGAGAGGGTGGGGGTGACACAGAAGGTGGTGGGGCATTGAAATTTTGAGTTTTTATTGACATAATCGAGCTTGTCATCACAGACAACAAGCAGTCGAGCATGGCCCATGGATCACAGATCCAACAACAGATTTGTACTCTCCTCATTTAGAGAATGCTTTTACCATTTCATTTTATAATTATGAAGTTAATGACTGGCTATTGCTGCCATCATCAACAATGGTGACATGCAAGCAAGATGACATGTGCAGTGATAAGCACCAGTGTGGTGTGGATGATACCATCACGCAGAGCCATGTCATACCTTAAAGGTTGCTGGTGGCAGCCCAATTTCCCAGTGAGATGATTTAGGTCTTATTTTTTTAAGGTGGGAGTTATTTGGGGTATTATTTGTGGTATAAGGGCCCAGCTGTGAAACCTACTTAACTAAGGGCTACATCCATGTCACTACTCCCATTTAAGTATGTTAGTCATACTGGGTAACCCAGGTGTTACTCACTGCGGTGGATTACATATGCAAACACATTTGCACTTGCATACATAATCAAACAACACAGCTTTGCAAGGGCAGTTTTGATTGTTCCACAGGCACCAAAATTTTGTGCAGTTTTTTGAGTACTATCTGGTATTTTTTCTGTTTCTTTTCTGTGCTTGAGTGCTTACTGTCTGGCACTCTTCCTGTGGTGTAAGTCACTATCTTTTCATTAATGGATTGTGGGCCAATGCATGTGCATGGCAGTGGACGATTCCCTTCATGTAACTTTTAACTGTTCTTAATTCACCTTTCAAACAGCCATAAATCTGGAGCCACTTAGTAACTCAGTTGCAATGGTTTTGAAAATCGACCAATGCAAAAATACAGACATCAGGCAGGCCCCATCTATCTAAGGGGATATTTTCAGCTCTGGGAGTGTCCCCATGGCTATGTAACAGCCACCCTGACTTGGATTATATCTTAAGACTTAACAAACTGCCATAAGTATAATCCCCACCCAATGTTTTGAGGCATGAACAATACATGTATAATAGTTTCCAGGCAGTGGGAAGGCTCAAAATCAAGAAAGACCCATTACGATTCCCTGTGTTAGCGGAGTTTGGAATCGTTCATGTCCCACTTACACGCTTTTTCCTAAATTTCTTACCTTTCTGGCACCAAATTCCCACGGTCATTTTAGAGGTTTGGGTTGTTGTTAAAGTTAGTTTTAGTTACAGATTGTATTCCAAAGGTAGTTATTAGTTACAGTTATTTTTTGTATGATTTGTAGGTACAATAATGTAGAGGTTTCTAAGTAATCTTTTTGATGGTTGGTTACTCCACGTGGCAAGGAATTGTAGGCCCCATAGGCACCCATAATCCTTATTTTTCAGCAACAGGTTTTTCAGAACAATGTAAGACATGGAAAACTAAAGTTGCATTATTTATTGTATACCATTTGCCTTCAGCTCAGTACATAACTAGTATAGTTAGTCAATTAACTTTAATTTAGTAACCACCATCTACACACACTTTTTCAGACAGAGTGGATGGGTTTGTCGAAGGCTCCATCTTATCTGGTTTTTAACATAAACACACACATGCATGCATATATATCTATTACATGAATTACTGAACATTTCTGATATTGTGGTTTCACTTTCGTTACCACCGTAGCCATGACCTTTCTGTGGGAACTCACACTTGACTACATCACAGGCACATGGCACCATTCAACTGTAAGATGTCACTGCCAGTCTATTGGAGTTACATGTGACCAGCAATGAACTACAGATTCACCTGCTAACAAACCACTGCCCGGCACTTGAACCACCAATCCTACTGTCTCTGTCTACCTATACACCGATACAGAATAGACAGGGAGGCACAAAGGTGAGTACACACCGAGTCTGTCCAAAATTTTTTTTCACTTACACCATTGTACATACATACTGTCATTCATGCACAGGTAGTGAGCAAAGCTACAAAGGGGCCATCGACACATCCAAGCTGCCAAATTCACAGATTTTCCCTCATGAATGATGTTACTTGCTAGTGGCACAGGATTCTGCATGCCAGGTTGGATGAGAATTAGCGATTAGTGGCAAGCTGGAGTTGTGGGTCAAGGGTTGAAAATGACATGGCCATCAATGAAAGCAAGGTGGTGAATGGGTGGACAGCAACTGGGGAGAAGGATTGATTATGTACAGGTTACCATTCCTTGCCTTTTGATGAGTTTTTAGAGGATTTGAAGTGGGTTAGCATGAGGAGATGGAGAGAGCTAAACACTAACATAAAACCAAGGGGAGACAGGTTTGAGAGGATGCTAAAATTATTTAGGCAAGATATTCAAGGTAAGTTTCAATTTGAAGTGGTCACAGACTGATTCAGATTGTTCTCACCTTCAAGCTTGTAGTCTCAATTCAGATTATCTTCAATACCACAGAAGCTGTGATGGAGGTGAGGACTATAGGTGAGTCACATCTTTCCATTTCAATGAACCCATAGCTGACCTTTGGTTGTGTTTCTGGTGTGACCCAAACACTCTGAGACATGTGTAGTTCGTGAGCACACACAATGATACAAAATATGTCATGTTCCAGGGATGTGGGCACAGATGAGCTAAGCAGATGCATGAGAAAGAGAGCAATGAGTGCCTTGTGACATAGTGAGGTGCGACATTTCCATGGGAAGTTGCACTTGACTATGTCATACGTAGGCTATAGCATGGTCATCATCACTGTGAGAGTGGCAACATTGTGGCACGTGCACCAGTGCAGAGGCATAAATGTGTTTCAGCTGTTTTTATTTTGCCAATGGGTATCTAAGTGCATCCTAGGGATATATTAATTGATACAGGTTATCATTTCATTGGATATTGTGAGATGATCTATAATTGCTGGTGGAAAATGACAGGAAACCAAATACATTTTTGCATCATCAGTGACCTGGACCTATGTTCGGCTTCACAGCAGATGAAAGTACTTTGAGGATGACTGCGACAATCTTACCGGTTATCGAGATACCGTTTTGCTGGTTATGATGTAGACAAGCATGACTTACCGGTGCTTTGTCACACTTGTCTGCGTCACAGGCACAGTTATCAGAGCCGATTGTCACTGGTGTCGAGATTAATTAAGACTCTAAGTCGAAAAAGCAAGCACAAATGGGGTGGGGCCAGTGAGATGTGAAGGTCACACAGAGGGTGTGGGTTGGGGTGGGCACAGGGATGCTGGAGGCTATTGGAGGGTATGCAAGCTGGCACAGGTGCGGAGGGTGTTGTTGGGTGTACCGAGGGTGTGGGAGGTGCAGATGGATGTGCTGTGGATTGCTGAGAGTGAAGAGGGCTTGCAAACTGTAAAAGGAGAGGTGATAGGGTGTATAGTGGGTGCAGAGAGGAGGGCTGGGGTGTGTGGAAGTCATGGAAAGAAGGGCTGGTGAGGGTCACCGGGCATTTCAAGGTGAACTCATGCTCACCAAACTCACACATGCTCTAGTCTCACCCCAACACCCCTTCCTGTCTTGCCACATTCTCTCTTACCAACACCAGCCCTTCACTTCTGCCTACAAACATTGTTTGTTCAACTCCATTTGACACATGGTGCTTGTTAAGAAACGTGAAGGTGGCGGTTGTGGTTCTTGAGCAGTGCCGTCCGAGAAAACATTAGAATGTAGGCACTGTATGTCCTGGGTACACTGTGCCATAAGGATGTTCCAGTGCTGTGTAATCGAGCACTAGAGCAAAAAGAATTCAAGTCAGTGTTCAACTAGAAAAGGCCGTACTAGCGTACCTATTTCTGACAGCAAGTCCATCACTATCATCGGCACCAAGCAATGCAGAAGGATGTTCATTATGGTGGGCTTGGAATGGCTTCTCGATGCACTTGAGTGATGAAGGGAACTTGGAGTGATATTGCTGCTTTGCAGAACAATCGAGTCTGCGAAAGTGTCATCAACAAAAGATAAAGGAGAGTCCGAAAGTGAATGCTTACTAGATGTAGCCACATGATTTCTCTCCTGCTCTGTTGACATAGTCAAACTGAGTAGGCAAACGCTAAGTACCAACTGTTGACATAGTCAAACAGCTGGACGAAACATTAAAGGCAGAGGAAGGTAATGGTGTCATGGTGGATGAGATATGAGTCACATGACTTGGAGCCACACGTGTGGGGCCAAACTCAGCCTGCCACCTCAGCCGGTCAGCTGTCCTGCCATGCATGCTCACTCACTCAAATTTTGCCAGGCAGATATGATGGATGAGCGTGAGGCCTACATGAGGATAGGGTGCAGTGGTGGTTGCAGAGGCGAGCTGAGTTGCTGGGGCGAGACATTGGTGTGTGGTCAGATCCAGGGATGCAGCGGCCAGTGACAAAACAAGTTTAGTTCGGTTGACTTGTCACATGGAAGCCTAGGCTGTGCGCTTGTAAAGTATGCTTTGGTGGGATGGTCAAGATGTGGACCGTCAACAGCGGTGTTTTTTCAGAATTATTCAATTTCTTTGGGGAGCGATCTGAGAGCGACACAGGACCCCTACAAAGTTGAGCATGTGGTGAGCTCTTCAGGAGCCATCAATATGCTTATCTCCAAGAAGACATACCTAGTTATGACTGCTTCAACTTTGATTGGGGTCAAGGAGGGTCAAGGGTTCCACCACAAACGAACGTCCGATCGCAAGAGTGAAAAACCCTGTTATTGTGACGTGTTCTTTATGTAGGAAGGCACGAAGACAGATTTTATAGAATATGAATGACTCACCGCTAGTACTGATCCATATGATGGTGGAACTCGCGATCGAGGTACAATCCAAAAAGGCATTCACAGACCAATTGGCAATAAACCAAAAAAAAAAGCAAAACATTGAAGTCAATCATGCTGTTTGGGACTCGGGAGAGGCCTGTAACATCGTCTCTAGGGGTAACTTGGACACCATTTGTAATAGAGGTCACATGTCCACTCTAAGTGATGAACCGAGGTTTGTGGGACGTACATAATGAAGAGAATTACTATCTGCAGGTCTTGTTCCATCCATGATTATTTTGTTGGTAATCCAAAAATTCCTATATACCTTCCTCCCTGAAGATCATTGCTTGTCCTTTACCATACATCTTGAATGAGAAAAGGAATGAGGTAAAACATAAAGGAACTTGCGTGTTGAGATAGGTGACTCTGCGATGCCAATGTAAGCACCTTTAAGCAATAATAGCAATGGGCCACATTTACTGACAAGAAGGTTTTATGATAACCATCGGCAAAAAGTTTCTACAATATGCAAATCAGGCTTTAGATTCAGTCACAGGCAATCCTCATACTTGTGTTATGAAATTGGAAGACATCCAAAGAATAATGATAATAAGGAGCAACGCGATCCACGATGAATATTCCCTAGTTGTTCTGAAGAAAGGAACCTATAGAAATATTCTAGTGTCTCTGGCTCATTCTCAGCGAGAGTCTAAGAGGTCATTATGTTCGCAGCTTGACGACATCAAAGCTTGCAGCATCAAATCGGCCTGAGTTTGTACGCATGTGAACTGATTACTTATATACCATCCTGGTCTTCTTGGAGTGTTGGCTCTTGGTTTGTTTCACAAACTGACAATGCTGCGAAAGAACAAAGAGAAGAGCAATGGAAGGCTGCTTATGCTCTGGAGGCAATTTTATCACTATGGTTACATATATTACTGGTTAACTTTTTTAAAGATTGGGTCAAGAGCCACCTGAACATCCAAAGGAAGGTGTTTACAATGGATGAAGTCTAGCCCAGGTGCACAATGAACCATTATCAATTTTATTGTGGCCTATTAACCAACAGTTTCACAGATATCAGCATCAAATAAGGTGCTTTGTTTGCTTGTTGGTTCATAAGTGACATCATCCCTACATGACAACTACATCCAGGCAGCCCAGCAGGAATGGGAACAGAATTCAGTAGGTCTGTCTTCAACAGAATCATGAAATTATTATTTTCATTGTCCAACAGGTAACCAGTTTTGATCCTTCGAGGAGGGCAAGGTGGTCTTCCTGGATTCTGTTAGAGAGTAATAGATGAGGGAGGAGTGTGATGGCAAGGAGATTTGTAATTTTCAAGAGTGAGGCCATAGTATGCATCCATAAGTGAAGATGCTGACACTTTTCTCCTGCATAACATCTTCCTATGACTTGTAACTAGAGTGTAGCAATGTGACAAAGTGAGCCATCCCCAGCTGCTACTTTGAAGACAAGTGAAAGCCACCCTATTACTTGGTGAACCTAAACAAAACCTAGTTGGCAGGAAGAAAGAGACAAGCTTATTGTCAATGACAAAAAAAAAGGTTAACAATCAGCATACTAAGGTCACTAGAACCTTGCAGAATGAGGATGGACATGGAGTGAACCCACTGAGCAGTGAGGACCAATGACCCAGAGCAGTGGGTGTCATAGTCAATACAATTATCGTAATATGGACATATTCTGATAACTGGCAACATGGTGTTTAGGATAGCAGTACACTCTGATTTAAGAGGGGTTTTTTTTTTTTTTTTCACAATGCTAATTGTTTTTTTTGTACAGAACAATATGATCTGAAAGTGAAGGGCCATCACACAAAATATATATCAATTATGCCATTCTACATGTCGTATGAGTGGGACTTGGAGTCCACCCCACATTCCCTGGCTCCCCTGTCTTGCTTATGCCTTCCCAGTGAGATTGGTGTTGTGTTACTTGAACTTACTTCTTATCCAGATGCAGACATTCTGAGACCTGCTAAGCAATTGTTGTGCCACAAGCAGTAGGAAGGTGGGGTGTGGTCATGGTGTATTCAGCTCCTTAATTTCATGCTAATTCCTGGGAGGGCCAAGCTTTGATGGCCCAGGCATCCCAGATAGCAAGAACCCTTTTGCCTGCAAAGATTGTGATGCAGTTGAAGACAGCTTGTAGGGTTGCCATGACTAGGCTAGCCTGGTTGTGACTAGACCAGACTAGAATGTCAGATTCCTGTAGTCTTGGTCTTAGTCAGACAGGCAACTACAGGTCAACTAATAGTCTGACTAGTCTCTAAAATTACCTATTTAACTCCCAGATCACTCTGCAGTTGAGTAATCTCTATACACATAATATTTTTTACATAATCTTAGTATTTTTGAATTTATTTTAGGGCTGGATGGCCTCTATATTTATACTAGCAGGAAGTGGGCCACGGCTTGCACCTGGCAGGTACGATTCCCACCTCAGAGTTCCAAGTCACACATCATGATTTATACACCCCTAGAGACAGGCTCCTAGAAAAAGATGGTGTACTGGATAGACAATTGGTTGGATTTTGTGCTCATATCTTGCTGGTGTTTTCTGTGAGATGTGCAGTGATAATGCCTATGCACCATTGATTCTACTAGTATTCTATGTTGCTTACTTTCAGCCTGTCATCTAAATCCTCTAGCCAATATGCAAGGTGAAGGTTGAATACTATTACTGCTGTAACTTTGTTTTAATAATTTCACATAGACCTGTGCCCATGTCATGCTGTGAGAATCCAATTGATGTACCCATCTGAAGTGGTTTTGTCACCTGGATCCTCTGTTCAGGATCTGTGACTGCTAGTGATACTGCACGTGGTATTGCTTGTATCTGCTTGTGCAGCTGTGGGACGTGAGTATTCACATCCTGCTGCACTGGTGGATCGACAATGTCTTTGTCAATCTGATACAATGGTCGATGTTTGTCAGCCGTTGAAAATGCATCCCTCAGTCTATAACTGCCACTGAGGATGGATCGAGCCACTCTTGCTGACTCGATCAGTTTATCAAAGGCCTTGCCTTTGATCCCAGCAGTATATGCCTCTTTGACTAGTTTATCCACATGTTTAGCACAGAGTTCTAGTGCATGGTGCTTCCGCCATGCTGCCTTATGTTTGATCCTATCCCAGTGATTGAACTCATGTTCAAGACTAACATGAGTGCTAGTTGTGGTACTGATGCTATCAGCATCAGACTTCATCATCTCCTGCAGTGACTGTTGGGTCACTGCTTTGAGCACTTCTTGCTCATCATAAGTTTTTTTTGATCTGCGAATTCCTTTGCGGATATTGTCTCTATCGCAAGCCTCTAGCTCGTGATCTATCTCCTCCTCAGTATGCTGGCGCATACTGATGCTGTCTTGTTCTATTGTGGCACTAGGTTCTCGAGGACCACTTCTAGTGCTTGGACCAGATGGAGGTGGCATCCTCTGTCTGTCTCGCTTCCTGCGAGCCTTCTCTGCTTCGTGGTCAACTTCACGATCCCTATTGGGATTGTTGCCACACTCGGGGGCCTTTCATCACAAAGGTCCTTGTACTTCCTCCTCCAGGGACTATACTAACAGTTCCATACCATCCCCCAGTGTTTGGAGTTGGTTCGCAGCATCGTCTGCTGCATGAGCTGCCTCAGCCGCTTGCTCACTCACTTCACGCATAGTGTCTATGTGTTTACGGCTCTCAAAGAGAGCCATAATCATCTGGGCAATGTGTCTGGTTGTATGTTTGTATTTCTGGGTTTCTTCATTCTGGCACACTGACCCTTGCTCTATTGTCCCTGTTTGGGATCGTGAACTTCATGATCTGCGATGTTCTTGGACATGTGGGAGCTGTGACATTTGCACCCCCAGCAAATTGTCTGTGTTGCTATTTGGTGGCTCTCTCGACTCATTGGGAGACGATGGTAACTTCAACCTAGTTGAAGTTCTTTTAGTTCTCTTAATGGACAATATATTGTCCATTTCTGATTCCTCCGGCACAGATCTTCTTAGATCCACCAATACTTGCTTTTGACTCCTAGAGTCGGAAGCTATGGGTGTCATAGTGATACAAGGACTAGCTATCCTCTTCGGCGTTCCCATTCACCTGTCCACATCGTGGGCATGCTCAATTCTCCTGTCTGGGCCCTTGGCTGTGGCCCCAGATGTATCTGGATCCTCTCCAGATGTAGACGTTTGGCTTTGATTCCTTATCAAAACCATAGATCTACGATCTATCAGCCACACTGTGGCGTTCTTCTATTGATTTAGAAGAATAAACAGTAAATGTCTGTTTACTGTTTCCAAGAATTCTGGTGAGTGTTAAACTCGTCAGTTTGGGTAAAAAGATTGGTTTGAACTTTTTTATCACAGTGCTGCCAATAGTTTTGGCAGTCAAAAATGTGTAAGAAACCTAGTGTTCACACTGGACAGACTGTGCCAATAGTTTATTGGTGTCTGCAAGTTGTGTGGTTACAAGTAAGCCTGATTGCTTATCTAATTACTTGTGGACAACTGTATAGTTGTCCACTACCCACAGGCGCCCCTAATGGGTGGCTTACATAATACAACCCATAAGCCACTCTGGTGACTTATATACCCTAATCAGTAGCATATATGCTACTGTAAGAATCTACCTTCTTACAATGGAGCACTGAAAAGCCAAAAAAACACAGTTTTATGCATCAACCACATTCAAAAGCAGCAAAATATAATTTATATGTGATTTTGCTGCCTGAGTATCAAACCAATCTATAATAAAATGTGGAGATATTATGTTCACAAATATGTAAGCTCCAATGGAGCACCTGCCTTACATAATGTAAATAAGTTTGCATACATCTGGACTCCAGATAAATTGGCACCAAAATGCATTAACACACAGGGTCTAATATTACCAGCAGGCACCACCTTATATAGGCAACCTCTGGGATGAGAGGAATATCACTTGCTATTATCTTTGGCACTACGTACCCTGGACCTCCTTTCCAAGTATTTAATTAAGTTGAGAGTGGCATCCTTAGGCTTTTATTTTTGGATTCCCGTCTGCTAGATACAAATTCCTGCCATTCCCTTGTACTTAGTCTTCTAGTCCTGTATGTATATTTGGATTCCCTTCTGCTAGCTTTGAGCATGATATTCCACTTCTTCCATGGTTTCCCATATAATTATTTGCCCCTAGCCATTCTGTTTCTCATTGTGTATTGCTGTAACCTTCTGTGTCTGGATGTGAGCTGTTGTTCTGTACGCCTTATCCAGCTGCCATCACATAGTACAGCAGTCTGATTTCCCACTGCCATCTTGAGTGCAAGCTGTATCCCTGTGACACTCTTTTGTGTCTAGATATGAGATGTTGTTGCCCACAACCGCATTGACCCTTAATATATGCTGCTTCATGCTGACAAGGGTTCTAATGGCACATTATTAGGTACATTGAGAAACACAAAAAGGGAATTGGCTCATGTCATGCACAGCAGTGGCCCATTTCACAAGTTTAGACTCTCACTGACACAAGTTCTTTTCAAAGGCACACTCTGCTCTCTATGAAACATTTTACACAGCAGCCCTTGACTATCTTCCCATTCAGGTGACATCCATCCCTTCAGAACTTCTCTTCTCTTCCAGCTCTGAGACGGACACAAAACACTGCAACCACATTAAGCCTGAGCTGCAAGAAGCTCATCAGATGCTCAAATTTTACTTCAAGCAGTCACGGCTGGATTTCACTGGAGGCTGGATGACCACAGAGGTGCAGATTGGTGATTCAACTGATTCAAAGGTTCATGATGGATTGTCTTCATTGTTGGGTACTGAGGGGGAAGAGTTTGACCTGCTGTTGAACTCACTAGTGCCAGATGAGGAGGAAGAACCAGCAGAAGTGTTGACATAGTGTATATGAATACTAGATTGCCCCTCTAGCTGTGGCTTAGCTGCCATTAGCTGGCTAGTCAACTAGCCTCAAGCTGATATAATGGCTCAGAGCAGCAAGTCAGCTCAGCCAAGTGTAGCTGCAGCTAGCTGGAGCTTTGGCTCCAGCTCCGGATTTAAGGGCTGGCTTTTCAAGCTGCAGCATTACTACAAACAATATACAATCAAGGTCAGTCAATATACAAGCTAAGGAAAAGCTTGCATAGGAAAACATATTTAAGGGAGTATGTGGAATTCTGAATCAGAAATGGGACAGATAAGGATGCATGATACAGGATTCCAAAGTTGGAGCAAATATGAAATCAGGATAAAACATATGGGGATAAGATAGAAAGTGGATTGTGACTAAGAATGATCAAATGGGGCTATATTGGAATAACGGTGAACGGATCTGGGATCTAACAGTAAGTGGAATAATTGGAAAAGGATATTGGGAAATGCAGAAAAGCCAGGAATGAATATGGGCTCTAACACACATAATACATGGCCAGGCCATACTGAATGGGTGGTTTTTCCACCTATGGACTCATGAAAAATCCCAGCAAAATCCAGTGAATCTTATGCCCCAGAATCCACCCATTCTTGCCAGCAGCCCCCCAGTCAAATACACTTTAAGCCTGTGAAACCTTTTTGTGGGTTTGCACTTCCATGAGAATCAATACTTTTGGATAGCCCATGTGTATTACATGGATTGTCAAATAAATCCACCAACCCTGTGTGGGCTAGTCACAAATTTTTGTATGTGGTTCATCCACAAGTATTAGCTGGTATACCCCCCTTTATTGTGGGATTTTCCACAAATATTTCCATCAGACTATCCTACAAACACCCATGGGCATTTTTCCCACTGTGAATGTAGCATCACTGCGGCATAGTAGTGATTTCCAAGTCCCGGCCTGGCCTGGAAGATGGGGCTTGTTCCTGTCTTCGACGTCTCATTGGTTTCACAAATTCGATTCTAAATCTAGTTCAGGAAAACCTTTGTGTTGACATAAATAGAATCAATGCAGCAGGAAAAAGTAATGTTAGTAGCCCGTTTCTTCGTTCTATGGTCTAAGGGTCTTGTCTAATTCAATTCGTCGCACTAGGGTGGAGGTTTCGTAAATCTCCTCGCATGTACTTCCTCCATAGCATCGCGCATTGCTGCATTTGTGCCCGTATGTGCAGCACTTTATGTGGGCACCAAAATGTTCAGTGGCTGTGAGCCCGGGCGGGAATTCAGAAAGGTATGTTACCGTACATACAATGCCACCAATCACATCATAATATTGATGCGCTGAAGCTTCATGCAAGCAGCCTCAAGCAAGAGGGTGAGCCTCGAAGAAAGGAACAATATCGGCGGTCATAGCATTGAACATTGTCACGCCTCCATCTAACCCTGCAGTCGTAGGTCATGAATGACCGAGTCTGGTCACTGTGTATCCTCTCACCACAGTGTTTGCATCTGTGGGTGAACAGTCCCACTCCTTCAAGGTGGTGTTTGTGTGAGGGTGGGTGAGCAAAGTCTCAATCGTAGATTGACAGCCATTGCACAATGCCCAAGCCTCACGATACTGCGTTATATTAGGCATTGCGTCTTACATCCGGGGGGCTCAGACTTTGAACCAGCACCTCGAATGAAGACAACTTACATGCAGTATCACCTTCCTTGTCTGCCATTTGTCCACTGAACGGGATCGTATGATCTGCTAATCCGTGGTAGTTGAGCAAAGGAATCGTCCGCCTGGGCTCACAGCCGCTGAATGCTTTGGTCCCTGCATAAAGCACTGTGGATATGGGCGAAAATGCAGCAATGCGTGATGCTATGGTGGAAGTACATGCGAGGAGATTTACGAATCCTCCACCCTAGTGTGATGAATTGAATTAGACAAGACCCTTAAACTTTAGAAAGAAGAAACAGGCTACCAACATTACTTTTTCCTGCTGCATAGATTCTGTTTATGTCAACACAAAGGTTTTCCTGAACTAGATCTAGAATCAAATTTGTGAAACCAATCTAAAAGAAGCCGAATCACAATGTTGAAGTATGAGGATGCAATGTTTGCTTACGTTGTCGACACCAGGCTGATGAAACACCCGGGAATTCAGGTCAAATATACTGCAGGAGAAAAAACAAATTCTATGCCTCAGCGTAAGGAGCACCTTCCCAAGTTCGTTCGTGCAACACTCCATTGTGGCTTGGTCCAAACATGCCTAAGGGATACACAGCGATGATCCCCTACTCTCATGCAGGCCTCATCAAGAGAGAGCGGTAATCATATTACAATGTGAAGGAACTCACTTTGCCATTTATGAGAATTCCTTCTTCAGAGAAACCAGATATCAATTCCTGATGGACCTCTGTGTCATTGTTACCATGATAGCTGAGTACGAGAGCATGTGCGGCACTGGCATTGTAACCGGCGGGTATGTGGACGAGGAAAGAGTGGTCTCCAATCGTCTGATTACTGTGATTAGTCGAATTAAAGGTCCAAGGAGAGGGAATGCCACAGTCTAATGAGCCGGCGGTAGTCAATGCAACAGAGAATCCGAGAGCTATGGCAAATGCACCATAGGATTGAGAGAGAAACAGAATCATGGAGATAATATCACTTTGATATGTTCGCTGTTGTATTGGGCTATAAGTATGTGAAAGTTCTCGGGGTTGGTTCTTTAATGCAGAACCTTCAACCCAGCCACGCCACCCTACATAGCGTTAGCGGAGTTAGAATCATTCGTGACCAGAATGTTTCCAAAATTTCTTACCTTTCTAGTGCAGAATTCCCATGGTCTTTTTGGAGGTCAGTTGCATATTTAAAGTTACTGTTAGTTACAGATTGTATTCTGGTAGCAGTTATTAGTTACAGTTATTTTTTCTAGTATTTTTATATGGGATAATGTGGTGGTTTTTTTGATTTTAAAATTGACTTTCAGCTAGTCCACATGGCACCAAATTTTGTGGCCCATATGTGCCCATAATATACACTTTTCAGTTGATGGTTTGTTTGTTACAATTGTGTAGGAGGCCATAAACCAAAGTAGCTTTAACTATTTGATACATTGGCATTTATTCACCTTTGGTTTAATTGTTGGGATAGTCAGTCTATTGACTTCAGTAGTGTCACTGGGGGCATGAGCAAATTTTTAGTGTGAAAAATGTGATAAAAATGCTTTTTCCTTACAGATTATTCATTCACCATTCTGGTTGAAAAATCTCCCAAAAATGCTGCTTTTGTATCAAATTTTAGAACCTGAAAATCTGGTACATATTTCACATTTCTTGGCATGGGAAATAGACAGAAAATGTTAGAAATAATGAATTTATTCATTGATCTCATGCCACAAAAATGTAAGGACAACCTTGGTGTTCATTGACATTTTCAACAGAAAAGAATCAAAATTTATCCATGATTCATAGTAGAAAAAGTGTGAGAAAATTAGTAAAACATGTCAGATTTTCATGAGATTTTTCAAAACTGTTAGCCAATGAATAATCCAACATTTACTTTTGGCAAGGAAAAACCTCATGGATCAATGTTTATCCAGTGGATAAGAGTTTATCCCATGGATAATCATTCTTCCATGGGCAGAACGGTTACCCCATATGGAGGAATGATTATCCATGGGATAAACTCTTATCCACTGACTTTTTCATTGCATTTTTGGTTCAGAAAACTTATTATATATTGCGTATGGGTGAATGATTATCCATTGGATAAACATTGATCCATGAGATTTTTCCTTGCCAAAAGTAAATGTTGGATTATTCATTGGCTAACAGTTTTGAAAAATCTCATGAAAATCTGACATATTTTACTAATTTTCTCACACTTTTTCTACTCTGAAATCATGGATAAATTTTGATTCTTTTCTGTTGAAAATGTCAATGAACACCAAGGTTGTCCTTACATTTTTGTGGCATGAGATCAATGAATAAATTCATTATTTCTCACATTGTCTGTCCATTTCCCATGCCAAGAAATGTGAAATATGTACCAGATTTTCAGGTTCTAAAATTTGATACAAAAGCAGCATTTTTGGGAGATTTTTCAACCAGAACAGTGAATGAATAATCTGTAAGGAAAAAGCATTTTTATCACATTTTTTACACTAAAATTTTCTCATGCCCTGAGTGGCATGGAATATCTGGAGATTTGGAAATCGGAGATCCAAAGCTGATCTACATGGGTGTCGGCTTCAACTTATGGGTTGTGCCCTCTTGGATTTCTAGTGCCCTGGTATGTTGGCTTTCTGACCGGATGGAAATATCAGAATACCAATAGTCCGGTCTGTATAGAAGAAGATCAGTAACAACAGCAAGTCAAGACTTATCAGACGAGCGGAAGAATTCAGATATTTCAGAGTTCAGAATAACCAATGTGCAGAGGGGTAAGGGTAACATTAATGAATATTGAGTAAGGTTTTGGCTTTATGGAAAATAATCAAGGAGTGGATATTTCAGAAAATCAGAAGCATGTCAGGATAGGAATATTTGGGATATCAATATAATGGTCAATTGTATAAGGATATATACACTTGAACAATATACAAAGTAAGATATGAAGGAAGTGCTAATATATAGAGTCTAATATGGATCAAAGAATTGACAGAGGTTTGTAAATCATTGATCAATATATAAGCTAAGGAAAAAGCTTCAGTAAGGAAAAGTGTATTTAAAGGAATATGCAGGATTCTGGAATTGGAAACAAAGGAGATCAGAGTGCATGATACAGGGTTCTGGAATTGGAGTGAATACAGCCATCAAGATAGAATGTACAGGGATAAGATCAAGATTGATGGTGAGTAAGGATGATGAAATGGGTGTATATCAGAAATAAGTGGAAAAAAGGGCTTATCGGAAAAGCGGAAACATTGAATGGGAGCTGGATCTGGGAACTAACAGTATCTCCCTTTTACAGCTGAGCCCTTGAGGCCAATTTCACCATTGAATGTTGTGGGAAGTTTGGGTGTCAGTTATCTGTAAAGGCTGAGATCTCTGATCAGATATAAATGGGGAAAGCAGTCTGAGGAAGTGCAAATTGCTTTTAACCTTGAACCACTACCACCACCACCACCACCTCAAAAGCTAAAAATGGTGTCATGCTCACAGTCTCTCATGTCCCCTCAATCCATCATCGAGATCAGTTCTGATGAGGAAATCATTGTGGAAATGGAGGAGATGGATTGGAAGAAAAAGGAATTGGAGGAGAGGTTGTGGAAAAAGGTGAAGCCAATGCAGGAGAGGCAGGAGAAAGAGGTGGCAGAGAAGCGGGAAAAGGAGCAGAAGCAGAAGGAGGAAGATGATCAGAAAAGGAGAGAGCAGGAGGATGAAGATTGGTGAAAACAAGAAGAAGCCAATTGGAAAAGGTGGAAGGAGGATGCAGACCGGTGAAGGGCCAAATCAATGTGGAGTGTCTGGGAGGAATTGAGATGGAGGAAGTGCATTTGAAGAAGGGTTCAGTAAGTTGGATTTGTGGAAATTTATTGACAAGAATTCTGACAGAAATTCAGATCTAGCCAGAGAAAGGCGACCAGGATCAGAAAACCGAGAGGCATCAGAAGCCTTTGTCACAAAACATTGGCAGGTGCAAGTGGCACTTCAAAGATGCTTTGTTGGACATTGAGGAATTTGATGAACATTGCATCCTTTGTTGGACCCAGGGAATCGTGTGGGTCAAAGAGGATTGGAAAAGCAGGCCTGCATTCAGTGCGGGATGAATCAAAAGAAATGCACACAAGGCCAGGCAATCCAAATTTCACCATGGAGATGGTGGGAAATCATTGCTGCGGTGCAGAAGCACATCTGGAAAGGGCAGTGGCCAGGCCAGGGACGGCCACCAAAAAACAGTGGTCAGAAAGAATCATTGGAACTACTGGAGAATCATTGGGGAAGGAGGTTGAGTGAGATGTTGGGATGTTTGTTAGAACCCATATACATTCTCCAATTTTCCAACAATCTCCTTTTCCGATAAGCCTTTTTCTGACTTTCTCTGAAATCTCCATTTAAACATCCTTTGTCATCCTTCAGAGATCTACCTCCTGATATTATACCCATATGTCCTATGTCCAATTTCGTATTCATTTCCATATTCACCCCGTCTTGGAATTCCATATCTCATATCATTACCTGTTATGTCTCTGATTCAGCATCCTCAGTTATTCCTTAAATATGCTTGTCGTACACCTCTTTCTCTAGTTTGAATATTGATTGTTCATTATTAATGGTCATATTGCCTATCACATATATTGACTTATACGATGAGTCTCGCATATTGATTATATTCCAATCATCTTCATTCTGACATCCCAAAACCCTTACTCCGGTCTAAACTCCAATTTTTCCGAAAAGCCTAATCCTTACCTTTAATCCTCTTCAAACACTATTCTACACTTCTCTGATTTTCTCTGATGTTTTCCGAAAATACTAGTTAAGTCTTGACTAGCCG
The DNA here is from genome assembly GCA_015039355.1 of Ramaria rubella. Classification (NCBI taxonomy): domain Eukaryota; kingdom Fungi; phylum Basidiomycota; class Agaricomycetes; order Gomphales; family Gomphaceae; genus Ramaria; species Ramaria rubella. Next base: position 168,756 of record MU134392.1, on the reverse strand, counting down.
TCTTGTCATTGATCCTTCCATAGATCTCTGACTATTACAACATTCTCCAAATTTCAACATGTCAAGAAATCCGAAATACCAGGGCATGAGAATCCAAGAGGGCACACCCCATAAGTTGAAGCCAAGCCTGTCATATCCTGATTTTCTGATATTTCCAACATTTTCCACAACTCCGGTGAAAAGCAAGATGGTCTTTACCAGTATATTCAAACTACCACTCTTGATTTTTACAATGACTTCCGATATCCAATTCCAACCACCTACATCTGACAACATCTATGTCCTTACCAGCAAACCTTCCAACCAACTAGGAGAACTTTTCAACAACATCAGTTTTTCTGACAGCAATGATGTCAATCCTCAATGTGATTCCGACAATGGTGACAAGCTCAAACATGATGATGAAGATATCAAGACCAATCAAGTTTCCAAGGAGAATACCTACACTTCATTCTTACCTTCCACACCCCTTTTTCCCAACAATTCTCAGTTCCTTGCATACATTTCCGACCAGATTCTGATACCTCTGAAACCAAGACTTTCCGACATCATTTACCTGGTCACCATACGAAGAATCGTCCCAAATCATCTGATGATAGGAGAGCTACAATCTGAGCTGCAATCAGCACATCACATAGGCTCCAACTTGCAAGTCTAAACAGCTCCAAAGACCTCAGTACAGACAAATCGGCATCAACACTCTGTCCATTTTTCTGAGGCTCTTTCGACACTTCCTATAATCCTGATTTTGATTTCTTATCATTTTCCGAAAACTCTGACACCACTCTTTATGATTTCTGACACCATCCTCCATGTTAATTCTGAAATCTAGTGGACAACATTTCCACTTCTTATTGTTTCCGACTTTTCCGACTTTTTCCTCAAGTCTAAAACCCCGCTTTCATAATCCCACATTGTTCCACAGGGTTAATCTCCGACCCTCCGACCATGACCTAGTCATAAATCCAGTAGGCTATTAATATGCCAATCCGTCCATCTGTCCAGCAATCAATCCAGGTTGTTACTACCACATGGTGTAGCACCACTTGATTTTGACTGTTCTGACATGCTGGGACACAACTGACCCCCCAACTACAATCCATTGATTGACAGGGTATAGGGTAGTACCTAGTTCCGCATTCCTTAACAGAAAGTCAAGACTCCGACTCTGACATATGTCCCTGTGGCAACTTGCAATTCACAAAATCCACAAATCTGAAAATCTGATCATGGACAACCCTCCAACCCACTCAAATCTGTGTCATCATAGACTATGCCTTGACAATTTTTTGTCTCTGCAATTTGACACATACAATATTTTCAGTAACTCATTTCTGAAAGGAAAATCCATCACAACCATTGATTCTTCCACATTTCTGATGACCTTCAATTTGCATTGAGGGAGGGAGAGAATCACCCCTTAGGAAAACTTTATTCCTTATCTCTAGTTAAGCTGGAATAACCCCAACAGTTCATCAACGAGGCTCTAGCTATAGGACCCACCCATCATTCTTCTCTGCACTGTACTCCAATACTTCCTCGCAGAAGAAATAAGGTGGCTGGCCTTTCTGGTTCTGCATCAATTATCAGCAGATTTCTCCAACACCGATTTCTCCGAAGTCAGACACCGATTTCTCCAAAATCCGACACTGATTTCTCTGACATCCATTCACCAACACCGATTTTTCCAACATTCAACCCTCTAGATTTCAACAATCACTATCTATGGTCCTTGTCAACACCCATCTGTTCTGCATTCAAAGGATGACAAATGGAAAACCACCTTCAGATTTCATTACAATTTCTATTGAATGGTGTGTTATGCCCTTTGTTCTTACTAATGCCTCAAGTTGGCTTCAATCCTGTTCAACATTTGATGACATTCATCTTTTCCATCCCTATCACATGGACAACTCCTTTATCCATCTCAATCATTGGATAAAACCTGAGACTTTGTTAGTGACATTCTGATTCCAAAATTTTCAGTCTTTCCACAATTTCTGACAATTTCAAGACCATCATGGAATCATCTTGCTCTCATCCTTTTTTTCCAAAGTCTTTCAACCAAGGGCACCACCTCATTTTCTGAACATTTCCGATACTATTTCCATTTTCCACAATTCTGTTAAAAATCAGTATCACAGCAACATCCTCAATGAGAGCCTTCACTTTCACAATTTCCTTCATTGGATTTTCCAATTTCTGACTTCAAATCTCTGATTCCAATTTCCGACTTCAAGTTTTCCAATATTTTTCCAATATTTTCCAACTCAACTCCACATTTTCCAATATTTTCCAAATTCATGATTTCCAATGTCACATTTTCCAATTCCCTATTTCCAACTTCAAATCTCGAATTCCAATTTCCGACTTTAATTTGTGATTCCAAGATTCCAACTTCAAGATTTCTGACTTCAATTTCCACCTTCAAGTTTTCCAACTTCACAATTTTTTGATTTCCGACTTTTTCCGACATTTCTCCACATTAGAGAAATCTGACACACTATTTTTCATCGAGAAATTACAACACCATGATACTTCAATGACAATTCAACATGGAATTTTGCAATCTTTGAAATTTCAAGACTTCAAGCATCATCTTGAACATTTTCACGTGTCCAAATTTTCTGACATAAAATTGCACAAGAATACTGCATACCATTTGATTCATCCACTCTTATTCCGAATGTCCCGACACAAACCTGACTCTTTAAATAGATGATGGGAAGTCTATCTACGAGGGGAGTAATGACTATTCCAGCCTTATTCTGCCACACAATTTCATCCATCATGACCATCCTTCAGCTGTCATCATCCCTTTTCCAACCCACATCCATTAACTCTGCAGTCCACGTAGTGTCACATAGATCACGAAAACCTCAGGACAAACATGACAAGAACATTCCCTGACCCAGTATTCCAACACCTTTCTATTCCAACACCCTTTATTTCCTTCCAACATCCTTCTACTCTTTCTGAAACCCCTCTACTCTTTCTGACCCCCTTTTATTCTTTCCGAAAACCCTTCTAAACTTTCCGACACCCTTCTACTCTTTCTGACACCCTTCTGTTCTCTCCAAAATCTTCTGCTTTATTCCCACAAATTCCGATTCACCCCATTGCACCCTGTTTATCAAGACAACAGTCTTTCCAACTCTATCTCTACAATACCCACGAAGATCATTCCATTTCCGGATTCCTGTCAAGCAAGATTCTCAGTCATTCTGACACATTCTGCAACCCATCCTGACTCCAAACAAGACCTTACATCTTTGTGCAATATTTCAAGATGAAGCAAGCCTTCTCCGACACTCCTGATATTTTCCACAATCCTGACAATCCCATTATTTTCCACAATCCAACCCCATGAACATCCTTGTTTCCACAATGTTCACCTATCTTGTCAATCCAGAATTCTTCACCTTGTTCTTTCCATGTCTATTTCCTTTTCTGATTTCTATAAGGGCAACCTCCAGGAGCAGTGGAATATCACACTGGGAACTGGCAGATGGGAATCCAAAGATATATAAGGTCACAGAAGACTACATACAAGGATACACACCTGGCATATGGGAATCCAAAGAGAAAAGCCTAAGGTTCCCACTGCTGAGATAACCACCTAAAGGAGTATGCAAATAAGCGCCGGAACGTATGGCGATTACGTAACGGGATTGGAATCCAATGCCGTTATGTAATGCGGGTGCTTATGCAAGCGAACATGAACAAAGAGATAGGGGAAGGATATATAATGGAGGAAAGAGAGAAATGGGGAGGAATGGATAGAAGGATGGGAGAATAGAGAAGTGTAGAACCACATGAAATGGGGTTCCCCTTACATCACCCCCCTTTTAGAGTGTGACATCCCAACACACTGACACCTACTGGAGGTACAGGTGGTTTTTGATGGAATGTGTTAAAGTCTGCAACACTAATGTGACAAGGGGCACTGGGATGGAGGTGGTGGAAGTCGGCAATGAGGTCTGGGGCTGCTAGATCTGTCTCCGGGATCCACTCATCATGCTCATGCCCATAACCCTTCCACCTGACCTTGTATTTGTGTTTTCCACAGTGGAATTGACTGTCCAAGATCTGTTCAACCTCATAGTGCTCATCTTCCCCTACAAGGACTGGGGGAGGTGGTGGTTGAGCTTTCCGACTGGCAATGGGGTCTGGAGGGGCTGGGAGGAGCTTAACCACAGGGAAGACAGGGTGGAGGCGACTCATAGACGTGGGGAGCTGAAGACGGTAAGCATTGGAGCCGACCTTGTGTTCCACTAGGAATGGGTCTAGGTTTCAGTGTGAGAATGTCTTAGAAGGGCGAGTGGTGCTAATGTCACTTGCATCTAGGAAGACTTTGTCACCAGGAACAAAGGTAGGGGCTGGCTCATGACAATGATTGTAATACTGAGCCATATCCTCTTTTGCCTTTACAAGGGCGGCTCAGGCTTCAGACAGGGAGTCAGCCATTTGTTGTTTGAACTCATTCACAGCTTCTCTCCTAGATGGCTGCTGGTGAGGTTAAAAGCCCATGCATGGGTGGCGACCAGAGTCAAGCATGAAGGGAGTCTCTTTTGTGGATGAGTGGACATGGTTGTTGTATCAGAACTCTGCAAGGGGCAGGAGGTCGTCCCAGTCGTCCTGTCGTTCATTCACAAACAGACAGAGATACTGAGCTCTTGGTTGACACATTCTGTCTGTCCATCAGTCTGTGGGTGGTATGCTGTGGAGGCAGCCACCTCGATACCCAGAAGTCTGTATAGCTCGCAAGTGAACTTGCTGACAAACTGTGTACCTCAGTCTGAAACCACACGGAGGGGAAGGCCATGGTGTCTCCAAACATGATCCCTAAAGAGATGAGAGGCTCTCAATGCTGTAATTGTGGTCAAGGTGGGGATGAAGTGAGAATGTTTGGATAAGGAATCCACAACCACCATCACTGCATCGTACCCATGCGAGTCGGGGAGTTCTACAATGAAGTCAACACTGACTGTCTCCCAGCATTGCTCAGGAACCTCCAGAGAGTGCAGGTCTCCAACAGGCAACCGATGTTGAGCCTTGGTGTGTAGGCATAGGTCACATGCCTTTGTGTAGCTACCAATGTAGTGGGACATGTGAGGCCACCAATAGTTCCAAGAGACAAGTTCCAAGGTCTTCCAATGTCCAGCATGGCCAGCAATGCGGGTGTCGTGATGTTGGGAGACAATTTGATGTCGTAAGTCATGCTGATTGGGGACATATACCTTTCCACAGAACAAAAGTGTACCATCCCTTTCACCCCACTCTGATGACTTGACAGACTTCCCAGTAGTCTTGCAAAGCTCCTTAGCAGCACATGCAACTGACTCCTCCAGCTCTCCCTCCTTGGTGCCATTGCAAATATCCCTCAGGATGTCACATTCTTCACCTGTAAACTCCAGTCCTTCCAGTGCACAAATGACGATGAGTTCTGGTTGGAGAAGCACCAAATTATCATTGTCATTGGAGCCAGTGCCATGATCAGGTCGGCGTGAGAGTGCATCTGACCTGCCCATTGTCTTGCCAGGACGATGATACAGGTTGAAGTCAAACCGAGACAGATAAAGAGACCAGCAGGCTTGGCAATGGTTGAGCTTTTTGGCTGTGCTGAAGTATTTGAGATTTTTGTGGTCTGTCCAGATCTCAATATTATGCCTTGCCCCCTCAAGGAAGTGTCGCCATTCTTCAAGGGCATGGATGATGGCGAGCATTTCCTTGTCATGGATTTCATAGTTGCGCTCAACCGGACTGAGACTCTTGGAGAAGAAGGCTATGGGGTGCAATTTGTTGTCGACCTTCGACTGTTGGGAGAGAACAGCACCAGTTGCAAAATCAGAGTTATCTGCCTTGACATGATATGGGAGGTCATAATCTGGGAATGCAAGGATGGGTGCAGATGTTACCAAGCTCTTTATTGTGTCAAAGGCGGCCTGCTGTGAGGGTCCCCATGTCCAAGGAGTGTCTTTGTGAAGCAGGTCAAACATTGGTCATGCATGGTGTAAGAATTTCTCAATAAATTGACAGTAGAAGTTGGAAAAACCAAGGAATGACTGCACCTCCCTCTTATTGTTAGGTGTTGGCCACTCAGAAACACCAGCAACCTTGACAGGATCCATTTCGGCCTTTCCATGGGAGATGATGAGACCTAGGTATTCAATCTTGGTCTTGTCAAAGTTGCACTTGTCAGGATGCAAATAAAGCTTGTGTTCTCTGAGACGCTGTACCACTTTCTGTACAACTTCATGGTGACTCTTTAGATCTTCTGAAAAGATCAGAATGTCATCCAGATGAATGCACACGACACCTTCAGCAATGAGGTCATGGAAGATGTCGTTCATCATAGTCTGGAAAGTGGCAGGGCTGTTAGTGAGGCCAAAAAACATCACTAGAGGTTCAAACAGTCCCTGGTTTGTCCTGAATGCCGCTTTCCACTCATCACCCTCTTTGATTCTGACATTGTTAAATCCCCAATGAACATCAAGCTTAGTATGTAGTGGGCCCCTCATAGGCTGTTGACAAGGTCAGAAATCAAGGGGAGAGGGTAGTGATTCTTGATTGTCATTGTATTCAGCACACAATAGTCTTGGACAAACTGTAGGGAACCATCTTTCTTTTTGACAAAGAACACTGGTGAGGCCATTGGTGACTTCGATGGTCAGATGCATCCAGTGCTCAAATTCTCCTCGAGGAATTTGTTCAACTCAGCCTGTTCTCCTGGGGAGAGGGGGTACACCTTGGGTGAGGCTCTGGGGTTGGCTCGGGGTTCTAACTCAATGGCATGATCCCATGGTTTGCATTCTGGAAGCTTGTCAAATGACTCCTTTGCAAAGACATCTTCGTAGTCGGACAGGTAGTCTGGGAGAGTGTCTGAAGGTTGGGAGTTGCGCCAGGCAGCTTCTGCAAGGCATTGGGATGTTGTTGACGAAGCACGAATGAACTCAGCTTGGGGAGGGAGCATGGTGACTAGGATGCGGTCACCCTCTTCTATAGCTTCATCAGATGTGTCTTCAGCTGTTTCAGAATCACCCCCATACTGTTGACTCAGGAGGAGTTCTTCTTCAGCTGTTGATCCATCTGAATCATGCATGAGAATAGGGCAAGGGCCAATACGGCAGGTGCGCAGTTGTAGGGCCTTTTGATGTTCTTCCTTGATGATGTTGCGACATGTATGGCACTGGGGAGGACACCGAGTCATCCATACCTCTTGGGACTTCCAGTCAACTTCTGGGTTGTGGTCCCAAAGCCAGGTGTAGCCAAGGATCATATGTTGATGGCCTATGCGCGTAACAGCAAACATGGCTCTCTCAGAATGGTCCTTGTACCGTAGAATTAGATCAACAACTTCAGTGATAGATCCAGATTCATTGGGTGAACCATCAACATTGTACACAGGGATAGGATGAGAGAGTGGTTGTGCATTGAGGCGGTTTTCCTGAACAAATCCTGAGTTGATAAACAAACCAGTGGCACCAGAGTCGAGTAGGGCGTGAACCGACTTGATCTTTGCCGTATCGGTGGTTTGAACCTTGACTGGGAGAGAGAGGGAGTTTGGGTTTGGGGTGGAGGTGACAACATACTGTGCAGGAAGATCTTGTTCCCATTTTTTGCAATGGAAGTGAGTTTGAGACTGGGGAGGAGTTAAGGGTTGTGTGTCTAGCATTTCAGTCTCCGTAGCTGGGGAATCAGGTTCTGAACTTGTGAAATGGGTCACTGCTTCGCATGACAGAGGCCGATTCCCCTATGTTTGTCACCCTGTCACCCCTGTACTAACAAGGTGTAGTTCATTTTCTATCAAGTGCTCCTTTCAATAAGTCTATATTATCACCAGTGTTTGTATCCCATTGTCCTATGTATATTAATAAATTGGCAGTTATTCCCTATGTTCTTTGTATACTCAAAGCTGTGTGCTGCCAAATGTAGGTTATCTACATTTCTCTCATATACCCCATTCCTATTTATTCCATGATGGTACTATACATCCCTTCCTTGTCCATGTGCCTCATTGCATTCTGGATATATTTACAAGCATTGCACAATTCACACCACACTGGGGGCACAGAGGAATTTTATGTTTGAAAAATGTGAAAAAAAATGATTTCTCCTTACAGTATTTTTCTCATTTTCTTGACACAAATAAAGATAACAAAATTTATAATTTATGGCAAGAAAAATGTGGTGAATATCTATCATATTATCTTGATTTCCATTTTTGAAAATCCCCAGTAAATTTGTGTCTTTCACATTAGAAATCTGGTCAAAACTTCACATTTATTTCAGATTCTCTGGGAAAAATATGGTGACTAAACCTTGGTTTTTCTTTGGTTTTTCTGTTGGAAAAGGTGTGAAAGATCCAACATTTTGACCATATATCTGGACTAAAAAAAGAAGTTTTGGAAGTGATATCTTGGTTGTTTTGTCCCTAAAAATCACAACTTTCCTCCTCTTTTATCAAAAATATTTCTTTGGGAAAATGTGTCTTTTTTCACACCTTTTTACCTGACAAAATTCAAATAACTTACCACTTTATAGGGCAGAAAAGGTCTTAAAAAGCTTGGTTTGCATCACTTTTTTTATAAGAAAAAGGGGGAAATGAAATGCAGACTTTTCAATCCATTTTTCCAGCGAGCCACGCAGCAAGTCATGAAGCAAGCCGCACAGCAAGCAGTCAAGCAGGCTGCACCGTATGCCATGAAGGCTTATAGCACTACTTATGGTCTCAAGTTCATCTATTGTGATTATGCGTGTTAGTATTATTTCGAATTTCAAGAGATGAACGTCATGTCACGTGACTTCATAGATCATTCCTTGGCTACACCACAACTCAAGATGGACATGATCACTGCTCTAGTCCATGACACAGGTAAGTAAGATTTATGTTGCACTGGTTTTTCTTATTTTTATTCATTGGAGTGTACCGTTTGTAACAGAACAGTCTCTGACCGCCCATCCTCCGTTCTCCCGTCTATTAGCTCCCCTACCCACGTACGCATGAACGAGCTGCACAGCAATCCACACCGACTTGCCCCCACCTTATTATTGCCGCGCCCTCTACAAGCCTGGGTGACTCCGGGGCTCTTTCCGCATGCGTCGCTGCTTCCGCGGCACCCCTACCCTCTCCTCCACTGCCATCGAGTGCTCCTTCCCCCCCCAGCCACCTCTATATCGATTTCTTGCCACAAACACCGCGGGAAGCCCCATCCGCACCCACGGGGACCCTCGCACAGCGGGCACTGATCGACGTCGACGCCGACGCCACCTGGCGTGGCCGTCCGGCTTCACAGTGAGGAAGACGGCGGGCGGATGGCGACAGGCAATGAGGAGAGGGTGGCGGGGCATTGATGGAGGC
>MU134392.1:146965-157596 GCA_015039355.1 Ramaria rubella | reverse complement strand
ATTTTCAGGTCCTAAAACTTGATAAAAAAGCAGCATTTTTGGGAGATTCTTCAACCAGAACAGTGAATGAATAATCTGTAAGGAAAAAGCATTTTTATCACATTTTTTACACTAAAAATATGCTCATGCCCCCAGTGTGTGGGTTGAGAGCGTCGTCTGCGATGCCGATTCCATAGACCAGGGGTTGATCACGCAAGCAGGTGCATTTGGGCTGTAACACACGTGGGGTTTCAGACTTAGATTTAAATGTGTATTTTTCATAGTAAATTTGGGTTGACTTTTAGACAGAAATCAAACGTGAAGGATTGGTGGCAAACAGTGTTTCCCACACTTTTTGGACGAAATCCCCAAATCAGCTGGGCCACACCGGTGAGCCAGCTGCCTCACAATCTGCAACACGCTTGGCTGCTGCACTTTGTTTGCGTGTCCAAAACTCATCCAGAGCCCACGAAGTGGCCACGGCACATCAAGAACGACGCACACGGTCTTTTCAATGTGTTTCTGACACTTGTTGGAGAACATGCCAACACAGCTGGGCCACACCTGTGAGCCAGCAGCCTCACAATCTGCAACACGCTTGGCTGTTGGACTTTGTTTGTGTGTCCAAAACTCATCCAGAGCATGCAAAGTGGCCACAACATGTCAAAAACGATGCAAACAGTCTTTCCAATGTGTTTCCGATGCTTGTGGGACAAAATGCTAACACGAGCTGGGCCACACCGGAGAGCCAGCAGCCTCACAAGCTGGAACACGCTTGGGTATTGCACTTTGTTTGCGTGGACAAAACTCATGCAGAGCACACAAAATGGCCACAGCACTTCAAAAAAGATGCGCATGGTCTTTCTGATGTGTTTCCCACACTGTTTGGACAAAATGCCAACACAAGCTGGGCCACACCTGTGAGTCAGCAGCCTCACAGACTGCAACATACTTGGCCGCTGGACTTTGTTTGCGTGTGCAAAAGTCATCCAGAGCATGCAAAATGGCCACAGCACCTCAAAAACGATGCGTACAGTCTTTCCCATGTGTTTTCCACACCTTTTGGACGAACTCACAAAACCAGCTGGGTCACACCTGTGAGCCAGCAGCATCCACAGCTGCAACACCCTTGGCTGCTGCACCTTGTTTGCGTGTCCAAAACTCATCCAGAGCATGCAAAATGGCCACAGCACCTCAAAAACGATGTGCACAGTCTTTCCCATGTGTTTCCCACACCTTTTGGACAAACTCACAAAACCTGCTGGGTCACACCTGTGAGCCAGCAGGCTCACCAGCTCCAACAGGCTTGGCCAAGTGTGTTTCAGCTTGTGAGGCTGCTGGCTCACAGGTGTGGCCCAGCTTGTGTTGGCAGTTTGTCCAAAAAGTGTTGGAAACACATCGGAAAGATGGTGCGTGTTGTGTTGGGTATGCTGTGGCCATTTTGCGTGCTCTGGATGAGTTTTGGACACGCAAACAAGGCGCAGCAGCCAAGGGTGTTGCAGCTGTGGATGCTGCTGGCTCACAGGTGTGACCCAGCTGGTTTTGTGAGTTCGTCCAAAACATGTGGGACACACATTGGGAAGACTGTGCCTGTCGTTTTTGGCGTGCTGTGGCCTTTTCGGGTTCTCTGGATGAGTTTTGGACACGGAAACAAGGCGCAGCAGCCAAGCGCGTTGCAGCTGGGGGGGCTGTTGGCTCACAGGTGTGGCCCAGCTGGTTTCATCAGTTCGTCCAAAAAATGTGGGAAACACATGGCAAAGACTGTGCGTGTCATTTTTGGCGTGCTGTAGCCATTTTGCGTGCTCTGGATGAGTTTTGGACACGCAAACAAGGCCCAGCAGCCAAGTGTGTTGCAGCTGTGGAGGCTGCTGGCTCACAAGTGTGGCCCAGCTGATTTTGTCAGTTCATCCAAACATGTGGGAAAGACATTGGAAAGCCTGTGCGTGTCGTTTTTGACGTGCTGTGGCCATTTCGTGTGCTCTGGATGAGTTTGGGACACGCAAACAAGGCGCAGCAGCCAAGCGTGTTGCATCTGTGGAGGCTACTGGCTCACAGGTGCGGCCCAGCTGGTTTTGTCAGTTTGTCCAACAAATGTGGGACACACATGGGAAACGCTGTGCACGTCATTTTCGACGTGCTGTGGCCATTTCGCGTGCTCTGGATGAGTTTTGGAAACGCAAACAAGGTGCAGCAGCCAACCATGTTGGAGCTGCTGAGGCTGCGGGCTCACAGGTGTGGCCCAGCTGGTTTTGTCAGTTCGTCCAAAACATGTGGGAAACACATTGGAAAGACTGTGCGTGTAGTTTTTGATGTGCTGTGGCTGTTTCGCGTGCTCTGGGTGAGTTTTGGACATGCAAACAAAGCGCAGCAGCCAAGCGTGTTGGAGCTGCTGAGGCTGCTGGCTCACAGATGTGGCCCAGCTGGTTTTGTCAGTTTGTCCAAAAATGTTGGAAAAACATGGGAAAGACTGTGCACGTGGCTTTTGGTGTTCTGTGGCCATGTCGCGTGCTCTGGATGAGTTTTGGACATGCAAACAGGGTGCAGCAGCCAAGTGTGTTGGAGCTGGTGAGGCTACTGGCTCACAGGTGTCACCCAGCTGGTTTTGTCAGTTCATTCAAAAGGTGTGTGAAACACATGGGAAAGACTGTGTGTGTCATTTTTGATGTGCTGTGGCCGTTTCACATGCTCTGGATCAGTTTTGGACAGGCAAACAAGGTGCAGCAGCCAAGCGTGTTGCAGGTGTGGAGGCTGTTGGCTCACAGGTGTGGCCCAGTATAAGGGCAACCTCTGGGGCTAGTGGAATATCACGCTAGAGCCTGGCAGATGGGAATCCAAAGTATATAAGTTCAAGGAAGGCTACAGGCAAGGATACAGACCTTGCAGATGGGACTCCAAAGAGAACCGCCTAAGGACACCCACTGCCAACTAATTAAGGAAAGTCTCCGAACTGACTGAACGTTCTGGGCGCTTAAAACGGCAGTCACCTGACCTATGATGTAGCCTGGGTAGGCTCCAACTTGCAGACGTCACCGGGTGCTTAAATCGTGAATAGAAGCGCCAGTTGTAGAAGTGAGTAGGAAGGAGGAGGGGGGGGGGAAGGAAGGGGGAATATTAGATACAAACAACAAGGAGAAAACAGAGATAAAAGGGAGATGGGGATAGAAGGGGTGAACATGAATAAGAGAGGAGAATAGGAGAATAGGAGAAGGAGAATCAAAAGGAGCAGTATGAGGGGTTCCCCTTACATCACCCCCCCTTTAGAGTGTGATGTCTCGACACACTGACATCTACTTGGAGTACAAGTGCCTTTTGACAGAAGGTGTCAAAATCTGTGGCACAAATGCAACGAGGGGCACCAGGATGGAGGAGATGGAATCTGGGGCTGCTAAATATGCCCTGGGGATCCACTCATCATGTTCATATCCATACCCCTTCCCTCTGTCCTTGTATTCTAGCTTTTCCATGGCGGAATTGACTTTCCAAGACCTGTTCAATCTGGTAGTGCTCATCCTCCCCTCCAAGGACTGGGGGAGGTGGGGGTTGAGCTTTCCGACCAGGGATGGGGTCAGGGGGGCAGGGGAGGAGCTTCACCACCGGGCAGACAAGGTGGAGGCGACTCATAGACTTGGGGAGTCAGAGGCGGTCAGCATTGGATCCAACCTTGTGTTCCACTGGGAAGAGGCCTAGGTTCTGATGTGACAATTTCTTAGAAGGGCGAGTAGTGCTTATGTCACTTGCATCTAGTAAGACTTTGTCACCAGAAACAAAGGTAGGGGCTGGCTCATGACAATGATTGTAATACTGAGCCATATCCTCTTTTGCCTTTACAAGGGCGGCTCAGGCTTCAGACAGGGAATCAGCCATTTGTTGTTTGAACTCATTCACAGCTTCTCTCCTAGATGGCTGCTGGTGAGGTTTGAAGCCCATCCGTGGGTGGCAACCAGAGTTGAGCATGAAAGGAGTCTCTTTTGTGGATGAATGGACATGGTTGTTGTACTGGAACTCTGCAAAGGGCAGGAGGTCATCCCAGTCGTCCTGTCGCTCATTCACAAATAGACAGAGATACTGCTCTAGCTCTTGGTTGACATGTTCTGTCTGTCCATCAGTCTGCGGGTGGTATGCAGTGGAGGCAGCCACCTCAATACCCAGAAGTCTGTATAGCTCCCGAGTGAACTCACTGACAAACTGTGTACCTCGGTCTGAAACCACGTGGAGGGGTAGGCCATGGTGTCTCCGAACATGATACCTAAAGAGACGAGAAGCTCCCAATGCTGTAATTGTGGTCAAGGTGGGGATGAAGTGAGAATGTTTGGATAAGTAATCCACGATGACCATCACTGCATCATACCCATGCAAGTTGGGGAGTTCTACAATGAAGTCGATGCTGACCGTCTCCCAGCTCTGCTCAGGAATTTCCAGAGGGTGCAGTTCTCCAACAGGCAACCGACGTTGAGCCTTGGTGCGTAGGCACAGGTCACATGCCTTTGTGTAGCTACCAATGTAGCGAGACCTGTGAGGCCACCAATAGTTCCGAGAGACAAGTTCCAAGGTCTTCCAACGTCCAGCATGGCCAGCAGTACGAGTGTCGTGATGTTGGGAGACAATTCGACATCATAAGTCATGCTGATCGGGGACATATACCTTTCCACAGAACAGAAGTGTACCATCCCTCTCACCCCATTCTGATGACTTCACAGACTTCCCAGTAGTCTTGCAAAGTTCCTTGGCAGCACATGCAACCGAGTCCTCCAGCTCTCCCTCCTTGGTGCCCTTACGAATGTCCCTTAGGATGTCATGTTCTTCTCCTGTAAACTTTAGTCCTTCCAGTGCACGGATGACAAAGAGTTCTGGTTGGAGAAGTACCAAATTATCATTGTCATTCGAGCCAGTGCCATGATTGGGTCGGCGTGAGAGTGCATCTGACTTACCCATTGTCTTGCCAGGACGATGATACAGGTTGAAGTCAAACCCAAGACAGATAAAGAGACCAGCGTGCTTGGCAACAGGTGAGCTTTTTGGCTGTGTGGAAATATTCGAGATTTTTGTGGTCTGTCCAGATCTCAATATGATGCCTCACCCCCTCAAGGAAGTGTCGCCATTCTTCAAGGGCACGCATGATGGCAAGCATTTCCTTGTCATGGATGTCATAGTTGCGCTCAACCGGACTGAGACTGGTGGAGAAGAAGGCTATGGGGTGCCACTTGTTATCAACCTTGGACTGTTGGGAAAGAACAGCACCAGTTGCACAATCGGAGCTATCTGCTTTGACACGATATGGGAGGTCGTCATCTGGGAATGCAAGGATGGGTGCAGATGTTACCAATCTCTTTATAGTGTCGAAGGCAGCCTGCTGTGAGGGTCCCCATGTCCAAGGAGTGTCTTTGCAAAGCAGGTTGAACATTGGACGTGCATGGTGTGAGAACTTCTCAATAAATCGACAATAGAAGTTGGAAAAACCAAGGAACAACTGCACCTCCTTCTTATTGTTAGGTGTTGGCCACTCAGCGACACCAGCAACCTTGACAGGATCCATTTCGGCTTTCCCATGAGAGATGATGAGACCTAGGTATTCAATCTTGGTCTTGTCAAAGTCACACTTGTCAGGATGCAAATAAAGCTTGTGTTCTCTGAGACGCTGTACCACCTTCTGTATGACTTCATGGTGACTCTCTAGATCTTCTGAAAAGATCAGAATGTCATCCAGATCAATGCACACGACACCTTTGGCAATGAGGTCATGGAAGATGTCATTCATAATGGTCTGGAAAGTGGCAGGGCTGTTAGTGAGGCCAAAGAACATCACTAAAGGTTCAAACAGTCCCCGATTCGTTCTGAATGCCGCTTTCCACTCATCACCCTCTTTGATTCTGACATTGTTAAAGCCCCAACAAACGTCAAGCTTTGTAAAGTAGTGGGCCCCTCATAGGCTGTTGACAAGGTCAGAAATCAAGGGAAGAGGGTAGCGATTCTTGATTGTCATTGCATTCAGCACCCGATAGTCCTGGACAAACCGTAGGTGCCGTCTTTCTTGTTAACAAAGAACACTGGTGAGGCCATTGGTGACTTTGATGGTCGGATGTGTCCTGTGCTCAAATTCTCCTCAAGGAATTTGTCCAATTCAGCGTGTTCTCCTGGAGTGAGGGGGTACACCTTGGGTGAGGCTCTGGGGTTAGCTCCGGGTTCTAACTCAATGGCATGATCCCATGGTTTGCGTCCTGGAAGCTTGTCAAATGACTCTTCTTCCAAGACATCTTCGCAGTCGGACAGGTAGTCTGGAAGAGTGTCTGAAGATTGGGAATTGTGCCAGGCAGCTTCTGCAAGGCATTGGGATGTTGTTGACGAAGCACAAATGAACTCAGCTTGGGGAGGAAGCATAACAACTAGGATCCGGTCACCCTCTTCTATAGCTTCATCAGATGTGCCTTTAGCCGTTTCAGAATCACCCCCATACTGTTGACTCAGGAGGAGTTCCTCTTTGGCTGTTGATCCATCTGAATCATGCATGAGAATGGGGCAAGGACCAATACAGCAGGTGCGCAGTTGTAGGGCTCTCTGATGTCCTTCCTTGATAATGTTGCGACATGTATGGCACTGGGGAGGACAGTGCGTCATCCGTACTTCTTGAGACTTCCAGTCAACTTCTGGGTTGTGGTCCCAGAGCCAGGTGTAGCCAAGGATCATACATTGACGCCTTAGGTGGGTAACGGCGAATGCAGCTCTCTCAGAATGATCTTTGTACCGCGGAATTAGATCAATGACTTCAGTGATTATTCACTGCGCCATAGACGTCACCAATACTTCTTTTCAAATTCGGCTTTGTTTTTGAGTCGAGATTGATAGAGTGTGTCTGCTGCTTTGTCGATGTCATCTGAATGTTTAGAAAGTTGTCGAATACGGAGTGCAAGGAGTTCTTCAGCAGTGATATTGGGCTTGAAACCGGAAACAAGATATGTCACTTCAAGGAGGTCGAGGGGAAGGATGGGATCAACACCGTAGAGAAGATAGTAAGGAGAGAATCCTGTTGCTCTTCTAACTGTGACACGATCAGCAAAGAATGCGTGATGAACATGATCTGGCCATTTCGATATTTTGCCTTCGCAAGCTTTGATGAGTGCTTCTCGAATTGTAAAGTGTCCTCTTTCTACAAGTCTGTTTGCTTGAGAATTATAAGGTGAAATGTGAATCTGAGGAATGCCATATTGTCGAAGAAGTTCATGAGTAGCGCCTTTGAGTTCTGGACCATTTTCAGTAACAATTTCTCTGATTGCTCCATAACGACAGATGAGTTCTTCAAAGATGAATTGAGAAACTGCATGAGTTGTAGCATTCTTGAGTTTTCGTCCTTCTGCAGCACCTGAAAGATCGTCATGAGCTGCTACAATGTCGTGATAACCTTGAGCTCTTGGCATAAGCATAATGTTGAGATAAACCTTGGAGAATAGAGTCGCAGGGGTAGAAAAAGTGATAGGAATGTGAACTTTATATGTGGAATGAATTTGGCAAGGGTGGCATGAATGGACATATTGTTTGACATCAGTGAAGTAACAAGGCCACCAAAAACAAAGAGAAATAGTCTTAGCAGTAAAGTAGATTCCACGATGACCAAGTTTGTCATGAGCAAGTTCTAGAATATGATTGCATCGAGGTTGTTCAAGTATAACTTGTACTGGATGTCCTTTTGAGCATCTCCAAAGCTTGTTATTTCTGACAAAGTATCTTCTGGCTTGATGGAGGAAGTGATGTCATTGTGAAAGGGAGGAAAATGTAGGAAGTTTGAGAGTAGTGAGGAAATCTTGGATACGTCAAAGTTGATCTTCTGCTGGTCGAGTATCTTTGACTTGATGAAAAACTCGCCACCCATCTCTGTAATCAATACTGTCAAGGATGGCATAAAGTGTCTCCTGAACGTTCCAATAAATAATTAGCTTCGGCTATCCATTCATAATCTTCTTCTTCTTCTTTTCATCCTATGTCATAATCAGTTTCTTCTTCTTCTTCTTCTTCTTCTTCTTCGTCACCTTCTTCTTCAACATCCGAGTCATCTTCTGCAGGTCTTCGACAAGAGAGTCCATCTGGGCCTTTGTGTAGAGTAGCTGGAACATGTTTGAGATCAAAATCAAAGAGAAGAATACCCTCTATCCAGCGATTGAGAGTTGCATTTGGCTGAAGATCTGGACGATTGATCATTTGGCGAATGTACTTGGCATCAGTTTCAACGAGAAGATTCTTGATACCAGCGAGATGAATTCTTGAATGACGAAGGGAGTGATAGAGACCATAGAGTTCTAACTTGGGCTGACTGTATCTTGATTCTCGTTCATTGATAGGAAGTGAGCTGTATCGTACTGGTCTTCTTTGATTGTCTTTGTCAAGCTGGAAGATGATGAAGCCGATAGCAATGATGGAAGTGTCAACTGCTAGAATGACAAGTTGTCCTGATTTATAGTTGATGGTGATGAGGGCAGGAGAATGTGCAACAGCTTGCTTGAGAGCATCCATAGCTTCTTGTCGACGTTCATTCCATTCGAAAGGAACAATCTTGCAAGTGAGTTCAGTGAGTGGTCTTGCAAGTGCCGAATAATTCTTGATCCAAATACATGATGTACCACAAAGTCCTAAAAATCACAAACTTCGGTTGTATTCCTTGGAGTAGGCCACTTGAGAATTTTGAAGATGGTAGAGTGATCTGGAAGTCGTCCTTCATATGTGACTCTTTGACCAACAAGTAAAACATCAGGTCGAGCAACTTGAGACTTCTTTGGGGAGATAGTAGGACCACATTCTGCAATTCGATGTAGGATTCAATTGACACTGACGGCGTGTTCCCAAACAAAACGACAAATGCCTGAGTTTTCTGGAATAGTCTCGTAAGATCCATCTGGCTGTTTGTATCGAGTAGGAGGGCCTTTGATTCCGAGGTTGTCGATCATAACACCAACATTATCAGGGATTTCGTCTTGTAGAATGAAGACTGTGCAGTTCTGGAATTTGGCAGAGGAATTGGTGTAGCCTTGAGGTAGACTTCAATATCGCATAAGTCCTAGCGGAGTTTGGAATGAAGTGAGATCACAGCTCTTGGGGTGAATATGTCTGACATCATAGCCTGAAAATAGATCAAAAACAGAATAGATGGAGTGTCCAGCAAAGGGAGCAACAAAAGAGTCGATGACTGGAGGGAGTCCTGCGTCTTTGATAGTAATGCCATTGAGTGTTCGAAGGTCGATGACGTGTCGTAAACCACCATCTTTCTTTCGAGTGTAGAACATGGCAGATCTGTATGAGGCTTGACTAGGCTCATAAACTCCGGATTCGATTTTGCCTTTTGTGAGCTTGATGACTTGTTTGAGGTAGGCTGGAGGAAAAGGGATTTGGGGATTAGCCCAAGGGATGTGATTGATAACAGGCATGATGTAGTCAGAGAAGTAATCCGAGCAAAGTGTTCCTCTGTCCAAATCACCAGATGCTAAGACTCTTTGGTTATTTGTGAATACCATCATCATAAGCTTTTCTTCTTCAGGCCATAAGAAACCATCAGGATTGATATTGAGGATCTTGAGGCATTCATGAGTGAGTTTTGGAGTGGGAATGAAGTTGGGAGGATTGGGTGATAGTACAGGAAGGCTGAGAAGGGGATCATTGGGAAATCTTTGAGTTACACAAGCATCTTCAGGGAAAACAGCTGGAACCGGGCGAATTCTTCGATGTACAGGTTTGTATTTTCTGTTGGCAAAAGTAGAACTTGTTTCTGGATTTTCTTGATTTTCTTGAGGAGAGGAGATATTCCGAATCATGAGACTTGAACCAGCATAGATAGGACTTGAAGAGAAAGACGAGGAGGGAGAATTTGAGATTGGAGATTGGGTATATGGTAGTTTAAAGTCATCTCGGACTGAAGGAGGTATTATTCTTGATCCGAATGTAGATGTGGATGATGATTGTGAGGATTTCCAAAAAAAGACCTCTTGTCATAATTGTTGTCTTCTGAATTGATTTTAGCAGGAATAGCACAGAGTTCCCAAATCTTTCTGTCAGTATTGTCTTGACAACAGAGATAAGTTCCTTCTGTTCTTTCTTCGATGCTAATACGATTTCGATGTTTCCAAGGTCGTCCTAAAAGAAGAGAGAATTCGACTCTGCCACTGACCCAAAGATCTGTTGTAGTAACGAGATTTCCTGTGCTGAGATTGACATTGTGAATACATCCTTCAAGGGGAGTAGTGTGCTGTTTAGTGTCGCGCATAAATGAAGTGGCTGAAAGATCCATAGGTATCTGTGTCTGATTGGCAACTTCACATGATACGATGTCGAGTTCTGAGCCAGAATCAATGAGAGTATTGACCGAATGTCCTGTATCAAAACTCATGCAAATGGAGATGAGTCTAGCTTCATGAGGATGATAGCGCATTGGAGGATTCATGCCCATATTGTTGACCATAGAAGTGACAATGTTGATATTGCTGTCTTGAGTGTAGAGTGTAGGACGAGTGAGCCGCAAATAATCCAAAATCTTCTTTGATGTAAAAGCTGATGAGCCTAGTACTTCTCCGAGTTTGACAGTGATAGGTGAATCCAAAATTTTGTGAACAAAGGTGTCAACATTGAGATTGCGCTGGAGTTGTGACTGAAGTTTTGTCGAAGGAGATAAAGGAATA
>MU134392.1:92398-140314 GCA_015039355.1 Ramaria rubella | reverse complement strand
AACACTACGGGAAGTTCGTGACCGTTGTTGTATTGACAAAAGTTGGAAGAACGTTGGTACTCCTGTGTTTGTACTAAACCAGTGTTACAAGACAAAAAAAAGAAAAAGAAAAAAGAGGTACCGTTGTTTTAACTCATTTGTTATGTCCACTATGTAAACCGGTAACGGTTCGACTCTTCCTTACCTAATTAACCTACTAGTGGGTCACCCCAAACTACGTCTTGAACATAGTTTGTGGATCTGTGAGGACACACACGTCTGTGTGACGGATTTCGTGATGGAACGAGATCACGTCCGGATAGAAGTCTCTGGGTTGGTCTCCCGATGTTACCAGAGACATACACCTCATCGACGAACCGTACGAGTCGGGAGAAGGTGAAAGACATACGAGTACAAAGTTTCGTCTAATGACACGGTTCGTACGTACGAATATTCAGACGTTAGACCTTTATATACCGAAAGTGTCGATCAAAGGAGACAAAGAAGGATAAAAAGATGGAGAAAATGTTGGGAAATGATAAAGAAAATGACGTACGATGACCGTGAATAAATTCACGACTCACGTACGCCGAAAGATACTGTAGTGTTTTTACGTTCTCCAGTGTACTGAATTGAAGTTGTGTCGATCTACCAAAGACACGTAGGTATGTCCGGAAGGTCCTAGAGTTTATTTTATACAGTACATTTTCAGTTATATTATTCTAATTTATTAGTTCTCTTACGTACTTGACGTCGATTACCATCTGTACTTTTTTTTTAGTTGTTTCGGGTTTTAGTAACCTGTTATATATAAAGTTCAGAATATCTACGAGATTTGGTAATGGATGTAGGGTAAGTTTGTAGTCAACCTGGTTGGAGAGTGACGGACTTGGACGTGGACTGGTAGTCAAGTTAAGTTCACCAACTCCAATTTTGACCGGTGGGTTTGGAGTGGTGCACTACTGTAGTGTTTTCCAAAAGTTGGTAAAACACTGACACTACACTGTCTGAGGTTCCGAGGCTGTTATGAGTGGGGTACTACTGTAGTGTTTTCCAAAAACTGGTAAAACACTGACACTGTACTGATTCAGGTTCGCGACCGTTGTTACCCACAAACATTGTTGGGTACATAGTCAATATCAATATATTCGACACCACATTCAAGTCCAACCGATATTTAGTGAGTGAAGGGACACGATACACTCAACAGTACACCAGAAGGATCGATGTAAACCCCTTGATCCTGAACAAATTATAACCGGAAGGAGGTTACGGGAAAAGTTCCGGTAGGTGTTCAACCTTAGTGACTGTTCATTGAGTAATCAACTAAGTAAGTGTTCGAACACTCAGACCTCAAAACTAGTGAGGTTATGAACTACTTAGAAGTAAGTAACACCAGAGTATGGAGGGGGAGTGAGGGGGGAGACAAAGAAGGATAAAAAGATGGAGAAAATGTTGGGAAATGGTAAAGAAAATAACGTGCGATGACCGCGAATAAATTCGCGGCTCGCGCACGTCGAAAGATGTGACCCCCGTACTCGTCTAAAACTCACATTTTTTACACTATTTTTACGAAAAAGGAGTGTCCAATAAGTAAGTGACAAGACCAACTTTTTAGAGGGTTTTTACGACGAAAAAATAGTTCAAAAGCCTGGACTTTTAGACCATGTATAAAGTGTTCATATCCGTACCCTTTACCTACATTTTACACTCTTTATTACTTAAATGAACAACTAAAGTACGGTGTTTTTACATTCCTGTTAGAACCAAAAGTAACTGTAAAAGTTGTCTTTTCTTGGTTTTAAATAGGTTCTAAAGTACCATCTTTTTTCCACTCTTTTAATCATTTTATATACTCTAAAAGTACTCTAAAAAGTTTTGATAATCGGTTACTTATTAGGTTGTAAAAAGAAATCAAAAAACGATCCTTTTTGGACTACCTATTTACAAATAGGGAACCTATTAGTAAGTGGGTATCCGTTATATATTGTTCAAAAGACTTGGCTTTTCCGTTACTTTTTCAGTTACCTATTCTCAAATAGGGAACCTATTAGTAAGTGGGTACCCGTTATATATTGTTCAAAAGACTTGGTTTTTCCAGCACTTTTTCAGTTACCTATTCTCAAATAGGGAACCTATTAGTAAGAAGGTATACCCCATTTACAAGACGGATACCGTCTTACTAATAGGTTCCCTATTTTGAGAATAGGTACCTGAAAAAAGTAAACGGAAAAGTCAAGTCTTTTGAACAATATATAACGGATACCCACTTACTAATAGGTAACCTATTTGTAAATAAGTAGTCCAAAAAGGAACGTTTTTTGATGTCTTTTTTACAACCTAATAAGTAACCGATTATCAACTTTTTTAGAGTACTTTTAGAGTATATAAAATGATTAAAAGAGTGGAAAAAAGGTGATACTTTAGAACCTATTTAAAACCAAGAAAAGGCAACTTTTACAGTTACTTTTGGTTCTAACAGGAATGTAAAAACACCGTACTTTAGTTGTTCATTTAAGTAATAAAGAGTGTAAAAAGGTAGGTAAAGGGTACGGATATTAACACTTTATACATAGTCTAAAAGTCCAGGCTTTTTCAACTATTTTTCGTCGTAAAAATCCTCTAAGAAGTTGGTCTTGTCACTTACTTATTAGACATTCCTTTTTCGTAAAAATAGTGTAAAAAATGGGATTTTTTAGACGAGTACGGGGGTCACGATACTGTAGTGTTTTCCAAAAGTTGGTAAAACACTGACACTGCACTGGTTGAGGTTCCGAGGCTGTTATGAGTGGTGTGTACTACTGTAGTGTTTTCCAAAAGCTGGTAAAACACCTGACACTGTACTGTTTGAGGTTTCGAGGTTGTATGATGAAACCGTAGTTCGTCACTATTAATTTGTCAACATCGTAACTTATAACCTATGATGTCCACAGTGTTGTGAAATAAGAAATCAAGGTAGGACACAAAAACTTACGTCCGAAGTCGGAACGGGTCGTTACGACGTTGTATCTAACACAAAATGTGTCGGTAGGAATACGACCACCTAGAGGTTTACACATGGAATCATACACGAGTAATCACAAGATACCAGTACTTTTTTGGTACCAAAAACTGCATCTTACAACGTTGACACCACAGTCACAAAATGGTCTAAAAACCTTTTGTGATGACATCGTGCCCTGTTGTTGCCAGCACTTGGACTGAGTCACATCACAGTCACAAAATGGTTGAAAACCTTTTGTGATGTCATCATGTCATGTTGTTGCCAGCACTTGGATTTAGTCACATCATGGTCACAAAATGGTTGAAACCTTTTGTGATGTCATCATGCTCTGTTGTCGTCAGCACTTGGACTGAGTCACGTCACGGTCACAAAATGGTTGAAAACCTTTTGTGATGTCATTGTGTCATGTTGTTGCCAGCACTTACAGCTGTTTCGGGTACATAAGGCGGAGTTTGAATTGTGCTGAATAATCATGATTTCACCACTGCCAGGCATTTTGGGTCTCCCTCTTCAGCCACTGCGAGTTAAGCTCTAAAAATTTGGGATTATGGAGTTGTATATAATTGAACAAGCCCTGTCCAAAAGAACTTTTGTAAAATGCAGTATTTAACAATAAGGTCTGGCAGGGTAGATCACCCTCAGACAGTCCAAATCAGCAGATATTGTCCTGATTCTTTCTGATTATACACTAGTGTATATATACTTATAATATACAGAGTTATATTGCTTTATGAATGCTCATTGGTGCCTTAGTAGAAACAGTAAATGTCTGCATATAGAGAGAGTCTGTGCTCAATGAAAGAGGCATGAATAAGGGCCGTTTATCTCATTTATTATGAGTATATATATACTAGCATATAATCAGAGAGAACCAGGACAATATCTGCTGATTTGGTCTGTCTATGGGTAATCTACCCTGCCAGACCTCATTGCTAAATACTGCATTTTACAGAAGGTCCTTTGGACAAGGATTATTCAATTATATATAACTCCATAATCCCAAATTTTTAAGGCTTAAATCGCAGTGGCTGAGGAGGGAGACCCAAAATACCTGGCAGTGGTGAAATTGTGATTATTCAGCACATTTCAAACTCCGCCTTATGTACCCAAAACAGCTGTAAACTTAGTCATCACAGTCACAAAATGGTCAAAAACCTTTTGTGATGTCATTGGGTCATGTTGTTGCCAGCACTGTAAGTGTGGTTTCTGCCACAGACACAGACAGAGCACTCCTGTGAAGGGGGGAACACTTCCTTGTTATTTGTTTTTACTAGACTACAAGTTTACATAGCTATGTGTTGTAGTTATATAAGCTGTGGTGTAAGTTCAGGTTGGCTATAAATCACTCACTTCCCTGTGCTATGTGAGTTGTCATGTGGTCTTCCTAGCTACATTTGGGGAACTGGGACTTGTTTAATATTGGCCTTCCTCCAATGCCCTTTTCAAGGCCATCCACAAGTTGGAATCACTGACAAGTAACTCATTAGTTGATTCATTCACAAACTTGTGAGTCTGGAGTTTTGATCACTCCAATACTTGATGAATCTTCATTCATTGTGGTCTCATACCTCCCCCTCACTTTTTCCTCTGTTTCTTCCTATTTTTCTACCTCTTTTACAACCCTTTACCATTTCTTTTATTGCACGCTACTGGCGCTTATTTAAGCGCCGAGCGCGTGCAGCTTTCTATGACATCACAAAAGGTTTTCAACCATTTTGTGACTGTGACGTGATCAACTCCAAGGCTCCGACAATACTCACCACATGATGACATCACAAAAGGTTTTCGACCATTTTGTGACTGTGACATGACAAACTCCAAAGCTCCAACATACTACTTTGGCATCAAGCAGTGATAATTAACAGTTGTAGCATTGAATATTGGATACTACAGGTGTCACAACACTTTATTCTTTAGTTCCATCCTGTGTTTTTGAATGCAGCTTCAGCCTTGCCCAGCAATGCTGCAACATAGATTGTGTTTTACACAGCCATCCTTATGCTGGTGGATCTCCAAATGTGTACCTTAGTATGTGCTCATTAGTGTTCTATGGTCATGAAAACCATGGTTTTGACGTAGAATGTTGCAACTGTGGTGGCAACTTTGCCTTTAACCACCCTGAAAGGTCAGTTAACCACTATATGTAATTTTTTTTTTAATGAATTCTTTGCATGTAATTTATTATTTTGGAATCTCATTGCCTCCAGAGGCAGGCAGCACTACTCAAAGAGAAAGAAAAAAGTATGGCTCTTTTATATGCCACACTGTTCGTTGTCTTTTGCACATCACCTGATTTGACATTTGTGTACGAACTTTAAAATTGTTGCACTGAAATGTTTGGTCACATGACCATGTGACTCACAATGGACATGCCTCATCAGAGAGCTGCATCATTCTTGCATACCAAAACATAATGAAATAAAATCACAAAAAATACAAAAAAAAAAAATGTACACACTGTGCCAACCTGTTACTGACTAACTGTGAGGATAGTTGTGATTGGGAACTATCAAAGTCACCTTGAAATGGCAAATTGAAACTGAACCGTCACTCCAGAAGTTGCTGAATGGTCTCATGTTGGTTTTTAGTTGAAGCCATGCTACCATGCCAGTTCTCGCTGCATCCAGAGCACCTGGGAAGACAATTTACTCTCACATTCCAAATACAATATACTTCCTGCTTCTCACTGGGCCAAAGACTGTAAGCAATGGTGCATGGGGTGTACAGGAGGCAGTTGACACAATATGGAGTGGATGTTCAGAAGAGACGGAGAGGGCAGTTGAATGTGTGAGATGCAGACAGATATGTACAATGTGTATCGATGGGTCCTGCCCTAGACATCCTATGCCACACCAGCAGAGGGTGCATGTGTCTTCAAGTAAGAGATGAGTATGTCAAGAATCCATAAATGCAGAAATGAATGAATTGAAACACACCTTCATTTGTAATTCAGTACTACACTCAGACTTTATGACTTGAGTACATGCTTCTGGGGTTGGTCATACCATCAGATCTATCAGCCTGTCCACACAGTAATCATCAAGAAGAGCCCCATCCAAATAAAAACTGGGCACTGGGCACGTTGGGACTTGAGCAATGATAATCATCTGTGCGTGTGGATGATCAGTGAAGCAGCATTGTTGCAGTCAGATAGCTTGAAATGGAGACTAACTCACAACAAATGGGCTTTAATTGACAAATTCCAAGAATCTCATGCTGCTTTTAGCCATAGGAGCCTCCAGTGCCATTGCTAAATGTAGGGTAACAGCTGGATTAATGGCGCTGTGATTACATCATCAATATCCTACTTCAAAACTGGGTATGCTTAGAAACATGAATATTTCAGGATTTCAAGAAACTACTGCATACATATGTCTTGTAATAGGGTATACAATGTCCATGCCATGACCGAGACCACAAAACCCATTGGAAGCTGACCACCACCTAGTGATCATCGGAGTATCCCCATGTTGTATCTGAGATGGAGTTTGAACAATTTTCTAGTTGTGGGAGTATTACATCTAATCATTAACTCTATTCGTGGGAAAGACAATAGGAAACGGCAAATGAACTTTTGATATCCTACAGGACTGTACAAATGATTCCTGTCGGACTTCGTCCTCCTAGGGAATCATAACTGTTCCCGTCATTCTCTTGTTGATGGAATTATGCATGTCACCGATGTCACCAAACATAAAAATTCTTGCTGTTTGGTCTGCCGGGAGATGAACCTGGCATTCTACTGAAGTACTTTTCCATCATACATCTTGAAGCAGGATTAGTACATCAATTTTACTTTGAGAACATCAAAAACCTCACCTTTGCTCCAGGGTTTGGTCCACCTATATAGGTAAGTCTGGATGTTTTACAAGACGAAAATGGTGCAAAACAAACCTAACATTGGTTGCAGCGTAAATTGAACTTGCACAGGCATGGCAGCCTTCACAGCAGCTAGAGAGCTCAATGGTGATGCAAAAATGAAATACACAAGCCAGGAGTGTAAGTCAAACTTGTAATACTTTAATAGAGCTGAAGCTTACCTATCAACAAGCATTATGAGAGCACCTCCTTGCTGGACAACCTTTGGGGCTTGTGTTGCTGATGGTGAGGGCGTCGGTGCTGGTCAAGTAAGAGCCTCACATTGACATCCTTGATGATGGAGGCAATCTCAAAATCTCACCACACGAAGTGCCTGCACTACCTGGTAAGCACTATTTGTGCTCATTCATCTTCTCATTTTCATGACATACACAGTGCAGAGATCACCCTTCACACTCCATGCTGGAAAGCATTCCGTCGACATTAACATCAGTACAGCCAGCCACATTGCATCGTGTATGTACATATCCCTTGTACATCATTTACATTGTGAACCCTACTAAGCCATGCCATTTGTATTATACAATGGTGTCACAACACTCCAGAAACACAGATTTTTTCTCCAAACTTGGTGTCCAGGCCTTTCTCTCAAATGAGGAACCATGAAGATATTGTTAAGAACAGTCACAACAATAGATACAACTTTCAAACCTACTCCTAAGGATCGGCTGACCTCAGGAGGTCAGTAGCAGAGGACTTGAAAGGATCAATGGACTGATTGTTGTGTAAATAACATTGACTTAGTAAAAAAACCTTTATTTTATATCCCTATCACAAAATTTCAGTGATTGAATGATTGCTCAATTTTGTGACTGCTCTTGGACAGGTATACCTGTGGGTACCTGTGATCCACATCTGTGGATCTGGATATCTGGGGCCTGGATGTGGCCCTGGATGTGGGTAGAGGTTTTGGAAAGTGAAATACCTGCAGGTCAGATGCAGGTGAATCTGTGGATTGACTTGTGTCATGCCTTACATCTGTCTGACAGACAGGTGCGCTGGTGGGAGTTTCTCTCCCAATTTAATTATACCATGGTACATGTACCAGGGGTGGAGAACAAAGTAGCCGATTGCCTGTCACACTACTTCAAAAATGATAAGCAGGGTGACAGTCACCCCACGGAAGAATACATCAATGCAGATGCACAGCTAGATCCAGATGGAGAATTTCTCCCAACAGATCTGTAAGGGGAACCCCTCCTACACTTCTTTCTCATTCTCTTCTTTCATTCTCATTCTCCTTTTCATGTTCACCTCTTTCATTTTCTATGTTTGTTCAAATAAGCACCCATCAGTACCAGACCAGGACGGATGAGCGCCTATTTGCATACCCCATTAGGTAGTTACCTCGGCAATGGGATCCTTAGGCTTTTCTCTTTGGATTTCCATCTGCCAGGTATGCATCTTCATCTGTAGATCCCCATATGTTGATATATCTTTGGGTTCCCATCTGCCAGTGTGATATTCCACTGCTCCTGGAGGTTGCCCTTATAGGATTGATTCGTAGAAATATGAATGGCTGCAGCGATTACAAGATGCGATGGAGCAGCATGTCACCGATGTGCAGCAGATGAAGCAAGCAGGGGAAGCAAGCAGGGGAAGTACCTCCCACACAAGTGGAAGGTAATGAGGAGGATGATGTACTAGCTACAGTGTCTGGTGCAGACTCAGAGAGTCTATGCTCACACATAGAACGTGAGTTTGACCTGAAACAGGCTGTAGCCAATGGCTATGGGACAGATCCAATACTCAAGAAAGTGTTGGCAAATACGGAAGCTCACCCCAGATTTGGGGTGAGAAACAGACTGGTTTGGACAAAGAACCAGTTCAACAAAGATGTTGTGTGTCTTCCCTGGGAAGTTTTTTCCAAGGGGAGGAGAATGGTCAAAATAATTATCGATCATATGCACAGAGTAGTTGGCCACTTTGGTCAATTCAAAACTGATAAGTACATCAGATGATTGGACTGGTGATTGGGAATGGCAGCCAACATAGAGTTGTTCTGTGGATCCTGTGCAGCCTGTCAGGCTGCAAAGAAGGACAACAGGAGACCAGCAGGGTTATTAGATACCCTGCTGATACCTGATGGACCATGGCAGTCTATCGGAATGGACTTTGTTGGTCCACTGCCAGAGTTGAAGGGTATTGACTATTTACTAGTCGTGATTGACAGACTCACATCTATGGTGCATCTAGTGCCAACTACGATGAGAGTTACAGCGCAAGAGGCCGCATGGTTACACCTCAAAGAGGTAATATGTTTGCATGGAGTACCTGAGTTGATCGTCTCAGATCATGACTCCAAATTCACCTCCATATTTTGGAGGGAATTGCAGCGTATAATGGGCACAAAACTGCTCATGTCCACAGCATTCCACCTGCAGACAGATGGAGCAACAGAACGAGCAAATCATTCTGTAGGTCAAATACTCCGCACAGTAGTGCAGAGTGATCAGAAGGATTGGGCTGAGAAATGCCTAATGGTAGAATTTGCACTGAACAGTTTGGTCAATGCAACCACAGGATACACATGTTATAAAATGGTGGATACTTGCCCTGTATTGGGCAAGTACTATCAGTGGATACTACCCTTAGAGGAGTATGACAGTTCGCACAACAAGCATTGTGGAACCTGATTGATGCTCACGATGCTATCATTGTGAGTTAAGTACAGCAGACAGATGCTGCAAATACCAGATGCTGTCAGGGAATGATGCATGAGGTTGGACAGCTAGTGTATCTGTCTACAAAGAACCTGTCCTTACCCAAAGGATGGGCAAAGAAACTAGTGCCCAATTATATTGGGCCATATCAAGTATTAGAGGTGGACAACTCCACCTCCAATGTGAAGCTTGAATTACCTCCAGAGCTCACGGCTTGGAGGATACTTCCAAAGTTCCATGCGAGTCTAATCAGACTGCATATACCCAATGACAACAAGTGATTCCCTCATCATGACATAAATTATATTTATGATGTTGGGAATGAGAACGAACCAGAATGGTTTGTAGATGAGATCATTGCTCATCAATGGAATAGCGACTCCAAATTGGAGTTGCAAGTATGGTGGACATTGGGAGATGTCACCTGGGAGCCACTCTCTGCCTGCAGAGAGTTAGAAGCACTAGATTGTTATCTAGAACTGAGAGGTGTGAGGAAGCTGCATGAGCTTCCTAATCATGCCTTACAGGCATGATAATGGCAAGGAGTGAGTCCCTTCATAAAGGGACTAGACATGAACACAATTCCTGCTGACAATTCACATGATGCAACATGGGCACCTGATGCGATGGGTGTGCTTGCCTTAGTTTTAAGTGACAATTTTATTGCTGCTTCAAGGCTTTTTGCCACCCACATCCACACACACACACTAGGGCAAGTGTACTAGTGCTTAACCCCATGGACACAGACACGTCCCATCCACATTCCTCTGCAGAGGCACTACCCAGTGTTTCTGAGCAATTTGCTATGCTCCAAAAGGAGCAAAGCCGGACAGTGCATGGCATCAAGGATGCCATAGCCATCATCCATTGCGACTCCTGCCTGGAGTGCAATGCGTATAGGGATCGGCACAGGTAGCCCTTGGGTATCTCTGGCCCTACCCATGCCTAACCCCGTAGAAAATCCATACCCACATCATGGGTATGGGTTTCCATGGGTTTGCTGTGGGTAGATCACAGGCTTCGGTCCAGGGCATCCTGGGTGACCCATGGGTTTAGCTTGTTTTTTGGTATTTTTATGAATTTATTTAGGAGCCAGTGACCCTATATGTGGGTCACCAGCTTGTGCATTCTCAATCTGACGACACTATCTAACACACTGGGGGCATGAGCAAATTTTTAGTGTAAAAAATGTGATAAAAATGCTTTTCCCTTACAGATTATCCATTCACTGTTCTGGTTGAAAAATCTCCCAAAAATGCTGCTTTCTTATCAAATTTTAGAACCTGAAAATCTGGTACATATTTCACATTTCTTGGCATGGGAAATGGACAGAAAATGTGACAAATAATGAATCTATTCATTGATCTTATGCCACAAAAATGTGAGGACAACCTTGGTTTTCATTGACATTTTCAACAGAAAAGAATCAAAATTTATCCATGATTCATAGTAGAAAAAGTGTGAGAAAATTAGTAAAATATGTAAGATTTTCATGAGATTTTTCAAAACTGCTAGCCAATGAATAATCCAACATTTTTCTTTAGTTTTGGCAAGGAAAAACCTCATGGATCAATGTTTATCCAATGGATAATCATTCACCCATATGCAATATATAATAAGTTTTCTGAACCAAGAATGCAATGAAAAAGTCAGTGGATAAGAGTTTATTCCATGGATCATCATTCTTCCATGTGGGGTAAATATTCTGTCTATGGAAGAATGATTATCCATGGGATAAACTCTTATTCACTGGCTTTTTCATTGCATTTTCAGTTTGGAAAACTTGTTATATATTGCCTATGGGTGAATGATTATCCATTGGATAAACATTGATCCATGAGGTTTTTCCTTGCCAAAACTAAAGAAAAATGTTGGATTATTCATTGGCTAGCAGTTTTGAAAAATCTCATGAAAATCTTACATATTTTACTAATTTTCTCACACTTTTTCTACTATGAATCATGGATAAATTTTGATTCTTTTCTGTTGAAAATGTCAATGAAAACCAAGGTTGTCCTTACATTTTTGTGGCATGAGATCAATGAATAAATTCATTATTTCTCACATTTTCTGTCCATTTCCCATGCCAAGAAATGTGAAATATGTCCCAGATTTTCAGGTTCTAAAATTTGATAAGACAGCAGCATTTTTGGGAGATTTTTCAACCAGAACAGTGAATGGATAATCTGTAAGGAAAAAGCATTTTTATCACATTTTTTACACTAAAAATTTGCTCATGCCCCCAGTGACACTACTGAAGTCAATAGACTGACTATACTAACAAATGAATCAAAGGCAAATAAATGCCAATGTATCAAATAGTTAAAGCCACTTTGGTTTACGGCCTCCTACACGATTGTAAAAAACAAACCATCAACTGAAAAGTGTATATTATGGGCACATATGGGTCACAAAATTTTGTGCCATGTGGACTAGCTGAAAGTCAATTTTAAAATCAAAAAAACCACCACATTATCCCATATAAAAATAATAGAAAAAATAACTGTAACTAATAACTGCTACCAGAATACAATCTGTAACTAAAAGTAACTTTAAATATGCAACCGACCTCTAACAAGACCGTGGGAATTCTGTGCCAGAAAGGCAAGAAATCTTGGAAATGTTCAAAAATTTGCGGTCACGAATGATTCTAACTCCGCTAATGCTACGTAGGGAATCGTAACTGGTTGACCACTTTGTATCCTTTGCATTCACGCGTGTATTCTCTCACATCATTGCCCCATGCCGCGGGCAGCCAAGTACCGGTCCCCAGCGGCGTGGCTGGGTTGAAGGTTCTGCATCGAAGAACCAACCCCGAGAACTTTCACATACTTATAGCCCAATACGACAGCGCACGTATCAAAGTGATATTATCTCCATGATTCTGTTTCTCTCTCAATCCTACGGTGCATTTGCCATAGCTCTCGGATTCTCTCTCGCATCGACTACCACTGGCTCATTAGGCTGTGGCATTCCCTCTCCTTGGACCTTTAATTCGACCAATCACAGTAATCAGACGATTGGAGACCACTCTTTCCTCGTCCACATACCCACCAGTTACAATGCCAGTGCCGCACATGCTCTCGTACTCAGCTATCATGGTAACAATAACACAGAGGTCCATCAGGAATTGATATCTGGTTTCTCTGAAGAAGGAATTCTCATAAATGGCAAAGTGAGTTCCTTCACATTGTAATATGATTACCGCTCTCTCTTGATGAGGCCTGCATGAGAGTAGGGGATCATTGCTGTGTATCCCTTAGGCATGTTTGGACCAGGCCGCGATGGAGTGTTGCACGAACGAGCTTGGGAAGGTGCTCCTTACGCTGAGGCATAGAATTTGTTTTTTCTCCTGCAGTATATTTGACCTGAATTCCCAGGTGTTTCATCAGCCTGGTGTTGACAACATAAGCAAACATCGCATCCTCATACTTCAACATTGTGATTCGGCTTCTTTTAGATTGGTTTCACAAATTTGATTCTAGATCTAGTTCAGGAAAACCTTTGTGTTGACATAAACAGAATCTATGCAGCAGGAAAAGTAATGTTGGTAGCCTGTTTCTTCTTTCTAAAGTTTAAGGGTCTTGTCTAATTCAATCCATCACACTAGGGTGGAGGATTCATAAATCTCCTCGCATGTACTTCCACCATAGCATCACGCATTGCTGCATTTTCACCCATATCCGCAGTGCTTTATGCAGGCACCAAAGCATTCAGCGGCTGTGAGCCTGGGCAGACAATTCCTTTGCTCAACTACCACAGATTAGCAGATCATACGATCCCGTTCAGTGGACAAACAGCAGACAAGGAAGATGATACTGCATGTAAGTTGTCTTCATTCAAAGTGCTGGTTCAAAGTCTGAGCCCCCGGGATGTTAGACGCAACGCCTAATATAATGCAGTATCGTGAGGCTGGATGTTGAAGACAGGAACAAGCCCCATCTTCCAGGCCAGGCCGGGACTTGGAAATCACTACTATGCCGCAGTGATGCTACATTCACAGTGGGAAAAATGCCCATGGGTGTTTCTAGGATAGTCTGATGGAAATATTTGTGGAAAATCCACCAATAAAGGGGGCTATACCAGCTAATACTTGTGGATGAACCACATACACAAATTTGTGACTAGCCCACACAGGGTTGGTGGAGTAATTTGACGAACCATGTGATACACATGGGCTATCCAAAAGTATTGATTCTCATGGAAGTGCAAACCCACAAAAAGGTTTCACAGGGTTAATGTGTATTTGACTGGGGGGCTGCTGGCGAGAATGGGTGGATTCTGGGGCATAAGATTCCATGGATTTTGCTGGGATTTTTCACAAGTCCATAGGTGGAAAAACCACCCATTCAGTATGGCCTGGCCATGTATTATGTGTGTTAGAGCCCAGATTCATTCCTGGCTTTTCTGCATTTCCCAATATCCTTTTCCAATTATTCCACTTACTGTTAGATCTCAGATCCGTTCACTGTTATTCCGATATAGCCCCATTTGATCATTATTAGTCACAATCCACTTTCGATCTTATCCCCATATGTGTTATCCTGATTTCCATATTTGCTCCAACTGTGGAATCCTGTATCATGCATCCTTATCTTTCCCATTTCTGATCTGGAATTCCACATACTCCTTTAAATATGTTTTCCTATGCAAGCTTTTCCTTAGCTTGTATATTGATTGTAGTAATGCAGCTCAGGCTCAATGTGGTTGCAGTGTTTTGTGTCCGTCTCAGAGCTGGAAGAGAAGAGATGTTCTGAAGGGACGGATGTCACCTTGGGAAGCCCCTAGTTATGAATCAAGAAATACAGTGGTATGTTTCACTCAATTCTGCTTCACAGATATTGTCAGCATAAATATCACAACAGAGGTACTAACCACAGTGTGTCTATCAAAAACTGGTACTGTTGTGTTATACTCACTGTAAGAAGATTCTTATTCACACTAGACAGACTGTGCCAATATATGTATTGGTGTCTGCGTGATGTGTGTATACAAGATTATCTACGCTTATATAATTACTTGTGGACAACTGTATAGTTGTCCACTATCTACAGGTGCCCCTAATGGGTCGCTTATACAATACCTCCCATAAACCACTCTGGTGGCTTATATTCCTTCATTGGTAGCATATATGCTACTGTAATAATCTACATTCTTACATCCTCCCCATGGACCAAACCTCAGGAAGGTTTGGGAAACTTTATGCTGATGGAGGATCAGCATATATGGGTACAGGCACAGTTGATGATGACTGCATGGCTACTTCGATGGTATTGTTGTAGTAAATGGAGTCGGCTGGGTCAACTTCCATGGTAGTGTCATCTGCTGTAGCAGTGGATGCAGGCTGAGGGGCAGATGGGGCGGATGGTTCCATCGTCGGCACGTCCGTATGTGCCTTTGAGCGGGGAGGCCCTCCACCACCTCCATTGAGTGAAGAATTGTTGTCCAAAGTCGATGGTGCTCCCCAAAAGCCTGGGGGGCAAGCGGGCGTGGGTAGGTGAAGGCCAGTAAATTCCTGGCCTTCTGCAGGTGTCGAGGACCCTCTGTGCGGTCTCATTATAGCAGACCTTGCTCTGCTTCCGCACGAAGTAGGGCTCAATGTTAATGAACACCCTAGTGGGATCTACACCCGCATAGATGCCTAGCCATTGGGCTAGCTCATTGAGAGATGTACTCTCGTGAGGGTGTTTCCATTCAAACACCCTCTCAATGCTGGTAAATAACAGCGTTGGGAGATCTTGCCGCCAGCTCATACTGGCAAGCTCAGCCCACTGGCCACGGACCGTGAACAGGTCCATCAGCTTTTGGAGAAAGACAACACTGTCTTTCTTTGGCTTAATCAGCTTAAGCCATACCCAAATGCCAACATCCTTGAGACAGAGGGTGTTGTCGCAATTCCCGCAGATAGCAGGTGATACTCCCTCAGGGGAATACTCTATGGTGCGCAACACATCCCTGAGATTGGGAGGTGTATCATGCGCCATCTCAAACACTGGCATTCGAATAGCCAATCACTGCTTGCGGTCAGCACGCTTGATGATGGCATGCTGCACGACATGGCCAATGTCGCGTGCGCAAGCTTGGATTGTTGAGTGGGCAGGTGTTGAACCACTCTGCAGGTCAACAGCTTGTTTGCACCGCAGTGGGGTGTGGTGCTTTGCCCAAAGGGTGGGGTAAGAAGCCCGTCTGTGTTGCAGGCGGGTCGCCGATGGTGGGGGCAATCCGAGCATGTAGTGATGCCGGGTAAGGCGCCGCCAGCATTCTCTGCTTGGATGCAGTCTTGTGACCAGCTTGGGTAGGTCCTACCGGTGATGCACTGGTAGTTGGAGTAGATGGACTCACTGAGTCCGTCATCAAATCTAACAGCGATGTCAGATCAATTATGGTCAGTGCTGACGGCGTTGACTTCATGGTGGACAGTTTGTCTGCCATTTCGCGATTTATGTGCCTCTCCTTGCCAAAGGCAGCATGAACTGTGTCAAGCTCTGCATTGAGCTCGTGTATGTCCTCTTTGTAGGAGGCTACCGCGTCCTTAACAAAAGGGCACGCCATTGTGGCGAGTAATGGTGGCTAGGCCATTTTTAATGTGTGTTCAATGTTGCACATTCAAGGGTCAATAAGCTGCAGTTTTGCAGCTTGCAGCAA
This sequence comes from Ramaria rubella, assembly GCA_015039355.1. Lineage (NCBI taxonomy): Eukaryota > Fungi > Basidiomycota > Agaricomycetes > Gomphales > Gomphaceae > Ramaria > Ramaria rubella. The sequence goes on along the minus strand of MU134392.1, from coordinate 124,144 downwards.
GTGCTGCGTGTACGCATTGCACTCTGGGCAGGAGTCGCAATGGATGATTGCAATGGCATCCTTGATGCCATGCACCATCCAGCTTTGCTCCTTTTGGAGCATTGTGAATTGTTCAGAGGCACTAAGGAGTGCCTCTGCTGAATGATGTGTGTGGGATGCTTTGGCATCCATGGATAACAATTGTTTGCCACTCACACTGGTGCAAGTGTGGAGGTGGATGGTAAAAATTACCTTGAAGCGGCGATCAAATTGTCGCTTAAATGCAGAGCGAGCGCACCCATTGCGTCATGTGACCACTTTCATGTGACATCGTCACATTGCGCAAATCGTCGACACGAATTGTTTTTGTGTCAAGTCCTTTTTTATTAAGGACTCATTCATCATCTCTCTCATGCCTTATGAGGCATGATTAGGAAGCTCTAGCGGCTTCCTAACTCCCCTTAGCTCTAGATAGGCATCTAGCACTTCTAACTCTCTACATGCAGAGAGCGGTTCCCAGGTGACATCTCCCAATGTCCACCTTACTTGTAATTCCAGCCTGGAGTTACTAGTCCAGCCATGAGCCAAAATCTCATCTACGAACCATTCTGGTTCTTATTCTTTTCCAAAGTCATAAATATAATTTATGTCGTGACAAGGAAATCATTCATTGTCATTGGGCATATGCAGTCTGATTAGACTTGCATGAAACTTTGGTAGTATCCTCCGAGCCATGAGCTCTGGAGGTAGCTCAAGTTTCACGGTAGAGATGGAATTGTCCACTTCTATAACTGGATACAGCCCAATATAATTGGGCACTAATTTCTTTGCCCATCCTTTAGGTAAGGACAGGTTCTTTGTAGACAGATATACTAGCTGTCCAACTTCGTATGTCATTCCTTGATGGCGTCTGGTATTAGCTGTATCTGTCTGCTGTACTCGGCTCACGATGATGGCATCGTGAGCATCACTCAGGTTCCACAACGCTTGTTGTGCGAACTGCCGTACTCCTCTGAAGGTAGTATCCACTGGTAGTACCTGCCCAATATGGGGCAGGTATCCACTGTTCAATTTGAATGGTGCGTATTCTGTGGTTGCACTGATTGAGCTGTTCAATGCAAATTCTACCATTGGGCATTTCTCGGCCCAATCCTTCTGATCACTCTGCACTACTGTGCAGAGTATTTGCCCTACAGAACGATTCGCTCGTTCTGTTGCTCCATCCGTCTGCAGGTGGAATGCTGCGGACATGAGCAGCTTCGTGCCCATTATACACTGCAATTCCCTCCAGAATATGGAGGTGAATTTGGAGTCGCAATCCAATATAATCGACTCTGGTACTCCATGCAATTGTACTACGTCTTTGAGGTATAACCACACAACTTGTCATGCAGTCACTCTTGTTGTAGTTGGCACTAGATGCACCATAGACGTGAGTCTGTCAATCACAACTAGTAAATAATCGTGACCCTTCGATTCTGGCAATGGACCAACAAAATCCATTCTGATAGACTGCGATGGCCTATCAGGAGGGTATGCAATAACCCTGCTGGTCATCTATTGTCCTTCTTTGCAGCCTGACAGGCTGCACAGGATCCACAGAACAACTCTATGTCAGCTGCCATTCCTGACCACCAGTACGATCGCCTGATGTACTTATCAGTTTTGAATTGCCCAAAGTGGCCAACTACTCTATATGCATGATTGATGATTATCTCGACCATTCTCCTCCCCTTGGAAAAAACATCCCAGGGAAGACACACTATGTTTTTATTGAACTGGTTCTTTGTCCAAACCAGTTCGTTTCTCACCCCAAATCAAGGGTGAGCCTCAGGAGTTGCCAATACTTTCTTAAGTATTGGATCTGTTCCATAGCCATTGGCTACAGCTAGTTTTAGGTCGAAATCGTGTTCTACGTGTGAACATAGACTCTCTGAGTCTGCACCTGACATTGTAGCTAGTACATCGTCCTCCTCCTTACCTCCCACCTGTGTGGAAGGCTCTTTCCTTGCTTGTTTCATATGCTGCACGTCTATGACACGCTGCTCTATCGCCTCTTGTAATTGTTGCAACCGTCGCACTGCGGCCATTCATATTTCAATGAATCTATCCGTTGGGAGAAATTCTCCTTTCAGGTCTAGCTGCGCATCTGCGTCAACATACTCTTCTGCTGGGTGACTTTCCCCCTGCTTGTCGTTCTCGTAATAGCGTGACAGGCAGTCAGCTACCTTGTTCCCCACTCCCGGTACATGTACTGTGGTATAGTTGAATCTGGAGAGAAACTCCCACCAGCGCACCTGTCTGTCGGACAGATGCTGTTGTGTCTCGAAGTATTCGAGACCTTTGTTATCTGTCACCAGTGTGAACTGGCAACCTAGCAGCTTATCCTCCCACTTCATAAGTGCTTCAAGGATGGCAATTGTCTCATGCTCATGCATTTTGTAATGCTGTTGCGTGGGACTGAACTTCTTTGATAGAAATCCTGCTGGACAACAAGTTGTCCAGTCTGGACCTTGTCCGTAAACTGCCCTGACTCCAGATTTGGAATCATTGGTCACAACCCAAATGGGTTCTGAGCTAGCGTGATTTATAGGCTTCAGAATTGGAGCCTTACATGCTAGCCCTTTGACAGATTCAAAGCACTTATCCATCAAGGGCATCCATTGAAATGTCCTATTGTTGCACGCACTTCCTGATAAGGGAGTTGTATATACCATCAAATCTGGCATATATGGTGCCAGATACTGCATGAGTCCTAGAAATTGTTGGACTCCATTAAATGTTCGAGGTCTTCTCCAACCTCGAACCTTCTCCATTTTCTGCATCAGCATGTATGCCCTTGTCATCTATTGTGTGACCAAGGCATTCCATACGAGGCGAATACAAATTGATCTTGGATCGATTTCCACTGAGGAACAAATGTGCCTCACGTAGAATATCAAACACCTGTCGAAGGTGTTTTTCGTGCTCTTCTATAGAGCTCAAGTAAATGAATATGTTGTCCAAGTAGACATGGACTGATTGACCAATTTGGTTACGAAAAATCAACGTCATGAGACGTTGAAATGTAGACGGTGCATTGCAGTCACCAATCTGCATAACCCAACTTTTGAATGTACTGAATATGGTCGCGAAGGCCATCTTGTCAACGTCCTCCTTGACTACATGTATTTGTTCATAGGCATCAGACATGTCAAGTTTGGATCAGTACATGGCATGAGCTACGTCATGCCGAATCGTATCCTGGTCTGGGAAGGGTGTAATGTCCTTCACTGTGTTGTCATTGCATAGATGTAGGTCTATCGCTGTTCTGAGCTTTCCATTTTTCTTCGGAATGCATAGCACTGGCACTGCAGACCGTACTGATGCTGATACCCACCAACCAGTGGTGGTATACTGGTCAACTTTGTCAATCAGTTCGTTTTGAAGTGCTTCCGGGCACTTTGGTAGTCGATAATGAAACTGTTTGGTTTCATCCACGAACTTAATTTCGTGGTTAATCTCCCTCAAAGGAGGAAGTTCTAATGGCACACCTCCAAAGAGGTCTGTGTACTCTAGTTCCCATCTTTCCCTTAGTTTGGGAAAGTCCTCTGCCATCAATGACAGTGGCTTGGTGCAAGTACATCCCTTGTCAATCCTGTCGGTACATTGGTTGAGTAGACCAACATTAATGTTTCTTTGGTTTTCTTTCCCTTTTCCCTTGTCTCGCCTCCCGTCTGGCGAGCTCGTTGATGGCTCCACGTGCAACAAAGAGCCAGTCTCGAGTCATGGTTTGTGGCCCACTAGTTTGGGCTTAAGACTCGCGATTTGAGTCTTGCGTTCAGCCGGGTTTTTATAGTCCAGCTGCTCTTCCCAAGCATTCATGTGGTTCGGAATTACTTCTGTTCCCATACGAATGCATCCCTCATCTGGTGTTCCTAGTATTGCATCGTAGTAATCTACATTCACTATATCGAAGTATTCCTTGATATTAAGCTCACCAAAATGGATGTTGGTGTGCATTCTGTAGTTGATGGTCGACTTACTGCCAACACATGCTAGCTGTAGACCAATTGGACGTTCAAGTTCAAATGTCTTAATGCCTACAGCACATATAAAATCTGGAGAGAGCATGACTCCCTCACACCTGCTGTCTAGCAAACAGTGGGCTCTGACTCCACCAATCTCCCAATACCCGGAGATTGTTTGGTTGTCTATACGCGCCCGTTTGGGGTGTGTCTTCTCAGGTGGTCTGAACCAATGATCATAGACAGGCTCAATGGTCTTGTCTATGACTCCCACGTGGATGCAGAAGTCCTTGTTTCAACTTAACCCACCACTGACGATGGTAGTTGGTGTCTGCACCACATATATGTGCTGCCTTTCCTCATACAATCCTTCTAGCAGATGTACTCCATCTGCTCGATAAGAACTTTGTGTTCTTGTATCATCATCGTCATCCCATTGATAAGGCATGATTTCCGACTGGTAATCCATGACTAGTTTGCCAATCTCATTCTCATGGTCATCCTGGATGTCCATTTGCTTGTCTGGTTCGCCACTTTGTGGCTCCTCCTCCCCTTCTTGAGCACTCCCTGAGTGCTCAACCACTTCTTCCAACCACTTCTTCCAATCACTTCTTCCAATCACTTCTTCCAACCATGCACCTGCTATGTGCGGTTTGCTCTTCCACTGTGGGCAATTTGGCTTGATATGCCTGACTTGTCCACACTCATAGCACATCAACTCTGTGCTATGTCCTTGACCTCCTGGGCCTCCAGAAGGTTTCTGTGAAGGACGAGAAGCTACTAAAGCTCCAGCTCCAGCTCTCTGCGTAACCTGTATCCCTGTTTGGGGTATAGTTGGCGTTGTTTCCATTTGAGGTCGAGCATTCGGCAGACGATATATCATCTGCTTCGCTGTAGAATGGCTTCCTGTATTAGGGGGTCAAGACGAGCTCAGCACAGCCTGATTTCGACTAGTTGTCAAAGTTGGCTTTGCCTTCAGCACGTGAGTGCTGCTAGTCTCTGTTTTCCATGACCTGATGTCATATCAAGACACATCCTCTACAGCCTGTGCAGCTTCATATAACTCAGTTATTGAACTGAATTCTGTTGTGTAGCCTAATTTTAAGACTTCATGATGCAGTGCTTCTCGAAGCGCTGCTACAAACCGTTTACGGATCATATACTCATCTGGCCGATGTATCATCCACACTGCATACTTCGTAATATCATTCAGTAATTTCTGAATTGTTCTAGTCCCCTGCACAATTGTGTCAAACTTATTTGACACATGCCTATGTGTGAGTGCATGAAGGAACTGCTGTTGTAACCCCGCGATTGCACTCTCCAGAGTCCAGTCAATTACGACTTGATCATGATGCTCGATATTTTGGGCATACCACTCCAATGCCTCGCCCTTAAGGCAAGTGCCTAAATAGTTTAACTGGAGTTCCGTACTAGACGGTCCCAATAAACTATTCATGCCTAGCTATCTCAGGATCCCTGAGACAAAGTTCTCAAACTCTTCAAGATCTGCTCTCCCAGCATATTCTGCTGGGTGAGGTAGTTTTACTCCAGCTTTGGCAAGCACGGATCTGTTCGGCTCACTGTCCTTGTGTTTCTCAAGGGCAGCTCGCACCATCTTTGCAACTCCATCTACATACGTAGACAGATTTCCTCCTACCTCCTGGATCCTCCTCTCAGGATCCGTGACTGCTAGTGATACCGCACGCAGTATCACTTGTATCTGCCTGTGCAGCCAGGGGATGTGAATATTCACGTCCTGCTGCACTGGTGGATCGACAATGTCTTCGTCAATCTGATACAACGGTCGATGTTTGTCAGCTGTTAGAAAAGCATCCCTCAGTCTATAGCTGCTACTGAGGACGGATCGAGCCATTCTTGCTGACTCAATCAGTTTATCAAAGGCCTCACCTTTGATTCCTGCAGTATATGCTTCTTCGACTAGCTTATCCGCATGTTGAGCACAGAGTTCTAGCGCACGGTGTTTCTGTTGCACTGCCTTATGTTCGATCCTATCCCAATGATCGAACTCACGTTCAAGACTAATGTGAGTGCTAGTCGTAGTACTGACACTATCGGTGTCAGACTTCATCATCTCCCGCAGTGACTGTTGGGTCACTGCTGTGAGCACTTCTTGCTCATCATAAGTTCTCTGTGATCTGCGAATTCCTTTGCAGATATTTTCTCTATCACAAGCCTCTAACTCGTGATCTGTCTCCTCCTCAGTATGCCAGCACATACTGACACTGTCTTGTTCTATTGTTGCACTAGGTTCTCAAGGACCACTTCTAGTGCTCAGACCAGCCGGAGGTGGCATCCTCTGTCTGTCTTGCTTCCTGCGAGCCTTTTCTGCCTCATGGTCAACTTCACGATCCCTATTGGGATTGTTGCCATGCTTGGGGGCCTTTCCTCATAAAGGTCCCTGTACTTCCTCCTCCAGGGACTGTATTAATGTTCCATACCATCTCCTAAGGTCTGGAGTTGGTTCGTGGCATCATCCGCTGCATGAGCTGCCTCAGCCGCTCGCTGGCTCACTTCACGTTTAGTATCTATGTGTTTATGGCTCTCCTTGAGAGCCGTAATCATCTGGGCAATGTGTCTGGTTGTATGTTCATATCACCAGGTTTCTTCCTCCTGGCACGCCGACCCTTGCTCCATCGTCCCTGCTTGGGACAGTGAACTCCATGGTCTGCAATGTTTCTGGACATGTGGGAGCTGCAACATTTGCACCCCTGGCGAATCGTCCATGTCACTCGTCGGTGGTTCTCTTGACTCATCAAGAGACAATCGTAACTTTGACCTAGTCGAAGTTCTTCTAGTTTTCTTAACAGATGATATATCATCTGTTTCTGACTCGTCCTGTGCGGATCTTCTTCGATCCACCAATTCTCGCTTTCAACTCCTAGAGTGAGAAGCTATGGGCGTCATAATGATACAAGGACTAGTTATCCTCATCAGCATTCCCGTTCACCTGTCCATGTCGTGGGCAGGCTCACTTCTCCTGTCTAGGCCCTTGGCTGTGGCCCCAGACGTATCTGGATCCTCTCGGGATCTAAGTGTTTGGCTTCGATTCCTTATTGATGCCATAGATCTATGATCTATCAGCCACACTGTGGTGTTCTTCTATTGGTTTAGAAGAATAAATAGTAAACATCTGTTTACTGTTTCCAAGAATTCCGGCGAGTGGTAACTCGTCGGTTTGGGTAAAAAGATCGGTTGATCTTTTTTTTTGTTTTGTTATCACGGTGCTGCCAATTTCTTGGCAGTCAAAAATGTGTAAGAAGATTCTTATTTGCACTAGACATACTGTGCCAATATATGTATTGGTGTCTGCGCGATGTGTGTATACAAGATTATCTATGCTTATCTAATTACTTGTGGACAACTGTATAGTTGTCCACTATCTACAGGTGCCCCTAATGGGTCACTTATATAATACCTCCCATAAACCACTCTGGTGGCTTATATTCCTTCATTGGTAGCATATATGCTACTGTAAGAATCTACATTCTTACACTCACACATCACATCACATATCACCCTGAAATTGTGCTGGAATATTCAGTGGTCACTTGATTCATGATGAGTGGATAGAAATGGAAAGAAAATATTCACTTGCCTTCCAATTCTAGCCCCCTTACACCTGCAAGTGTACCTATGATCATGGTGCAATTCCACTCACAGGAGTGGCTTCATCATTTCCCACTAGTGTCTGAACTTCCAACACAATGCTGTCTTCAGCCACCACCCATGCACACATCTGCACTTACACAATTGAACTGAAAAAATGTCAGCAAGTATGACCTTTGAGTCAATTATGCACCAATTATGCACCTTCCATTGACTAGACTGTAACCAGCGACAAGGAGAGACATGCCAAGGATGAGTGTGCACTGGTGTGTTCAGGTGGGAATCGCAACAACACATTGTCTTTGTTATGTGGCCAATTTCAATGTGGAATCATGATTGCATTTCTGGGGAGCCTGGCATCCACATCCTGGTCTCTAAGTTTATCCTAGGACCATCAGGTGGCACTAAGGTGCTGTGGAAGGAGAAAATCCATTGATAGTTGCAGGGGCATCCTAAATGACGACAACTTCAGTGGATTTGTGAATGAGTGGTCTAGCTAGGATGTGGGAAAAAGGTAAAAGGGAGGAAAATGTATGATGCAAAATTATACTGCAAATATATGTCTCTAAGGGATTGGGTCAGCATAGAAGATTGCCTTCTGCTACAGATAGGATGTGCCTCTACATGCAGGACTGGATAATGTATTCAATGGTCCTTGGAATTGCAGCAGCATGTATAGGGAAAAGAAAAAAGTCACAAAGACATACTAAAGAAGTAGAGTCCTTCACTGGCACCTCTGTGTTTCCCTGCCAGAAGTTGAAGACTGTACATCAAACTAGATGTTTATAATATATAAAAATGGTATAGGAACGTGAAATTGCTAAAACAAGAATGAAAACATAGATAGCCAAACTAAAAAACCAGTTTGAGATGATTATCTTGATCCTCAATCCTATCCCATAAATATTGTATCAAACCTCTAACCATAAATAGAGCAGATCCAACAGAAAAAATTTACTAGGTGATTAGTCCCTCAGCATACCAGAACCTGACAGAAATCAAATTAATATTAATTTAACACTAGGGTCATGGAATTACCAAAACTCACCTGAAGCCACAGGTCCAGCCTCCTCATCTCCAATATATCCTCCAGCCCAAGGAAATTCTTCAAGATTAATATCTTCAACTCCATTTAAAGATTGAATAGCCTGGAGCCCAATATCTTGCTGTGATCCTTCTGTACCAAATGATTCAGTGAAGCTCAAGTCACCAAACTCATCCACAACAGCCCTGTGGATCCTTTCTGTGATCACATGGAAACTGCTCAGGGGATGAGAGTGTGATGCTGTGCTGCCATTGGGGTGGTGGTTTCTTTCTTTAAGGTCCAGGTGGAAGTGGCAAATGATAATGATTGATAAGCTGTGATTGAGTGATCAGCATGGTGCTTTCTGTCAGATGTTACAAATCACAAACGAATTTTGTAAATAGCCAAGGATGCCTTGGAGGCTTGGCTAATTGTGAAAGTATGGGTGACTATAAACACAGCTTAGATTCCACTCACTCTCAATGGCTGTGTTGCAAAACAAGTCAGCACAATAACATGATATTAAGTTGGAAATTTTACTCTTTCAGTGACTGCATGTGCCAAGGTGATTGTCAAGACAAACCTGTGAAGATGTCAGCTCTTTATTCACAGGAAGACACATTATTATTACCCATATCTCAGAATACCTAACATGTCTTTTAATTTCCTTGGTTGTCAATGAGAAAGGATGAAATACCTTGCTTGGCGAGCAAATTTGACAAAGAGTTTTTTTGGAGCTCTGGGGTATCTCTCTGAAGTTGTAGGAGTTCATATGTGTTCACAAGGATCACAACAACTACAGTGGTGTCAAACAGAATCACAAAAACACCATTAAGGGTGTCCACTGAATCACAGATTGTGAACCTCTGTTCCAGAAAATATTGATGAACATCTTACTCCTGATTTGGGTCAGTAGCTATCAATTTAGTATGCAAGATGACATACAAGATCAACATATTGGAGGCGAAATAACTAGTGTTATTTACTGTTCCAACCTATGATTACATCAATATTCAAGTCATGAATGTATGAGGCAGGGAAATACTAGTCATTGACAGGGAAATTGCAGTTGTGAACAAAAGTGCAAGCACCACAAAAACCAGTTTGTGATGTCTAGATATAGCATATGCTCTTGCAAACAGTAGGCCTAAATTAGAGAACATTACTTCCACAGGCTGGTATATTGTAGGAAAGCAATGACCTTGAACTCCATTGAAGGGAAGCAATTGCCAAACATCTATAAAATGTATCACAGACTCACTAATCCTATTTGTAGTTTATAACCTGCTGTATCAAATTATCAGGTGATGCTTACTACAGATCTGTGTTAGAATGCAAAAAATTGATGAGACAGATTGACAATACACACCTGTAAAGAGGGAAACACTGCAAACCGTGAGTAAACCTCCAACAGAAATTGAAGCAGTGCAGAATAGCGAGCCAATAGGTAAAGGATAGTGCCTAATTGGGTTTTCCTGCGCCAAATGAATTTGACCTCAGATGAAAAGGTGAGAAGAGTGTCAAATGCCAACACTGCTTAAGTAGGGGTGAGTATGGAGAGATGTGCATATATGCTCATAAGACTCACCAAATGCTGAAATAGCAACATAGTTGATGCTCATACTACTCTCTTGTAATCAGGAAAGTCTCATCCCAGATAACAGGTGTAGCACATACATGTCTGATTTCTCTTGGATAAGTTTGGCTAGTTCTTCTTGGGATGACATAGTGAGACAAGCAATATGAAAGGTGTACAGTTGTTCAAGGAGAGAGTGTGGGGTGGTGACACCCCTTCTAGTGCATGGTCTTATATACAGAGTGCTAGACATATCCAACCTTCCATCTCAACTGTGCCAAATCTTCTGCATCACGTTGGAAAGATGACCTGCGTGTGAATGCAACCTTTGGGGCTTGTGCCATCGTTCTTGTCAGGACAACTGCTCATTCTTGGTTTCTTCTCGCATCTTTCAGCTTAGCCCACTAAGCTCCGAACTTGCATACCGAATACCTGCACCGATTATACAGAGACTTAACGGCTCAATAAGATGAAGAATGATGGGGGTTGAACAATGATGTTGCCTGGACGACATGGCATGGCCTTTCTTGACCTTTGTCAATGAAGTACAGTGGCATGGGTAGTCAAGGTGTCCTTCATTATATCAGCCTGAAAACTCGTGTGTCATTGATTGTCACTGTCACCAAGGATATTTGGCATTGTCCGTGCACTAGGACAGCGTGCTGCAACATGAAATGTGGGCTCATCACGACGGAGGCTCGCTATTGCACTCTAGGTTAGACAGCAATGGTAGACCGGGAGGTGAAGGATAACTGTCTCAGCGTCAATTATGTGTTCATAGGACAGTGCAGGAAGGCGTATCACCCCGAATGGAATTACTCAGGGGAGACGTTTGGGGGTAACGTGTAATTTGCGAAGATACGTATGATAGTGTTTCGCAACAGTAACTAGATTACCTGGAAGATGAGGCAAGTCAGAGACGAATCAATGAGACTACCGAAAATAGTTGGCAAATATCTACTCACTTGGAGATGGGTGAATATCTGATCACAAGAATATCGAGCGACTGAAACACTTGCGTGGGCAGCTCACTTTCTTCCACGCTTCCTTCCTTGATGCAACTTTTCGAAGGCGAATACGGCATATTACATACCATATTACATAAATCAGTGGGATAGGCAGTCGTTAGGGTAAGAGAAATCCGGAGCGATTAAATGAACTTGAAGGGGAAAACTCCGCTACAGAGATGAGACAGGAACACGGATGGCGGCGGGTATCATTGAAGAGCCGAGCAGAGATTTCCCGACTGAGATGCAATCTATACTTTTGTAGTGCGTGCGGCATGCACCAGTGCAATGTTATCTGATAATAGTTGCGAAAGCCTGAGGAGGAGCAACAAAGAATCAAGCGAGAAGACGTTTCGAAACCCATTCAAGACCGCAAGTCAACAACAAATAGGATCGGGGTATCTAATCTACGCTAAGTCACTTTTGCGGCGGCTTAGAAGTTGTGAGTGACGAACGCAGAGTATGCACCTACGACACTAAACCAGAAGAGGGATGATTATTTGCAGACACGGCTTTGGAGCTGCCTAGCGATGGTGAGGAAGACGACTTGGGCTTTGTCACGCTTTGTCGCACATCACGCTTAGCTGCAGCGCTCGCTCTTTGTCCAGGATTACAACTTTCCAGAATCAATGTCCTTCGTGGAACCTGCTGTCCTACGAGTTGCAAGATGTTCTGTTGAGAATGTGGAGGAAGTTTCAAGTGTGTGCCGGGCTGTATGCATATGGTCCAGGGACCAGGGGGGCAGACGATCCTGTTTCTTGCTTTTAATTAGTCTTTCCTCTTTCTTCCTTGCTTTCTTTGCTTCTCTCCTCCTTTCTCTGCTAACGCACTCCACCTCCACGGGCACATAAAACATCCCCGCCAGTCTCGCCGCCACCGTATCCCTCAACGTTGCACTCTACAGCCCGTTGTAGACCCTATACCAATGCTCTCACACCCACCCCTTGTGCCCTTATTCCGCTCCAACGCCAGCTGCTATCACACCCACACCCACGCCTCTAACTCTAATACCAGCTTTGGCTCCTCCCTTCCCATTCCGCCTGCAGAATTTCAACTCACCTACACTCCCAATGCCTTCCGCAAAGAACGCCTCAACTGGCATGCCGCTGTCTACCTCAACTTTGTCTGCTCCGTCAGACGCATCACAGACGCCCTCCTCCCCCATACTCGCCTCCCTCCTCCTTCACAGGACTCATTGACGACAACTTGCACCCTCCCCCTCTGACCCATCCACCCCGAGCTCTTCCCACCCCTGCACCTCCGACCAACCTATGCCCACTGCTCCTCCATTCCCCCCATTCCCCTCCTCGCCATTGCGTCCCACATTGCACATGGACCTCTGAAACCGCCTCGAGCCCCTCTCTACCCTCGAGGAGGTGTTCATTGAGCAGCTAGCTGCGGGAAATGACGACGAGGCGACACATTTTCCCATTGCGTGGAGGGCAGGCGAGGGAGTGTGGTGGATGCGAATAGGGTGCGCAGATGGGTGCGGGTACGAATGGAAGCGGTGATATCAGGTCGGCTTGACGACACATACACCAGCACCACCATCGCGAAAACATCGATGCGCGTAATAACTAAAAGAGGGCGCTGAACAACCTCATAAGGCGGGGCACAAACGGTGCGTACCTGCGTTTGGGTTTGTGTTACGTTCACCTTCATGTCTATGTTCTCGTCCATACGCCGTCCATACACCGTCCATACGCCATCTCAATCTCAATATCACTTCCCACCTTATCCACAACTAATAACTCCCTCCCCCAACAGACTCCACGATATTCCCCACTTCCTACGCCGCTGACCCCTCCCACCCAGTACACGTCTTCGCCGGGTGCCGCGCGAACATTGAGTACCTCTGAGGCGACGAGGCCATACGCGCTGAGGTGCGGCGGCGTAGAATAAGGCTTGAGGAGACCTGGGGGTTGTAAGTGCGCGTTTGGTCTTTGATATGGTATCCGCTCACGTTTCACTGTGGCTATTCCCGCTAGCTACCTCCCGCATTACATCGTAGAACTATATCCTGTTGGACGATGATGTGCTCAAGGTGCAGCTGAAGACATCAGTGGTGTTGTCGATAAGTTTGCACTGGTAAGGAGAAAGGGATGGTTGGAAGGTATATGATGTTGGCAGATCAAATTTTGCATGTTTGGGATGTTTGGTGGTTTGTGTCGTTGCGAAGTGTTTTTTTCTCCTAATACACTGTGTTGCTGTCATTTCGACCTCTTTGCTTTTGTTTTTTTCCTCCTGATTTGAGCATAATCGCCGTAACAAAATCCCGCGAATACTAACTCATTTCTCCCCTACCATCCACAGAGCACACGGTCAGGTACGTCCCGTCCGATACGACTTGCTTACGAGGCTGACGTTAAAGGAGGCATCTATCTATTTAGGATGGGTGTTTGTAGCGGGATGCCTGGATGCCCTGTTTCAAAGATGGTAAGGACACCTTTCTTTCCTTGCTCACTCACGTTCTAGACGTGTTAATACTCCTCCTGTGCCTGACCCTTGCCTCCGCAGTCAACGGTAAGGCTCATATTCTACACCCATCTTGGCGTTTGACTAGGTCCTTGCAGAGGTGCGTGCAACACATACGGCCAAACATCTCCATCGCCCACTCTACAACGTGACCCCTCATCCTCACACGGCACACTCACGTCCGTAATCCCAAACTCCCCACCACACTTACAAACTGGCCCAAATCGCCCCACAGGACACGACGCTGACGCCAAGCTCGATCTCAATCCCATTCTAATTCAATTGCCCCCGCCACCACCACCTATCACTTGGCTTTGATCTCCTTCCCCCTCCCCGTTGGCCCGATCTCTCCTCCACAATCACGCCGACCGATCCACCCTCAATGTCGATTACAACTTGACAGGGCGGGATATCATTACGTGATGACCTGCGTGGTGTCAATGAGACGCGTGTCTGGCCGGGTCTGTCATTCGACTATGCTACTTACTGCGTGTCGTGGGCTGAGGTTGATTTATTGGGCTGTTACTATCGCTTGTGCCTTCGTGTGTTTGAGCGTGCTGAGCGTGCTGTGCCGTCGGCTGCGTTTTGCTCTGCTGTGATGTTCGTATTATGTTGCAATGTCAATAGAGTCACCCGTTCACTATTTCGATTTCGCTTTCACCCTTCCTTCTTGTTCATTGTCTGCGCTCTATCCATTGTTTCGTTCATTATGATATGCCTCGCAACCATTTACTTTGTTTCGAATTCGTCACATTCGAGTTCTTGCTTGGGTCACATCGTGTTGTGTCGTGGGTTGTGCTATCGCAGGCGTGCGTGCCGTGATGTCTACACGAAATTTACCATGGAAATAGGATGTGCATACCTGTTGCGGGTGGCAAGTAGTATCCCAGTATTCGGTGCGTGATGTTGTGTTCTGACAGCCTGTATGCGGCGTATTAGTAACTTCTTCGAAGCAGCATGAAACGTCCCTTCAAACAGTAGTTCCTGGTGAGCGTCAATGAGGAGTTGATTACGAACATAGTACAAGTCAAATATTTCTGGCTTTCAGAGGCTGTTGTCTTGTGTGGGTCATTTGTTTCCGCTCGGGCCTAAGGGGTGAGGGGGACGATGCGCACTGGTACAACGCTCGCAGCGCCATCACGACCATCGACACCAGCACATCCATATGATGAACAATCACAACATGGAGACGGCTACGAATATCAATAGTCTCCCCCCTGAGATATTTGCACACATCATCCTTCAGGTTGATTTTCTGAACATACGGCATCGCAAAGCTTCTCTCCGAGCCTGCAGCCTCACATGTCGTGCATGGGTTGCACCTCCTATCGACTGCTCTTCAGTTCCCGCAGGCTATATATTAGCATTTCCCACTACGGTTGCCTTCAAATGTTGAAGTTCTTACCCAATATTGCATGCTATGTGAAAACCCTCACCATCATCAATTGTGGTTCGTTCCCCGAGTGTTCAATACCGGTTTTTTCGAATGTTCTATCAATGTTCTATAATGTGCGCACTCTAGGCATCTATCCGGATATGCCAATCCCCCTCGCTGCCTATCCCATCTTTCTCAAGAGCTTCCCCTCATCCAAAAACTGGTTTTGAAGTATTGTACACTGGAGATCTTCAGGATAATACTTCCAATAATGGGATCAAAGCAACATCTCGAAAGTCTCGAGGTGAAAGAGAGTAGAATTATAGACTCTGCTCCCAACCACACGCCTCCTTCAGACATTACCCTTGTAGCGGTGAATCATAGTGCGCCACCTAATTGCCTGCATCACTTAACGGTTGGCAATCCCTATTCCGACCCCGTGCTGGTATGGCTCTCATCGCATACGAGTGTCTGTCTAACGAACATCTCCGTGATCAACATATCACGCAAAACCATTCAGCCTCTTGCTGCGCTATTAAAAACAACGGGCCCCCAGCCCCTTTCTCCATCACCTCCTGTTAAATTTGTTCCCTGCACAGAATGGCTCTATAGGTGATTACTATGCTTTCATGACATGAATGAGCCTCTCATTTACATATTCTACTAGGGATCAAAAGTGTTGAAAAAATGCAGGAGCTTTCAATCTCTCATAACACAGTACTACAGTCCCTTGAATTGCAAAACCTGAACTGGCTCCCTTATTTTTTCCCCGCTTGGGTCCCCAACCTCCTTGTTCAAATCTGTAGATAATCGTAATATTCTCAGCGATAAACACGAATCACTGTTTATATACTACCTGTAGATAATTGTAATACTACATGAATGTACATTAGTTTTATACTACATATAAGAATCAACACTACTTACTTCTCAGCGATAAACATGAATCACTGGGAAGTAGCCTATACTACTTAGAAATGCATACATATACATGTTTCAGAATTCAGGAGACAAGTGCACAAACCGTCTTACATAAGTCGGACCAGACCGGCTACTCAACGATCGTCCACATTCCTACACTCCCCCTTGAGTGTTGAGTTTTTAAGGCCGAGGGAATTAGAAAGGTACATGTGTTTTGATGGTGACACTGGGGGCATGAGCATATTTTTAGTGTAAAAAATGTGATAAAAATGCTTTTTCCTTACAGATTATTCATTCACTGTTCTGGTTGAAAAATCTCCCAAAAATGCTGCTTTTTTATCAAGTTTTAGGACCTGAAAATCTGGTACATACTTCACATTTCTAGGCATGGGAAATGGATGTAAAATGTGAGAAATAATGAATTTACTCATTGATTTCATGCCACAAAAATGCAAGGACAATCTTGGTTTTCATTGACATTTTCAACAGAAAAGAACCAAAATTTATCCAAGATTTCATAGCAGAAAAAAGGTGAGAAAATTAGTAAAATATATGAGATTTTCATGAGATTTTTCAAAACTATTAGCCAATGAATAATCCAACATTTTTCTTTAGTTTTTGCAAGGAAAAACCTGATGGATAAATGTTTATCCAATGGATAATCATTCACCCATAGGCAATATATAACAAGTTTTTCAAACCTAAAAGGCAATGAAAAAGTCAATGGATAAGAGTTTATCCCTTGGATAATCATTCTGCCATAGGCAGAACATTTACCCCATATGGAAGAATGATTATCCAAGGGATAAACTCTTATCCATTGACTTTTTCATTGCCTTTTCAGTTTGAAAAACTTGTTATATATTGCCTATGGGTGAATGATTATCCATTGGATAAACATTTATCCATCAGGTTTTTCCTTGCACAAACTAAAGAAAAATGTTGGATTATTCATTGGCTAATAGTTTTGAAAAATCTCATGAAAATCTCATATATTTTACTAATTTTCTCACCTTTTTTCTACTATGAAATCTTGGATAAATTTTGGTTCTTTTCTGTTGAAAATGTCAATGAAAACCAAGATTGTCCTTGCATTTTTGTGGCATGAAATCAATGAGTAAATTCATTATTTCTCACATTTTACATCCATTTCCCATGCCTAGAAATGTGAAGTATGTACCAGATTTTCAGGTCCTAAAACTTGATAAAAAAGCAGCATTTTTGGGAGATTTTTCAACCAGAACAGTGAATGAATAATCTGTAAGGAAAAAGCATTTTTATCACATTTTTTACACTAAAAATATGCTCATGCCCCCAGTGTGAAAGACTTTTCGTGAAGATATCAGCTATCATTTCTGTTGTAGGCATAAACTTCAACGCGATGATTCCATTTTTGATCTCGGATTTGACGAAATGATATTTCGGAGCAATGTGTTTCATTCGTTGAATGGATTTTTGGTTATGCGTGAAGGATATAGTACCTTGGTTGTCTTCGTAGATCGTAGTAGGGTCTTCGACGGTAAGTCCAAGTTCGTTCAAGAATCTACGCGTCCAGAGTAATTCACGCATGACTTCGGATAGGGCAATATACTTGGATTCCGTGGATGAAAGAGCAACAACGGTTTGTTTCTTTTAAGACCATGAGATAATGCCATTGCCTAGAAAAATGGCATATCCACCAATGGATTTCCTATCTCGTGAGTCTCCAGCGAAGTCAGCATCGGAATAAGCATGTAAATTCAAGTTTTCACCGCCTAGACATAGTTTTTGACTTCGTGTATGAAAAAGAAACTGAAGAATGTGTTTCGCCAAATTCCAATGAACTTTGTTTGGATTGGAAGAATATTGTGTGAGTTTGTTGACGGCATGAGCAATATCAGGACGGGATACAGTGGATGCAAACATGAGACTACCAATTAGCTCCCTATATTGAGGTTTGCCGGAGGGGCATGGACAAACTTTCAGTTTGCGCTCCATGCCATCCCACATTTCCTACGTCGAAGAACAAACCGTTGGCACGTGAGGGGAACAAAAATTGTACGAAGTCACTGTATGGATGTCTCTAATGAATCTCTCTAAACTATTCTTACTATACAACACATGCAATTCGTACCGCCAACGCAATAAGATGTTTTTCTGATGTGACCTCTAACTTTGCGTACCCTGACTATTCAATCACCTAATGTAGATGCTCTCAGACAGTGTATCTCAGATTAGTCTATTTTGCGAAGTAGATACGGTACAATTTCCAGAGCACATAACCACACCATAATAGACACACCCACTTGATTATTTTAGGAACCTAGGAGTCGCACTGGCAATGCTACTTTTACTGCAAGTGGTCTGTGTCAGTCAAGTAGAGCATACCCAGCCATAAATTATATGCACTGAAGTGTTGTTTGTATGGCGAATAATTCGCTGGTTTCTTCGCCATTGTCTGCAACAACACTCATGTGTATATCTTTGAGAATAACAGGTCAGTGCAAGTTAAAGAGTTTTGCTGTACTCACACTGCCCCGATTCATCCAATGCCTCGCAGTCTATACATTGCGCACCTCGGATTGTCGTGACAACCATGCCACATTCAGCACATTGCAGTAGACTCTATTGGTTTCACTGTATGAAAGTGACTGAGGGTATATGTCTGATTTTGCGTACCTTTGACTGCTCCAATTCCAATGTGTTGACAACCTGTTCGAGATGAGTACACTTGTCACACAATCCAGGAGAGTCCTTGCGCAAGAAAATGCTACCACAACCATCCTCTGGCTGGGCTGTGGTACAGAGCGAAGAATTTGGTGGGGGGTTAATCATGGAGGTGGAAGTGAAGGGACTTGCATGTACTTTGTGGCTCATACATTTGTTGTCTGGCCCATGGTGGAAAGAGCCGAAGTGGGAACGGGAGACCACATGTCTGGTTAGTAATCGCAGCCATGCTCCAAAATTAAAACAAATATACATTTTTCGAAGACATTTGTATGTGTGAAGACTATTTACACGCTTTTGTTTGTTTCAAATTCTGGCCAGATAGAAAGCATTTTGGTGAAAATTTCCCACCCGCTGCTGAAAACAGAGCATGGAGGTGAGCCAAGCTGATGCCAAACCTGACAAGCATGATTTGCAAATTCTTCATCAACAAATTGGAGCGCTGATTGTCTTGAAAGCAGCAGTTCAGCTCGTAAGGCATCTATAGCTTCCTGAGTCCTCGGGATTGAGTAACGTTCACCCCCATAGGCCTGGGGAGACGTGAAAATGTCTCGTGGTGTAGCCCCAGATGGCATGAGTTTGTTTTTTTGACTTCGTACGCGATGGTTGTTCCAATATGTCATGAATTCATCAAGGACCGATTGACAAATCGGCAGCCATATCCAGTTGAACAGTGCTCTAGAGTGCTCATTGAGAATGTGAGGCAAATTAAAAAAAAAGATGGACGTACACATGAAGTTCATTGTTCAGGTTAAACACACCCTCGGTGTGACCACGGCGTACTTCATCAATGAAGTTACACTCAGCTGTCTTGCGTAGCCAGTGCCAAATACCTTTGATTGTTGTGTTGTGCACACTTTTGAGGGCAACAAATGGAGGGTAGGTCTCCTCACATACATTTGGAGCATACTTACATCTGCAGGGATTTACTATTTCGCCGATCATGTGCACAGTAGACAAATCCAAGCCAACTCACCGCAGGGAGGTTTGCATGGCGAACATCTCTCCAGTTTCACTGCCCTTGTCGACAGTGATCCATAATGGTGTGGCTGACATTGAATCAATTGGGGTTAGGTTATCACCAGGCTAGGCATGAAATCTAACTGTGATATAACTCAATAAAATCCAAAAAAAAACATGACCGATAGTAGTCGCAAGGTGGTCATTAGGCACAACAACCATATGGAGGATCGCACCACTCCACTTGCATCGAAAACCATAGATGGTAAAGTAACAGGGCCTAGTTGTAGAGCCTGGGCATTTGCCTTGTTGTGTCCATCACAGCAGACTTCATCAAAGACCCCAATTGAGCTCAATTGGGTCTGTTTAATCCTCTTTTGGCCTGGATAGCATGCATCAACACCATCCGGGTCATTGTCCAAAATGACTTGGCGCACAATGGACCTGTGTCTTCTCGATCAATGTTCACAATCAGGAACTGTTGCGTACATGTACCGGGGAATCAAATGACCTTTCGTGGCCAGTGCCATCTTAATATGGCCAGCTCCATTCAATTGATTCGTGTCAGCCGCAACTTCATTCAGGATAAGCTGGGCAGCATGTTCACTCTGTGGGCCTCTGCGCACACTGGGGATATTGAACTTTTGGTTCAATTGCTTGAGTTTTCACTCCCTGGTGGGATCAATTCTCACACTGTGAGGGAGACTATGATGCCAGTGGGACACATACCTGATATACAACCCATGTTCATTGGCTAGTCTCCGCACTCAGTCCCTGAGAAGAAGACCCTCTCTGGCATATTGTAGAAGAGAGCTTTTGAGGATGTCATTGCTTGGCCCTAGATAACAGGTTATAGAGCATTAAGTAATTCCATGTAAGTGTTCAACTGCATGACACTGGGCATGCACAGGTGCCGTTATCAATCCCATTCTTTCCTGAGGGGTTATTTTTGGGCGTGATGGTTGGGGCAAACAAGGGGGGTGTGAGGGTAGGCAAGCATGCTGGTGGTACATGAGATGTTTGAGAGTCCTTTCCACAGCGCACTTCCACACTCATAGGTCATGTGACGTAGAGACCACAAGCTCCCCCATTGTATTATTGCCACACATTTGCCAGGGAAATGTGGTTAGATGAGACAATGGGACACTGTAATACTGGTGGATACTCTAAAGGAATGAAAGCAGCATTGGGACAGGGTGGTCCTTATTCTTCCCCTGACATCTCCATATCCAACACATTGCTTGTGTTCAGGCTGTGGAGAGGTTCTAATTTCATTGCTGTGCAGATCCTGTTGCAACGATGCTATGTAAGGAAGACATCAATGCCTTCTTGCCCATAATCACCGAGGCCAGTGTCTCTGCCCAGAAAATTTAAGAAACCAAAAAGTGATGGTGAGTTCTCCATTAGTTGGACTCACCCGTTCGGTGAGTGTGTCATTGGGTCAAACAACACCTCAATGGAACCTCCCAATGTGTTGTGTGCCGGAGAACCTACATTGGAAACAGATCTTAATCATGGGGAACCACACCGAGGGACTTGAGAGCAAACCACCTTGCATGTCTGCAAAAACAAGGGTGTTCTTGCTGTACAACCAACAGAAATGCGTGAATGCCACAATAGTAGCACCTTTGAGGCTCTTCTGATGTAGGTGGTTGAGGGTGTAGCTGTAGTTGTTGACGACGGGAGTTCGCCGTTCTTCAAGCAACCAATAAATTCCCTGACTCTCTGAGTCCTCCACATTGACGAGTGAGCAGTTGGATCCCAAGGATGGGATCTTGTCATCATCAACCAATTCTTTGGCCAGGAGAGGTTCGACAAATTGCATATCTGTGTCAATGTCAATGAACACAGGATCAAGCAAACGGTAGGAATATGCACCTGTGGCAATCTCACGGCCCTGTCTCTTCGCCTCTTCTTTGAACTGTTCCCAGAACCAGCCCCTCTCTTCAGGCGGATGAAATCAGCCTCCAGATATGACACATTATCATCCACTGAGAGATCTTCCTCGCCCCGCCCTATATTAATGAATCGCTTGGCTACATACGCCTTGTCATTCATATTTAACTGCGAAATATCATCCAAACAGGTGGCTTTGACAGTATAACATGGCAAGCATACCGTGTAGACTCTTTTCGTCTTTCCTCTAGCTAGTGGCTTCCTGGCTAGATCGCCCTCCACAGGGATAGTCCCATGTTCCCACTCAATTTCCACTTCCCCCGTTTGATCAACTACGACCCATTTTTCTAGTTGCAGTTGGACATGATCTTTAGATTCCGTGGGCACCAGAGCTGGACACTTTGCAAACACAAAAGAGGACTCCATCGGTCCAGAGGATAAAAGAACACCTGATGTCACATACTAATATACAATGAGGGATTGGTATCAAACATACCTCGTGGGCGTTTTGGGAAATCACTCTCCTCCAACTCTGCCCGTGAGCGTTTGGATTTCCTCTTCTTTCATCCTGCATCTGAATCAGTCCAAGACTCGAACTGGAACCTTCAGTCCACATTGTTACTAGTGAGTATGCAACAACTCACTCACTCTTCGCTAATCCACAGTTCCAAACAAATACATTTGCCTTTGATCTTGGCATACTGTTTTGGTACATTGTTGAAGTAGATGCTGGCATGGGGGAGTGCATAGTGTGTCTGGAAAAATTCCCCAATGGACATGAGATCTGTATTGTCTTCTGGAGGCCGATTACCATGCCTCCTTAACTCAGTGTCCTCTCTGTGGTCTGTAAGTCCCTAGCCTGCACAGCATGGCAAACTTTCCGCTCACCACATCAAGCTCTGATCATGCATCTTCTCCCAGTATTTGTTAACAAACGACACAGCATCAGCATGGAGTTCTGCCGTCAATCATTCTTCAGGACATAGCACTATTTCGCACAAAAGCGAGCACATACCTGTGATGCTGACCGACTCTGCCATTGATCTTGTGGTGGCACCAAAAGCTGATGCAATCTTGCCTTTGTGGCACACATCCATGCAAACAGTAACAATGGCCTCACGGGATGCTCCGGAAGCCTGTTTTGCATAGAAAATCACTTCAGAATTCAGGGGAATGGTCGGTTGCAGGTTTATCTGGGTGAGGGGATTCCTTGCTGGAGATCGAGGCTGCGCACCATCACATGTGATACGTGCGTTGAATGCATTGGATTGTTCTTGGACTTTGTCTGTGACTGTTTTCCCCACTTGACTCTTCTCCCTATTTCCTAAAAAAGAAGTCTAATAAATTTCAGGAATACGATAGGCTCATAAGCAGACACACTGGTGTTTCGGCAAGTACCACATGCTGGTCCAAGCATTGCTCAAAAAGCTAGACCGCACTCCTGGCATTGAGGAAGACTCTAGAAAAGAGCAATTAGCAATGATAGCTGGTGTACCAAATCAAATAAACACCCACCACAAACTGTTCATACTTTATTTCATCTCCGGCGAGGGTTTCCAAGTGTGCACATCTAGCACAAAGTCCAGCAGTCAGCCTAGGGAAATCGCCTCCACAACCTTCCCCTGGAACATTGGATCTACAAGAGCTTAATGTGTCTGAAGCTTCAACCATGATCAAGAAATTGGGTCTGAAGAGACAAAATACTCACGGGCAGAATGTTTTATGGTAAAACTCGGTCACCGAGCTCAGCTGTGGATCATGGAAAACATGACACTGTGTTGCAGAGTTGCTAGCTCTATTGTTATATCAACTGACGTGGTCCTGCAGACATGGGCAATCCTGACCACATCCGCCGGTGGTGTGGAATGGGTACTATGCACTCACTAATGGCCGCCATGATGCCGTTCAATGGGTCAGATTCATTGCACATTCTACAGGAACCTGAATAGTCAAATCATCATCTTTTAAGTAGATGTTTAGTTAATAGACATGTCACTCTGAATATTGAGGCCAAATTCTTCGTGGGTGAACCAAGCTATACGACATCATCAGGGTGCTGGTGGCGATTCAAGGGGACGACGTACCCCAGTGCATCCAATGCCAATGGCCGCTGATGCTCAGTTTCGGTTTCATTAATGCACTGGAAAGTTTCGAGTCTGCGAGTTTGGTCAGTGACCAGTCCATTTACCATGGGCAGTGTCATCGTTGTTCTTATCTCTTTGATAAAGGAACCAATCCAGCTTGGACAGTATAATTACCCCAGAATAAAAATAAACACTTCACTGATTATCCCTGTACCTTCACATCCATGTCAAGAATAACAAAGTGTCGAAATGGTCCTGTTTTAAATTCCGACTTGCGTGAGTAGAATGTGGGCACTGGGAGTGCAAACTGAAATTTGTCCATGCCCCTTTGGCAAGCCACACTATATGGTAAGTTATTCATTTCATTTTTCTTTTCTTCGGTTTCTGGTGACAGAATGCTAGAAAAATTGATACCGAGGGGAATGGGAATTCGAGTAGGTTTGGAGTCTTGTAATCCAAACTTCTTGGCAATATCTTCAATATAATGCCTTTGCGAAATGGAGATTATGTGAGATTTGGCATCACGATCGATACCAGATCCAAGTATCCAGTGAGCCTCGCTTTCACCTGATATTTTGAATCTCTCTCCAAATGCTTTCTCCAGCTTGGGGGTTATCAGATCCAACGGAGGTAGCATCGTTGACCCAGAATCCTACAATAGCCCAAGTTCCATCATCCCAAGATTTGAAGAAAATTGCTGAATTGTATGCCGAACATTTCCACTCCAACTTTTTCACCATAAATTCAAGTAATGTTTTCCTCCACTCATTTCCGCCTTGCTTTGTCCCATACAGTGCCTTCCTTAGTTGCAATGCCAAATCCTCTTTTCCTGACACCTTAAATCCTTCCGGCTGTTCTACCCACACCTCCTCTTTAATAACTCCATGAAGGTAAGCTGATTTCACATCAAATTGACGAATTTTCACTCCTGAGATTGCACCGATAGTCAACAGTATTCGAAGTGATTCCCAATGCATCACAGGCGCGTAAGTCTCGTTGTAGTGTAATCCAGGTATTTGACTATATCCCTTTGCAACGATACAGACTTTACATTTTGTGATTTTTCCGTCCTGACGTGAAGTACGCAACATTGTACCCATTTTGAGTACGTGCAAACTGGGAGGGGGTCTAGTTGGAGGACCGAAGACTTCATGATCTATCATGTTCTGCCACTCAGCTTGTTGTGCGTTTTCCCATTCCAAACCTTCCTCTCCAGGTAAGCTTAACGCTTCCTCAATGCTAGTCGGATCTCCCTCTATGATCGGCATGATAAAATGTTCATCACCCTTTTTTTCTAGCAAAGATTGTGCTTCCCCGTGTTGTTGACCAGAATGTGTTGATCCTATGGGGAAGTCAGGTATGTCAGATACCAATCTCGATTTGTTTTGATTATTCACTATATTTTTGGATGTAGGCGCTTCTTGGGATACTGGCTCCCCCTGGTTAGCAAGATCTGAGATGCGTACATGACGTGGAGGGATTCATATAGTGAGCCTCGGTTGAGTAGGAATTGTTCATTGTGAATTCGTAGGTATGTTCATGCTCGTTGTACTTTGACTGACGTCTTGTGTCATAGTGTCTTCGCCATATAATGCTGGCATAGCAGGAGCGATAATATCTTCATGAAAGATAATATCTTTTGCTTTTTCATTACACCTAGAACCAGGATACCAGACAAGGTAACCAGTCGAATAGGGCTCATAGCCGACCATATAGCCCATCTTCATATGTGAGTCCCATTTACGGTGTTTTTCCTTGGGTATAGCAATACTGACTGGGCTACTGAAAATTTGAAGATGCGAAAGATCTGGTGCTCTCCCTGTAATACGTTCAATGGGAGTAACACCATCGTTGACACAAGTTGATGATCTGTTTTGTAAGTATGCCATAGTTTTAACTGCCATAGACCACATATTTTTAGGCATATATGACACATAAAGCATGGCACAAGCTCCTTCAGTATTAGTGCGAATTGCCCTTTCAGTGACTCCATTCTGTTCGTGAGTATAAGGAACGGAAGTATACAAGGTAATACCTCGATCCTTTAAATTACGTTCCATTCTTTGATTCACGAATTCTTTTCCATTGTCGGCCATAACTCCTCTGACCTTGGCTCCATAGCCCGTTTCAAATTGGCTTATGAAATCCTCGACTTTACCAGCGACTTCAGATTTGAACGAAAGAGTTTCGACCCAAGTACCGCGTGAATAGTCATCCACTATAATTAAGAAATACTTCTTTCTGTCGATACTAGTAGTTTCCATCGGTCTGGCAAGGTCCATGTGGATCAACTCTCCAATATGTGACGCTCGTGTCCTTCCGATTTTGAACGGTGACTTGTGTTGTTTTCCGTGTATACACGCCAAGCAATCAGCATCGTAGGTTGTACCCTCATTTATATCAATTCCAGTGGCAAAGTTCTCCGCTAGACCTCTGACAGCAGCAACATTAAGATGGCCCAAACATTGGTGCCACCTCATGATGTCAGTGTTTGTGTCCCTAGTAAGTGCGATTATCATGTCATCAAGACAATTCTCTAACTCCTCTTGTGTAGGGTCATTGATCGCTTTAATGACTGGAAGTGAACTGCTAGATTGAACAATCGAGAAGTTTGCTGGGTAGATGTTTCCCTTTTTCCGAACATCTGCCAATAATCGTTTTTCGGGATCAATGACCATACACCCTGATTTGTTCAATGTAACTGAGAACCTGTCCTTGATCAATTGCCCAGGTGAAAATAGATACGTATAAATTTCTGGCACCCATTGGACGTGAGGAATATTTGTTATATGCTCTTTTCCTTGATCGCTGACACGTATTTTCATTATCCCCATTCCTTTAGCTTCAACTTTAGCACCATTTGCTGCCGTAAATGACTTGGGCCTTGAGAAAGGTTCATAATCATGTAGGTCTTCAATTTTTGGGATGAAATTCCCCGATGCTGCGGTATCAATAAAGCAGCGACGCGTAATAGGACCCTTGCCTAGGAACATTGAAGTGTCTATCATTGCAAATAAACCTCGTGCTGTAGGTACGCTGCTCCCTTTTTTTTTGTCTTGATCACCGGTCTGTGATTGCTTTTTCGTCTGCTGTTGAGAACCACTACTACCATTCTTCTTCTTAGGGCTTGGACAGTTTCTGGCCCAATGGCCTTGCCCACCGCAATTAAAACAACCATTAGAATGTTTAACATTCTTCTTTCCAGGATTCTCCTTTGCTCCTTGCGCATTATTTTGAGATCCCAGCCTTTGTTGCTTTTTCTTCATAGCAGCAAATGCAGAGCCCTCCGTAGCAGTATGCAACCCTTGTTTCATTTCAATCTGACGAAGATTGCTGACAAATTTCTCAACCGTATCCTTATCGTAGTCAATCACATTGACTATGGCATCAAATTCCTCAGGGAGTGAGTTGATAAAGAAATTGAGGTAGAATGGTTCTGGAACAGAATGGCCAGCTTCAGTAAGTCTCGTCCTTAGAGCATCCATCCTTGATTTATGCTCTAATATTCCAGATCCGTCATACTGTACGTGAGTGATTTCGGCAAGCAGTGTTGCCCTTGTGTTTGCCAGACGATTCCCATACACCTCACGAGGTGTATTCCAAGCCTTCACAGGGTCTCGACTATCCTGGATAGATACTCTTTGTTGGTCTTCAATATGCAAATCAATTTCGGTGTAAGCCCTTTCCTGTCTGAGTGCCCATACTCTCTCCAATTGAGTTTCTTTGTCAGTTGGAGCATTGGGATCAGTGCGAGCAGGAGCACTAAATGTCCCAGTAACTACCTCCCACTGATTGAGCGACCTCAAGATTGACTCCATGCTGGCACTCCAAGAGAAATAGTTGTCGGCACGTAATTTTGAGAATACCTGGTACACACTACCAGTACTCGTCTGGTAATCTTTTAAATCTTCTAGGCTAATCATAATTCTGATTTGTCCCGGTTTTGTCTATTAGTGCAGTAAGATTGGACCGGGGCCCATAACCTGTAGATAATCGTAATATTCTCAGCGATAAACACGAATCACTGTTTATATACTACCTGTAGATAATCGTACTACATGAATGTACGTTAGTTTGATACTACATATAAGAATCAACACTACTTACTTCTCAGCGATAAACACAAAATACTACTTAGAAATGCATACATATACATCAATATAAGAAACATCGATGGGGGGTCCATGTGGGTGTTTTTAGTAATCATTGGTCAGCAGATCTCCTGAGCTTAATAGCAGCCCCAATAAAATCAGGAAAAATACAGGAAAAATCAGAGAGGCCACTGGGACCTGGCTGGAGCTTGCCTGAGCCTCACCTTCATAAAATAACAATAAAATAATGCAGTGCTTTCCCAGACAATTTTAGGGTTAGGGTTTTGGGTTCTGAGACTTCCTGGGCAGCCTTGAGTGTCAAAATAACACAGTTTCTCATTGGAGAATTTGAGTTAGAGATTCCAAACCAGAATCCAATGAGCCAAATCCAAGATATGAACTGGACAGTGTAAACCTAAACCAATCCTGGCATTGGACAATCCAACTTCCAAAAGGCCAATGATCAATCTGATTCTGAACCAGCTAATCCATGATTCAAAAGATCAGACTCTGAACCCTCAATCTGATTTGGAATCAGACCATCAGACTCCAAACTGGCCACTCTGATTCTGAATCAGACAATCTAATTCTGAACCAACCACTCCAAATTTGAACTTGACAGATTAAGACTAAAGCTGAACCGGCCAATTCCACTCCAAACCAGCTGCTTTGATTCTGAATTAGACAATCCAATGCCAGATCAGATGAACCAACTCTGAACCAACCAATCCAATTGTGAATAGGACAATCTGACTCTGAACTGGTCAATCTTAGCCAATTCATGTCTGAATCCACCAATCCATGTCTAAATTCGACAATCTAACTCCAAACTGGACACATTATGTTACACCAAACCAGCCAATCCAACTCTGGACTAACCAATCTGAGTCCTGATTTTGAATCAAACAATCAGCCTGAGAATCAGACAATCAGACTTAGAATTAGACAATCCTAATCAAAACCAGACAATCTGACTCCAAACTAGACAGATTTCCAACTCTGAATCAGACAATCCAACTACAAACCGGACACATTATTCAACTCCAGACCAGCCAATTTGATTCTGAACTGGACAATCTAACTTCAAACCAGCCTATCCAAATTGGACAATGCAACTCTGGATCAGACAACTCAGATTTGGCCAAATTGATTTCAAAGCAGACCATCTGACTCTAAGTCAGTCAATCTGATTCTAACACAGATAATCCAACTCTGAACCGGCCAATCTGACTCCAAATTGGACTGTCTGAATTTGAAATGAACAGGACAATCCAAGATTCCAAGTTACTCCAAACCAATAACTGATTCCTAATTAGATTAAATTAAACAATTCAACTTTGAATTGGACAATCAGATTCTGAATTGGACAGTATAATTTGAATCAAACAATATGACACCAATCTGGCCAAACTGATTCTGAATCTGACAATCTGACTTGAAATTGGACAATATGACTGAACTATCCACTGATCCCACTCCAATTCTGAACAAGATGATCTGACCATAAATGACCCACTCCGACTCTGAACTGGCAGATCCAACTCTCAACTGAATGATCTAACTCTGAACTAGCCAATCTGATTCTGAATCTGACTTAAACTGGACAACCTAAGTCATTGTGATTAAAACTGCCCAAATTGAATCAGAAGCAGAAAATTCATGTGATTCAATAATCACACACTGGACAATCTATGTCCAAACCCAAATCATTGGACACATTAGGGGTGATCACCGTTGATTGATTTCATGGATTTGATGGGAGATTTGAGGTGTGGTGGATTTGGGACAGGAAATCAACAAATCCAGGAAAGTCCCTCCAGAGACTAGAGTCGCTTTGGGAAAATTTGGCAGATTTGATACTGGATTTTCAAGTGTGAATCAAATGTAAATTGTCATTCATTGTAAATATTGCGAGTACTATTATGATCTCTTAGATGCACATTTTCTGAATGAGTGTAAATCAATGCCAAATGCTGTTCCCAATCTGGGGTATCAGAGTTGACTGGTCAGATTTGGATGATTTTCATTACTCTTGAACATCAATCCCCTATCAAATACATAAAATCAGCCAACTGTGATCACCCCTATTGCTGGCTTTTGATAGAACTTTGGTTTTGAATGATGCAGAAAAACTGCTGAGTGTTACTGAGGCAATGTGGCATGTGATATTTAATATGTAATACAAGTCCAAGCATAGAATTCACCAAAGTTGTAATGAGGCACTATCTGGTCAGTCCACCTTGATGAAGGTGCTGTAACAACAAATATTGTGTATAAGGATGTTCTGCCTCATCCAAGTAAGTATTTGGGATTTGATTGGAGTTGCCACTATTGCTAACTCAGATAGGTGGTACATTCACTTTGGACAACTTATAAAAATGGCTGTTTGATTACATAGGATAGTGTTGCCACAGTTGGGCTGTTTATGGTTTGGCTCAGTTTTTGAAACCAGCCATTGGTGAAATATCACTTTGGGGGCTCTGGGATGCACCTCTATGAAAGCTTCCTATTAAAAAACCTCCCAAGCTGATAGTTTGGTGAAGATTACTCTTGAGCTATTGCCCATGAGAAAATATATATTGGCTGTAGGCAACAGCAACACTAACATAGGAACAATGTAATTGTAAATATGCCATGTAAAAATTTCATTTTTTGATTGTGGATATGATTGAAACTAGCAAACACCTGATGGGGTGCCCATGCGTAGCATGGGTTCCTCACCTAGTGTTTCAGAATTCAGGAGACAAGTGCACGAACTGTCTTACATAAGTCGGACCAGACCGGCTACTCAATGATCGTCCACATTCCTACAAAATCAGTTCAAAGACTATGGACAGCATCATCTTTAATCTGTCGTCTCCCGAAACCGGGTTCAATGTGACCAATTGTCCGTTCAGGATATTAAAACATGGATGAGGACATTGCAAAACAATGGGTGGTTATTCATTGTTCCGAGTCGGCAATATGGTATGGGAGGTACCTTGATCAAAAAACACTAGGAAACAGCTGATCCCATCAAATTTTAACTAAAATTTGATGGTCCTGTGGTATTCCCATTGGTGCATTATGGTAGACCATGGTTTCCTCATGAGCTTCCCACAGGTGGTGCATGCACCCAACATGCACCTGTCTAAAAATGGCAAGCTCATGAGATGTGAGTGTGTGCCCTGGAGGTGTACTATGTGTGTCCCTTGGTCAAGCCATAAACTCCCCATGTCACTCCATGGAGGGACCATGGGCAGATCATGGGGAGGGTATGACACCCCATGGTCTCCCCATGAGACTTCATGCAATTGTGTGTGACCTTCAATGGTTGCGCATGAGCAGACCATGTTTGACTCATGATCGACCATGGGGAACCCATGTAAACTCCATGGGTTTATCATAAGCATCCTGTGGTTGGCTCATGATCTCCATACAAGAGGGGCATGGTCCAACCATGGGTCCTCTGTAACTTTCCCAAGCTCTAAAAATAATATTTATTGTACTATGGGACCTCACACCTTGCTCACGCCAGCCCATGGTAACCCATAGGCTTAGGGCAAGCTTTCATTAGCCTTGATTTGTTGCAGGCGCCCATGAACCGCTCACAACCGGCTCACGGTCGTCACAACCTCCGACCATGAGCCGGGGTGGAGTGGTCACACACCACGTCACAAACATCGCCCACGCCCCCCACCACCACCACCCCGCCGCCACCAACGTTGCCACACCACCAGCACCCACCACCACCACCCCACCACCGCGTCGCCACCACAGCGCACCCGTCGCCACCACCGCCACGCACCACATCTGCACTCGCAACCGCCGCCACCCACCACCACCCCGCACTCGCACCCCCACCACCATCCTCCACCGCGGTCCCCGCCGCCACCCACCCTCATCTGCCACCATTCCCATCCACGCGGCCCCACCCACCACCCTCTTCGCCACCGCAACCGCATGCGCACCCCATCGCCGCCACCTGCCACCACCACTGCCACCACCGCCGCCCTTCACCACCACCACACACCAC